>CM038220.1:16053584-16434945 GCA_021442155.1 Cymbidium sinense | reverse complement strand
GTTTTAGGTTGGTTATTTAGTTAGTTGGTTTTTTTATTATTTATTAGTTAATTTTTTAGCTTTTTATTTGGTTTTAATTGGTTATTAGCTTAATTACTATTAAGTTTATTAGTTATTAGTTTTATTATTAGTTAGTTATTAGTTTTTTAGTTGGTTATTAATTTTATTATTATTTTTATTATTATTAGTTATTGGTATAATTAATTTTATTATTATTAGTTAGTTATTGGTTTTATTTGTTTTATTTATAAGGTTTTAGTTTATTATTTAGTTGGTTATAGTTATTATTAATAATATTATTATTTAGTTATTAGTTTTATTGGTTATTATTTGGTTATTATTAGTTTTATTTATTAGTTAGTTAAGAGTCTCATGTTCAATTGATCAATTTTGATGATATACGAATGCTTGGATGTTCTAATGAAAATTTTATTTGTTTTGGATATATTAATTGTTAATTAGATCCAATACACCTCACAATATGTTTGAGAAAATTACATGAATGAAAGATAGATCAAAATAAATAATGTGAAGCTTAAGATACAATATTTTAGATTATATGCATTTATAACTATCTTAGAAATTCATATGAGTTCATTGGTAGGAATCAATTTGTTCACAAATTAACATATTATTTTAATGAGGCTAATTTATATAAAAATTTATCAATTAAAATTCAATTATATGTTTGGACACCAGTCGTGTAATTTTTGTACCTATCAGCTTATGGGAGGCGTCACATAGACCTTCAAACCTGTATAAAATCAAATAGGAATTTTTAATTATATATTTATACTTTTTTTTCTTAACAGTGAGTTTATAACAAACAGTAAATTAAAAGAAATAAAAATAAAGAAAAAAAGTATCCCTCGGCTTAGACAAATAGTGAGAGAGGGATGAGTGATCTTACTTAGAAAGAGAACGATAAGATAGAATAAAAGAATTTTTTTCAAATTTCGGCAAACATGAAATAGAGATGAGTGATTTGGCTGGAAAGAGAAAGATAAGATAAGAAAAATGATAGAATAAAATAGATTTTTTTAAAAAAATTTGGCAAACATGAAACAGAGAGAGAGAGAGAGTCTCTCAGTTTGGAAGGAAGACAAAATGAAAAAAAGGATTTTTTTACTCTTTGTTTGAGGGAGAGAGTAATTATTCTTCTCTTTTAGAGAGAATAGAGGAAAGGAAGATGACAGGTGTTTGGTTTGTGCTAGCTGGAAAAGAAGTGGAGAAAGTGAGCCAGCTGAGGATTCGAGGGCTGGTCATGGTATAGTTTGAAGTATGGTGGATGAAGGCTTGAGCTACAGATAGGTGAAGGGATGGCAAAAAAAGAAAGTTGACAGAGGAATGGAGAGGTGCAGAAAGGAAACTTGTCGGCAACCAAGTTAGAAGGTCGTGCACAGCTCATGCAAATGAAGATGGCCAATGAAAAAAAGGATAAAATCAAATGCAAGGAGGTGAGTCAGAGCGGGTTTTACCTGCTTGGGAGGAGAGAGACGTGAATAGATGGGATTAGGGAAGAGAATGGGAGGGCTGCTACTATTATTGTTTCTTTTTGTAGACAATTTATTTTATTTAATTCGGTCTACATTAACTAGGTGGTCTTCAAGAACTAGAGAGCATAAAAATGACGGATCAAAAATGGAAATGCTAAAGGTTTTAGAAAAAATATTTCGATTTTATTTTCAAAATATTGAAAGGTAATTACTGTTTTAGCCGGATTTTAAGCATATATGTTTCTTTTTTTATTATGAAAGGCAGTAGGGAGATTTTTGTAATATAAATAATTAATTGTTATCAAATTTTATACATAAGTAATTAAGTATCATAATTTTAATATAACTAATTTCATTATATATATATATAACCTTTAAAGTAAAGTATATGCTCTTCTTTTAGGTATAAATATTTGATATTATTTTTAATTTATTTAATAATAAAATAATTTTTAATATATAATACACTCAAATTTTAAAATCAATTATCAAAACCTATCTCATTTATGTTAGTTAATCATTCATTGGACCGTGGATTTATTTTATTAGGTTTGTTTTAACAAATTAGTATGACCAAGTCATTAGAAGTTAGTTATATTAATTAGTGGGTTAGCACAAGAATAGTGGATCGTGGCCAAGTAAGTATGTGGTTAAAGCCATGTTTTCTTTTGTTTAAAATGTATTTTTTGTTTAAAGGCAATCAAAAGTGAAGAAAGAAAGTTTTACAACAGTACCATAATTTACTTTATTATTCAAAAAACTATTTTTCTTGTGAGTGTTTCTTTCACGTTCTGCAACAACAAGTGGTATCAGAGCGAGTTGGTGTTGATCAAACTTAGCCGATCGGTGTTTAGGACTTTTGCATTGCAGCGTCAAGAAATGGGCGGGCATGCACAAGCTTTGGGTTGCACGGCGTTGGGGGGTGTTAGGGATACGAGGAAGGTCCGAAAGCCTACGGTTCTGATCCGATGAAGCGACTTTACATAACAAGAGATGTAAGCCAAGCTTGTGCGGAGTTGGGAGACATCGGGAGCATCGAGACTACAATGCCAACAGCGTTCAGTGGTCTACACCGAGACTAGTGCGGGGGCGACCTCTAGTACACCGGCATTGAACCCATCACACGAAGCCGGCCACAAACACACGCGTGAAGTCGTTGGGCCACACCAATGGCGACAACCGCGACACTTAGCCAGGTCGCATTCGGGCGTGTACAATGCCACCGATGAAGTCGACGTCGAAAGCGGACTCGCTAGCGCTGCGTGGAAGCACTAGACATGTCCGGAACACTATGAAGGATGAGATGAAGTCGATCGACAACAAGGCGTGGGAGTTTGTCACTTCCAGTGCCAGTGTATTGGGCTTAAGTGGGTATTCAAGGTAAGGACCCTCGGTAATGTTGTGAAACACAAAGCCTCGTCACCAAGGTTCGTCATGAGGGGTAACGAGGAAGTCTTTGCTGGCGATGGACACGTCAGCACTCGCCGGCGCAAGGCAAGTGGGAGGTCACCATGGGCGTGAAGTCACATTTTGAGCGGTGATATCGTGGAGGAGGTCTATGTCCAGCAACCACTTTTCGACAAGACAATGAACACAAAGTTCTTAGACTATGAAAGGCACATGCCTCGGCGTGGCGTGGAAGAAGCTCGATGCCTGCTTCCTTTCGGGTTGCTGATGCAGCTAGAGCATGTTGTGTCGGAGAGGTGATTCTCACTCTTTCTTACTTGTGGCGTCTATGTGGATGATTTGATCATCAGGGATGAGTGTTCAAGAAATCATCAAGTTCAGCAGATCTGCGGATGTTCAAGATGAGTGACCTCGATCTCCTTAGTTAGCAGAATCGAGGTTTGTCAAATGATGGTGAGATTACAATTTGCCAAGGGCGTACGCGGCAAGATCTTGCATCGGGCATGAGTGGCTGCAACCGTGTCACATCTGAAGAGAACCGACTCCGGGAGCAAGCGGGGCGGAGAGCGTTGAAAGATCAGTATCGGGCGTGTCGGTAGCCGATACTTGTCAACTGGGACCGCCCTTCAGCGGTGGAGCATCGCCAGGTATATGGCACCAAGCATGCATTATTGGGCTGTAATCAAGATTCGGTACATACAAGTGCGAGCTATGGGTGTTGCTATGAAATTCGAGGAGCTACATTGGTTGGTTACGGCAAGCGATAGGCGATTCGATGATCGAAGTTCGGGATAGCTTTCTTAGTTGGAGGTAGCATTGTT
Organism: Cymbidium sinense; assembly: GCA_021442155.1. Classification (NCBI taxonomy): domain Eukaryota; kingdom Viridiplantae; phylum Streptophyta; class Magnoliopsida; order Asparagales; family Orchidaceae; genus Cymbidium; species Cymbidium sinense. The sequence goes on along the minus strand of CM038220.1, from coordinate 16,431,221 downwards.
ACATGGAGCTAGTAGAAGATCGTTACTTTATTCTGAGCGAGTTCTTGGCGAAGCGGCATAGGTGTTCAGCTTCATCGGCGATTGGTGACGTGGTGAATTGAGTTCGTGGATAACAAGTCAGCCATTGCTCTTTGCAAAATGTGCAACATGGGAGGAACAAATCGATACCAAATTTCATTATATCAGGAGTGCATTGAAGATGGGCGTCGACCACGTTATGATGGCTAGCTACGATATTCTAACAAAGGCAAGGAACAAGTTCATTGAGATGCAAAGCTTCGGCGTTGAAGATTGATGTGTTTAAGCTTCTGTGATTTGTTAGTTAATCTTACACGTGGATTTATTATTATTAGGTTTGTTTTAACAAATTAGTATGACCAAGTAATTAGAAGTTAGTTATATTAATTGGGTTAGCACAAGAATAGTGGATGTGGCCAAGTAAGTATGTGGTTAAAGCCATGTTTTCTTTTGTTTAAAATGTATTTTGTTTAAAGGCAATCAAAAGTGAAGAAAGAAAGTTTTACAACAGTACCATAATTTACTTTATTATTCAAAACTATTTTTCTTGTGAGTGTTTCTTTCACGTTCTGCAACAAGTGGTATGAGCGTTGGTGTTCGATCAAACAGGCGGCCGATCGGTGTTTAGGACTTTTGGCTGCGTTGCACGTCAAGAACCTCGGGCCAGGCATGCACAAGCTTGTGGATTGCTCGACGCTGGGGGTGTTCGTGGGATACGAGGAAGGTGCGAAGCCTACCGGGTTTACGATCCGATAGAGCGACTTTACATAACAAGAGATGTCGCCGAGGAACGCGTGCCTGAGTTGGGAGACATCGGAGGCATCGAGACTACAACACAGCCAACAACGTTCACCGTGGTCTACACCACCGAGACTAGTGCGGGGACGACCTCTACACCAGGTACACCGACGATTGAACCCATCACGAAGCCGAGCCACAAACACGCACCCGTGCCGGCCCACTCATTGGGCCACACCACCCACGCAAGCGACAACCGCGACACCGACTCTAGCCCTCGGCCATATCGAGGGCGTGTACAATGCCACCGATGAAGTCACCGACGTCGAGAGAGCGGACTCGCTTCTTGGCCGCTGCTAGCGTGGGCGAAGCACTTGCCGACATGTCCTGGAGGAACACTATGAAGGATGAGATGAAGTCGATCATCGACAACAAGGCGTGGGAGTTCGTGTCACTTCCACCGCCACCGTGCCATTGGGCTTAAGTGGGTATTCAAGGTAAAAGGACCCAGTCGGTAATGTTGTGAAACACAAAGCGAGACTCGTCGCCAAAGGTTCGCGCAGCAAGGGGTGGACTTGAGGAAGTCTTTGCTTTGGCGAGGATGGAGACTGTGCGTCTGTTACTTGCACTCGCCGCGCAAGGCAAGTGGGAGGTGCACCACATGGACGTGAAGTCAGCATTTTGAGCGGTGATATCGTGGAGGAGGTCTATGTCCAGCAACCACCGGGCTTTATCGACAAAGACAATGAACACAAAGTTCTTAGACTATGAAAGGCACATGCAGACTCGACAAGCGCGGCGTGGAACTCGGCTTCGATGCCTCCTTGCTTCACTCGGGTTCACGCTGATGCGCTAGAGCATGTTGTCTATCGGAGAGGTGATTCTCACTCTTTCTTACTTGTGGGTCTATGTGGATGATTTGATCATCACGGGATGAGTGTTCAAGAAATCATCAAGTTCAAGGCAGATGCTGCGGATGTTCAAGATGAGTGACCTCGATCTCCTTAGTTACTTGGGAATCGAGGTTTGTCAAGGTGATGGTGAGATTACAATTTGCCAAGGAGCGTCGCAAAGATCTTGGAGCATGCGGGCATGAGTGGCTGCAACCCGTGTCACATGCCGATGGAGAACCGACACCGAGCAAGCGGACGGAGAGCAGCGTGAACGCGCGCGAAGTATGGGGCGTGATCGTAGCCGCTACTTGGTCAACCCGACATCGCTCGCGTGATCGCCAGCCGGTATATGGAAGCACCAAGCATGCATTATTGCAATCAAGCAGATTCTCGGTACATACAAGATGCAGCTTATGGGTGTTGCTACAAGTCGAGAGGAGGAGAAGCTACATTGGTTGGTTACAACAGCGACCTTGCGGCGATGTCGATGATCGAAAAAAGCACTTCGGGATAGCTTTCTTCGTTGGAGGTAGCATTGTGACATGGAGCTCCCGTAGAAGATCGTTGCTTTATCGTCTATGCGTCTTGCGGCGACCGCATGCCAAGGTGTGTCTGGCGTAAGCCTCATCGGCGAAGTTGGTCGGGCGTGAAGAATTGAAGTTCAAGTTGCTAGTGGATAAGTCGCCATTGCTCTTTGCAAAATCCAGTGCAACATGGGAGGAGCAAGCACATCGATACCAAATTTCATTATATCCGGGAGTGCATTGAGGCCGGTAAGATGGACGTCGACCACGTTGGTACTGATGGCTAGCTGATATTCTAACAAAGGCACTAACGGAACAAGTTCATTGAGATCGACGAAGCTTCGGCGTTGAGCAGATTGATGTGGTGTAACGAGCTTACGGGGTGATTTGTTAGTTAATCTCATACGTGGATTTATTATTATTAGGTTTGTTTTAACAAATTAGTATGACCAAGTAATTAGAAGTTAGTTATATTAGTGGGTTAGCACAAGAATAGTGGATCGTGGCCAAGTAAGTATGTGGTTAAAGCCATGTTTTCTTTTGTAGTGGTTCATGTATTTAGTTTAAAAGGCAATCAAAAAAGTGAAGAAAGAAAGTTTTTCAACAGTACCATAATTTACTTTATTATTCAAAAAACTATTTTTCTTGTGAGTGTTTCTTTCACGTTTTGCAACAACAATTTATTTCCAAGATTTCGCTGATCATATCCGTCGATCGGTATATCCCGATATATAAAAATGGGATACATTAAATCCCACACTTTTCAGCGGTCGTCGTGACGTAGAGTACAACAACTCATCGATAAACCACTTCAAAGTCAAAGCGCCGAGAACAAAGGATCTCATCGCTATCTCCTTATTGTTATTGTTCTTCGCCTTGCATTCTGAGATTGAACAAGAGAAAGGGATGGAAGTGAAACCGAGAATTTCTTGGGAATGAAAATGGAGAGTTGTACGATCTCGCTCAGATTTGCCTTCGCGAAGTAGCACGGAAAGAATGCTATACCGAGAGGTCGCCATCGAGCTTAGGAATGAACTGGTACATAGAAATAAACTTCAAATTTTGAGTTTTTCGTTAACTTATTGGCTTCTAAATGCTTAATCAAAATTTTTTTGTAATATCATGTTTAAATCAAAGGAAGCTAAGATTTTGATCGATTCACGATTTGATAATGCGTTTTGTAAAGAATATAAATCGGTTGGGAGATTTTTTTCCCTATTTATATTAAATTTTAGAATGAGCGTTGAAATGATGAGATTAGCGTGACAAAAAACGGGAGTAATTTTGGTGATGGTGGGGATTGCTAACGTAAACCACCGGCTTTGCTTAACATTATCTGTCATGCATATGGACATTTTAATATAGCCTTGTTGGTAATAAAAAAACTATGGAGCTATTTCTTGTTAATATAGCCCTTGATTATTATTTTTAGGGCTAGATATATTTAATTAAATGTGTTCAAAACATTAAAACCTTATTTGTTAGAATGACTTTTGTTAATCTTGTTGCTTTAATATTTTAAGCGTTGTTAGAAATTTTGTTATTAGTTATTTATCATTAGTTAGTTTTATTAGTTTATTACTTATTAGTTTTATTTGTTAGTTTTTAGTTATTATTAGTTTATTAGTTAGTTAGTTTTTATTATTTGTTTTATTAGTTTGTTAATTTAGTTTAATTATTAGTTTATTATTTCTATTAGTTAGTTTCATTAGTTTTAGTTTATTATTACTAGTTATAATTAGTTTTAGTTTATTAGTTATTATTAGTTAGGTTATTAGTTTTTATTAGTTTTATTATTTGTTATATTATTAGTTAGGTTATTTTATTAATTATTAATTTTAGTTTAGTTATTTAGTTATTAGTTTTAGGTTTTTTTTTATTAATTAGTTATTTAGTTATTTATTAGTTTATTATTATTAGTTTATTATTAGTTTATTAGTTTTTTATTAGTTTTGTTATTAGTTTAGTAGTTTATTATATTATTATTACCTAGTTAGTTTTATTTTATTAGTTTGGTTATTTAGTTTTATTAATATTTATTAGTTAGTTTTATTTTATTTAGTTTCATTTTTGTTTTATAGGTTTATCATTATTATTATTATTATTATATTATTAGATTAGTTTTATTAGTTATGAGTTTAATTATTAATTGCTTAGTTATCGCTAGTTATTATAGTTATTATTATTATTAGGTTTTTTTATTAGTTATAATTTTTTAGTTTTATCTATTAGTTAGTTTATTATTAGTTTTAGTTATTATTAGCTTATTATTATTATTAGTTAGTTAGTTATTAGTTATTATTGTTTTATTAATACTAGTTATTAGTTAGTTTAGTTTTTTTAGTTATTAGTTTAATTATTCATTTTTTGTATATTATTAGTTAATTATTTATTTTATTAGCTAGTTTTAATTATTAGTTATTATTATTAGTTTTAGTTATTATTATTATTATTATTTGTATTATTATTATTATTAATTTAGTTTATTAGTTAGTTATTAATTTTCTTATTATTATTAAGTTTAATTTTATTAGTTATTTTAGTTTTATAATTTATTAGTTTATTATTATTATTAATTTAGTTATTATTAGTTATTAGTTTAGGTTTTAGTTAGTTTAGTTATTATTATTAGTTTGTTGGTTAGTTAGTTTAGTTATTAGTTATTTATTTAGTTTATTATTATTAGGTTTAGGTTTAAGTTTAATTATTAGTTAGTTTTAGTTTAGTTATTTATCAATTAGTTTAGTTATTTTTTTTAGTTATTATTATTATCGGTTATTTTTAGTTATTATTATTATTAGTTAGTTATTATTAGTTTTGTTGTTATTATTATTTATTATCTTTTATTAGTTTAGTTATTTATTATTTATTATTATTATTATTATTCTTAGTTTTAGTTTTAGTTTATTATTTATTTTTATTAGTTTTATTAGTTTTAGTTAGTTAGTTGGCTTATTATTATTATTATTATTATTTTTATTATTTGCACATTTAGTTATTAGTTATTATTAGATTTATTATTTTAGTTAGTTATTAGTTATAGTTTTTAGTTTAGTTATTAGTTAGTTGGTTAGTTATTTAGTTTTAATTATTAGTATTAGTTAGTTAGTTGGTTTTTAGTTTAGTTATTTTATTGGTTAATGTTATTAGTTTAGTTATTATTAGTTTGGCCATTAGTTATTAGTTTTATTATTTTATTAGTTAATCACTGTGGTTAGTTAGTTTTAGTTTGGAGATATTTATTTAGACATTTATTAGTTTTAGTTATTAGTTATTAGTTTAGTATTAGTTATTAGTTTTTATTTAGTTTTATTATTTATATAGTTCTTTAGTGTTTAGTAAGTTTTAGTTATTATTATTATCATTATTAGTTTATTAATTTATTTAGTTAGTTATTAGTTTTAGTTATTAGTTTTATTAGGTTATTATTAGTTTTGGTTATTATTAGTCTTTATTATTTTAGTTAGTTTAATTATTTATTATTAGTTATTATTTTATTGGTTTTATTAATTTTTATTATTATTCTTAATTATTAGTCATTATTATTAGTTAGTTTATGGCTTTATTATTATAAGTTATTAGATTTTATTAGTTTATTATTATTAGTTAGTTTTATTTTTATTTAGTTTCATTATTATTAGTTTTTTAGTTTTAGTTTAGTTAGTAATATTTTTATTTAGTTTAGTTATTTTTTATTTAGTTCATTATTATTATTTAGTTTTAGTTTTAGTTTTTAGTCAAGAGTTATGGTTTTAATTTTAGTTATTTTATTATTTAATTATTATTATTATTATTTATTAGTTATTTATTATTTATTAATTAGTTAATTAGTTTTATTAAATTTACTAGTTTAGTTATTAGTTTATTTGTTTATTTTTTTATTATTAGTTTATTAATGTATTATTTAAGTTATTAGTTTATTATTGGTTAGTTATTTATTATTTAGGTTATTTTATTTTATTAGTTTAGTTGTTAGTTAATTAGTTTAGTGATTAGTTTAATTAGTTTTATTATTTTAGTTTAGTTTTTAGTTATTATTTATTATAGTTATTATAGTTATTAGTTTACTAGTTATTATTAGTTTTAGTTTTATTATTAGGTTTATTTAGTAGTTTTATTAGTTTTTAGTTTATTAGGCTTTATTTGTTAGTATATTTATTAGTTTTAGTAGTTTTATTACCATTAGTTTTATTATTAGTTTAGTTATTTAGTTATTATTAATTAGTTGATATTTAGTTATTTTAGGTTTAGATGAGTTATTATTAGTTAGTTATTTTAGTTTTAGTATTTTATTTATTATTATTATTGTTTATTAGTTATAGTTATTAGTTATTATTTTAGTTGTTCATTATTACTATTAATTAATTATTAGTTTTATTAGATTTTTTTAGTTATTATTAGTTTTATTAAGTTTATTATTAGTAGTTTATTAGTTTAGTTAGTTATTATTTTAGTTTATTAGTTATTAGTTTAGTTTTTTATTTTAGTTATTTTTAGTTATTTAGTTTATTAATTTATTTTAGTTAGTTTTATTTATTTTTAGTTAGTTATTAGTTATTAGGTTTATTAGTTATTAGTTTAGTTTTAGTTTAGTTATTAGGTTACTATTAGTTATTATTTATTAGTTTTATTAGTTTTATTAGTTATTTTTATTAGTTTTAATTTTTAGTTATTGTTATTCTTAAGTTTAGTTTTATTATTAGTTATTAGTTTTAGTTTTTTTTTCTTTTAGTTATTTTAGTTATTAGTTAGTAGTATTAGTTTATTATTAGTTTTTTTTCATTTTTAGTTAGTTTATTAGTTTAGTTTTATTAGTTACTTTTATTAGTTTAGTTTTATTAGTTAGTTACTTTATTATTTTTTTATTAGTTATTAGCTTATTATTAGTTTAGTTATTTAGTTATTATAGTTTTATCGGTTATTTATTAGTTAATTTAGTCATTATTAGTTTATTAGTTTATTAGTTATTATTAGTTTTATTATTTATTTTTTATATTATTAATTTTAGTTTGTTGTTAGTTATTATTATTAATTATTTGTTTTATTAGTTTAGTTAGTTTTTTAGTTTTTTAATTAGTTATTATTTTTTTTAGTTATTAATTAGTTAGTTAATTTTTTAGTTTTATTAGTTATTAGTTTACTCATTGGTTATTAATTTTAGTTATTAGTTATTTAGTAATTAGTTATTAGTTTTATTATTTTTATTAGTTTAGGTTTAGGTTCTAGTTTAATTTTTAGTTTATTAATTAATTTATTAGTTAGTTTTTTAGTTTTATTAGTTAGTTTATTATTATAATTAGTTTAGTTTTAGTTTGTCCCAATTACTATTGGTTATTAGTTTATTTATTTATTTAGTTTTATTATTTTAATTTAGTTATTATTTTAGCCATTAGTTATTATTATTATTATTAATTTATTAGTTTAGTATTATTAGTTTTTTTATTAGTTTAGTATTATTAGTTTTATTAGTTTAGTTATTATTAGTTTTATTTAGTTTTTATTGGTTATTATTATTATTATTATTATTATTATTATATTTATTAGTTTTTATTAGTTATTTTATTTATTATTAGTTTATTAGTTATTTATTATATTTTTTTTATAATTATTAGTTTAGTTAGTTATTGACTTAATTATTATTAGTTAATTATTTAGTTAGTTAGTTTTTTTTAGTTTATTATTAGTTAGTTATTATTAGTTTTGATTAGTTATTTTTATTATTATTATTTATTAGTTAATTTTTTTTAGTTTTTTATTTAGTTTTAATTATATTAGCTTAATTACTATTAATCTTATTAGTTATTAATTTTATTATTAGTTACCTTATTATTATTATTAGTTATTATTAGTTAAGTTATTATTATTATTAGTTATTATTATTAATTAGTTTTTATTATTAGTTTTGCTATTATTATTATTTATTAGGTTATTAGTTTTATTATTATTTTATTAGTTTTATTTGTTTATTATTAAGTTTATTTATTATTTATTAGTTTTTATTATTATTATTTATTATTATTATATTATTATTATTATTATTATTATATTATTATTATTATTATTATTATTTAGTTATTAGTTTTATTAGTTATTATTTAGTTATTATTAGTTAAGGAGCCTCATGTTCAATCCGATCAATTTTGATGATAAAAAATGAATGCTTGGATGTTCTAATGAAAGTTTTATGTGTTGGATATATTAATTGTTAATTAGATCCAATACACCTCACAATATGTTTGAGAAAATTGCAAGAATACAAGAATGAAAGATAGATCAAAATGAATAATGTGAAGCTCAAGATACAATATTTTAGGTTATATGCATTTATAACTATCTTAGAAATTCATATGAGTTCATTGGTAGGAATCAATTTGCTCACAAATTAACATATTATTTTAATGAGGTTAATTTATATAAAAATTTATCGAATATCAAATCAAATCAAATATCAATCCAAAACTATTCAAATCAAATCAATTTTCAAATTAATCAAAATTAATCAAAATACTCAAATTAATCAAAATTTTCAAATCAAATCAAATCAATTTTCAAATATCAATCCAAAACTATTCAAATGAAACTCTATCATTAAAACTTAAAATCAAACTCAATTTATCCATCTTCCACATGCTTGTCTGGGTGACAAATTAAGCAAACTTTAGCTCACAAAGAAGCTTAATGTCAAATAAAGTGCACCACTATGTTCACTCAATCAATCTCATGCCGAAGGATGTGGCCCGTGTCCTCTAAAATGCGTGGCCAAGAGCTTCCACGATAAAGCGCTTATGACTAGAGTTCTCGACGGTGGTTTGGCCAATCCGCTCCATTATATTACGATCACGCACCGTAGTCGTATGCTAATGGCTCTACCCTTTGAGTTGTGAATCATAGGTATACTTGATAGTAGGCAAACAACCCTCTCGCCGACAAGGTAGACTTAAGATTCTCTCCTTGACAAACACCACCGTGTCTACAAGGATTTCTTGGACGACGAACCCATGTGTTGATGAGGATCCTTCAGTTGGGACTACATCCTTGACTAAATAGACTGTGGACCACGACCGAGATGATGGAACCATGGGATCTAGATCGCACGCCATCATTCCCCAACCATCCGGTTAAGTTAAAATGATAAATTTCATAATCTAAATTCTAAAACTCTACATACGCTACTATACGCTATGTATTTTGTGATTTAAATGACAAGCCTTAATCGAAAGTTCTCTCTCACTTATTGGGATGCTTATATGGCGCCTATAGGAAACCCGGAACCGATCTAAAGTTCTCACCAAATGAGGATGAAATCTGGTAGTGTCTTATCTACTATTCCATTTGCCTCAAAAATTACACCGACACACTTTAAACCACTCTTTTCATTCAAAGAGGTCGGTGGCAAATTTTAGAGCCCACATTTTGGCAATTCGCTAGGGACAAGATTCTCTTTCCATCTTTGGCTAGTCAAATTTGAGATATAACCAAACATGATAAAATTGATATTTAGAATCAATTATTAATGAAATGGAATTTAAATCAATCATATTTTTATGATTAATTTGTTTGTTCAGTCGATGGATCTTCGTAACACCATTTATCATGCATCTAGTCGCAAGCCAATATCCCGTCAATGCCGTAATCAATATCAGATATTGGAGCTACCATCCAATTTGGTAGTGTAAACTCTTCAACATCCCACAAATAATCCTCTACCTTAAGCATCTACATGTTCACCAATCAACTGCAATGGAGGAGGACAAGTGGAATGTCCACTATTGCTACGAGGTTCCTCAAAGAGAGCCTTTGTACTTAAAAGATTGATTCATTTTGAGGCCGCCTTAAAGAGAACATTCACCGGATAGAAAGTTTCACATACTGTGAATGTCCAGCCGCTTGAACATTTCGCACTAGGAAGGTATAATGTCAAGCCTCTTCTAGAAGAAAATTAGAAGGCAAAGGAGAAGAAACACCAAACTACAAGCCCAATAGTTACCGCCTAAATCACAAGTCATACAACCAATCTTACAACCAAAAGTAGTATTCTACCCCATAATAAATTTAAAAATTTTGAGATGAGTGAAAAGGAATAGCTCTACCTATGGATGTTAAGTTGTATTTTTGGGCTCAATAACACTCGCCAACCTTCAAGAGATAATATGAAACTCTATTTACTCAGCACATAGAGTCCTCAAGGTTGTTAAGAAAAAATATCTTACTAAGAACATGTATCAAATATCAAATATCAAAGAAGTCAAAAATGCTCCACCACAAAAACTATAATCAAGTAAGAGCTCAAGACTATTCTAAGCAATTCTACATGGTGAACATTGGGGGACACCTAAATCGTGTTCGGAATCCTCGAAAGGTCCCAGAGAAAGAAAAATAAATATGGAGGTCAAAGCCCCAGAAGAAGTAGCAAAGACAAAAGCTTCTTCATCTAAAAGCTAACCCAAAGACAGTGAAAGAGAAATATTGAACTGCGTGCTCAATAGCCATTATTCAAGTAAAAATTATACAACCAATTGTAGAACCGAGGCGAAGCTTCCAATCCATGACAAGTTTGACAACCTAAGATGGGTAAAAGTGGAACAACTCTATTGATCAAATTAAGTAGTCCTTCTAGACCCAACAATGTCGTTCCAACTTCTAGTGAGGAAACTCAAAACTATATATGCAAGAGTGTATTGGGTCCTCAAAGTTACTAAGAAGAAATGACCGATTAAAAAAATATGAAGGTCATATCCTTGGGAGACTAGAGTTGCTCCTCCAAAGAGACCTCCTCCTACAACCCCAGAAATGTCTACTAATTCAAGTCTCACGGTGAGCATCGATGTGACACTTGGACCAGATGTCCAAGAATCGCCGTCGAAAGGTCCCACAAATAAGTGAGCAAATTTGGAGGCCAAAATCTCAAAGTGAAATTCCCTTAAATAGACAATAACATGACATCTAGACTATACTTCCATAAAATCTACTACTCATGCTAAAGTATTTGAGTTGAAGCAAGCTTGCCACTTGAAGTTGAACTACCTTCACGTGAGTAGCCATTCAACACAATCTCACTCAAGATGAGAATGTATGTCTATGGATGTGAGAATTTGATGGACTTGATGAGGTCAAGCACCAAGCTCAACAAAATCTAAAAATTTATCGAGCAAAGATGTCCAAAAGCTTTGTCATTATATGTTATCTCATAAAGATTACCCTCATCTTGAGGATCGACCGGCAAGTACTTGATAACAAGATCGCGGATTGACGACAAGATGGGCGATTGCTTCAATTTGATATCACATATGTTTCGTAAAGCAAGAAAGGACAAGTCTTAGCAAATTTTCTAGCTACACATCTATTCTGGACTCTTCTCTTAATGATGATTTACCCGATAAGAAAATTATGCTCATTCATGAAAGAGATAAATCACAAATTTGGAAAATGTAGCCTCATGATCAAACAAGTCTAAATTTTCCAAGAGCAAGAGTGTGGATCAGATCATCTTCATAACACCGGAGGATAATGAGACGATCATATGGATTGACGAGCCAAGAACTAATAATGAAGTTAATATGAAACATTAGTGGCGCTCGAAAAGCCATTTTCATAGGCATTCAAAACCTACACATCTTTAGCGATTCTCAACTTATCATAAATCAAAAACTTGGCATCTATAAGATCAACAAGCTTGAGTAAGCTTTCTATCGCATAAGTTCTCGAGCTTGAAGCAGATACCAACTATCACACTAACTCGAAGTCTCGATCCGAAATAGCATAGATGAGCAAAATTAGCTAAGAAAATGACAAGTATGAATGGTGATTATGTCATGATCGATATTTACTACGAAGTTCTAGAACCGATAAAGTAACAATCGTGCAGGGATTACCGATTTGACCAGATGTTCGGTTGCTCCCCATACTCTCCAAAATCAGCAAAAAAGTTGTATTAAGAAGAGCCAAGAATGACATTGCCTCGTAAAAAAAGCAGGAAGCCTTTGTGCGTAAGAGTTATATGATTGGAGGCAACCCTTTATCAATTCTTTAAAGAAGGTGCATCGAGTAATAAATCAATGACTCAAATTGAAAAGAGAATGATAATGATATGTAATACTTTATATCGTAGATCCTTTGAACAAATGTGGCTACGATGTTTAGATGTAGATGAAGCTAGCAAAGTGATGATTAAAGTCCATGAAGGACTTTGTGGTACATCGCCAGGTCCCAAGATGACAAGAAAATCAAAAGGATTGGTTATTATTGGGTCTATGGTGAGATCAGATTAATCACACTAAGAAGTGTCATGAGTACATGACAATCTCATCCATCAACCTCCAAATCCCACACACACCCAACAATAGCATCCCGGTAGTTCTGAATAATGAGGTACGGATATAATTGGACCATCAATCCGCCATCACCGACATCGCTTCATCCTAGACTGATTATTTCTCTGGAAGTTACCCCATTTAAAGAAGTTACCAAAGTGATAAACTTCTTCACACATAATGTGTTTATAGATTTGGAGTCCCATGCCTAATAATTTTGATAATGGCACGCCTTTTAAAAGTGCAAAATATATATATTCGCCGATCGACACAAAATTAATTCGTTATATTCTTCAATATATAATCCAAGAGAAATGGTTTGGCGAGGCCTTCAACTAGACATTAGTCAAGTTGCTCAAGAAGATTCTCACTAAAATAAGAGAGAACGTATATCAAGCTAGTAGGCTCAATGGGCATATCAAACTACCTACAAGACGCCACTAAAGCCGCTCCTATTCATTGGTATTTGGAATCAAGTGCTTATTCCGCTTGAAGTTGAGTTGCCTCACTTCGGTAGCCATCTAGACTATAATCAAGATCAAAATACTCATCTAAGAATGGAGGAACTCGACACGCTTGATGAAGTTAGATTACAAGCTCATCAAAATGGAAGTCTATCGAGCTAAGATGTCTAAAGATTTTGACCATACGGTTTGGCCTCAACATTCCAAAAGGGGAATTGGTCTGCGAGAAGACCAATTATTCCTAATCAAAAAATTTAGTGGCAAATTTGAGCCTAACCGGGAAGACCCTTTTGTCATTGAAAAAGTATACCAAGGAGGGGCATACCAACTCAAAGATAGGTGAAAGACCAATGCCGCCAATTAATGGTCGATACTTGAAAATATACTATACTTAACGATCACATTATCAAGGTACAATAGAAATCCGTAAGAGGGGATTTTTTTAGTATATCTATTTAGGTTGACATCGTGCTTCATGCCGAGATCCCTAAATAAGCATACCTGTGATGGACTCTTCCGTAAAAAATTCCCTGTTAGAGGGCATTTTAGAATTTTATATATACAAATGAAATCAATGTTGTATGTTAAAATCTCCTAGAGTACACCAATTCAAATATGGATGTATTTGAATATTTTCATCTTGAAAATTCTCTTACATGTACTTTAGAATTCCCCTACAAGACAGGGGCTTTTTTTTAGTTTATATTAAATTTATTTGAGTTGACATCGTGCAAAAAAGATGAGATCCTCAAATATATTCTTATTCAAGTTGACATCAAGCTTTTACACCAAAATCCCGAATATATCCATAAGCATTATTAAGTTGCAGAGTCTTGCGAACAAAAGAATCTATTTCTATGCATGGAAAGACAACAAATTTCAAAAATTTATCTCTCGATTTGCCAAATTGAGATCAAGTCGAAGAACTCCGATTTCTAAGCTTCAATCAATTAAGTTGGAGAAACATCAACCTCTACATCTTAAAATCTAGGACACGGATGAGTTATAAAGGTCGAACTCAATAAGCCCAATAAATGGCGAGTTGTCGACGCCTCCTTACTCAACAAGTCAGAAAAGGCCAGGAAAGAGCCCCGCTTATTTATCCGATGACAATCACAAACCCACTACAACTTAGGTCAAAGATTCAAGTAGGTTCTAAAGGTCGAACTCAACAAGCCCGTGATATGGTAAGTTGACGCTTTCCTCACTCAACAAGCCACGAGAGAAAGCAGTGAAAGAGCTCCCGCCATCACCAAATGATGATACTGCTCAATCTCAAACCATATCTAGCTTAGTGATTACAAGCAACCAGGATCCAAGAGATCTCTCTCTACTTAATCGATAGATCAAGGCAAGATGAAGAAATGCTCAATTGTGCCTCAAATCAACTTTCATACTACCCGCAAGGTGATATTTCAATATATTCTCAATTGATTTGATCAAGCTCAAAACACCGATCAAAGTCTATCTCCTCATCAAGTTCACAAAGCGAAAGCATAGAACCGAGGAAGCAATTTCATAGTTCATACAAAGCCGATGACCGAACTAAAATTTTGTGGTTATTCGCCTATTAAAGCACGCGCTAGGCTAATAAATCAACATCGACCTATAAAGCGGTAGGTCGGGTCATCTATATGTATCCTCCAACGAATCCACAAAGTAGCAAGCAGGTTCGGGTTCATGGAGTGCATACACTTCGACAAGTAATGTTCACAAATCGTCAATCCTTCATCAAGTCCGCCAAGCTCCAAGTTAGACGAAGAATTTTAAATTTGTTCAAGGATAAATCGATTCTAGCGAGTCCTTCATCAAAACAAGATTCAATTCCTCCTTCAAACCCAACCAAGCATGAAGCTAGGGTTCGAGGAAGCTAAAATCTGAATGACATAAAAAGGAGATCTTCAAGAAAAGCAATATATATGGTGCAAGAACTCTTCTCAATCGACAAGTCGATTCTAACAAATTGGTCAAGCCCGTCATTTAGTATGTCCTAAATAAGGCATACTAATGAAAAATCTGCCAAAGTTTCAAAGTCGCAACAAGTGAAATGATCCAAGCTCCGGGCCGGATGGTCAACCGCCAACAAATGTGACTCGCCCATGCGCAAATCACATTTGTCGGGGAGGCATTTGTTAACCTCCATATGTGTGACACAAATCAAAACAAGCCAACAAATCTAATTCGACGAACTTCGAAGTGAAAGTACGCAACGGGTTCAAAATGCAATCAATATCACCAAAATGATCAAAATGATCTCCGTCGACGAATGGACTTCTCCGTCACATTCGAACGCCAAAATTGATCGAATATAGAGAAAAAAAATCTAACGATCAATCGATTAAGCGCCGAAGCTATCAATGTGTCGACACGCATACCGTAGGAAGTTACGATGATATCCAACCACCTCCGCTCATGAAATTGATTACGCCGCTAGCTTCAAAATATCATTTTCACTTGCTTTTTTGGGTTCGAACCCTTGCTTTAGAGGAATCCAAAGACATACAAGTGAGCATGGGCGATTTTGACAAGATTCCCTCACGTAAATTTTATTTCCCCATTTTGACCTCTGGATAGTCCAAAGTAGACTAGGGAGAACAAGCGAGAAGACAAGAATCAAATTTTACAAGTCTTTTCTTTCAATAGTGAGTTTAATGCATAAGCACTAGACCGAAGCTTCCACACTTGGACACTTGAACACTTGAACATCCTTTTCTTTTTTTTATTTCAAGTTGATAAAGAAAGACTGAGTCAAACCAACCAATATGTTGATCTGCTTATTCTAAAAAATCTCTTTTTATGCTTGACCACTTTGCCAATGAGAATGAGTACACACACGCCCTTGTGCTATCTTTACATATATATGAGTCCTAAGACTTTCCTCGCTCCTAAAATCTAAACTTATGATGGAACTCTTATCACTTGAGAGACTCACTATGGAGCCTAGTCTACACAACTTTCTATTTCCTCAAAAATGAGGGTCTTCCTATCTTTTCTATTGTATGTAGTTAAGCTAGTAGTGATTTCCATCCGAGTTTGAGCTTCTTCTTCTTTCATAGATTCTATTATCTACTACCTTTTCGATAAGCTATACTTTCTTCTTTCGCCTATGCTTGACCGGTCGATACATAATCATATTTACTTATATATATATATATATATATATATATATATATATATATATATATATATATATATATATCATATGTCATAAATCATATAGAAAATATATGTTGCTTATGTGACCGTGAAAGTCACCTAAGATAGGTCTCTACTTTCATCGTGGTCACCTGCTTTTTACTTGGTATCAAGATCATGGTTGGGGATAATTTGCTTTTCACCTTTAGCTAGACTTTTCTAAGCTTAAATAAAGAGCACAAGCTCAAGATCAATTTGTCAATTCTAGATTCAGCTTCTCCTTCTAGATCTTTCGATAATAAAGAGAAACTAAAAATGAAGAATATGAAGAATCTCTGATATCTCTCGCACTATGTGATGCACCGCAAGATAATGTATGTTAGACAACCTACTAAAGATCTTGTACCTTCTAAGGTTCGCTTGTTCTGTGTCTAAATGCTCTAATTTGAAATAGTTCAAACATAGCGTTCTTTCTTCACTTTCGCTGAAGATAGGTAAGCAAATGGAGCTCACCTGCACCAAGAGCTCTAAAAGAGCTTTAGCTTTTGGGAAGGGAGGCACTGAGCATGACTCGTGTTCATCGACGTGAAAGAGTCTATATTGTGAATACTCTGGAATCAATTAAGGTAAGGTGCATAGCGCACAACACATTTCAGATAATGAGATAGGGAGAGTAAATGAACTCCATCCATGTATGCCGGATTCAAATGCTCACTTGCAAATGCTCTCTAATGCAACTCCTTTCCACTAGTGGGGGACATTACCGTGGATGCCCCAACCTGCAACCAAGATAACCACCACATCGCCTATGAGAGTCAACTAGCTTACTAGAATAGAATAAGCTATGCCCCTTGACTCTTTTCTTCTCTCCCAAGGTTTCCCTTTGTAATGAGTGTGAAAGAATTTCTTATTGCAAGAATTCACTTAAACTTGTTAAGGCCCATCATATTATTTAGTTAACTGAAAACTAATAGTAAAATCTCATTTCACAAATTAACATATTATTTTAATGAGGTTAATTTATATATATTGAATTAAAATTCAATTATATGCACACCACACCACGGTCGTAATTTTTTACCTGTAATGTGAAGCTGCCGATAGACCTTCAAACATGTATAAAATCAAATAAGAATTTTTTAATTATATATTTATACTTTTTTCTTAAGAGTGAGTTTATAACAAAATAAATTAGAAAAAAGAAATAAAAAATAAAGAAAAAAGTATCCTCCGGCTTAGACAAATAGGAGAGAGGGATGAGTGATCTTAGTTAGAAAGAGAACCATAAGATAAGAAACAGAGAGAATAAAATAGAATTTTTTTAAAAAACAAACATGAAATATGATTTTGGAAAGAGAACGATAAGATAAGAAAAAAATAAAATAAAATAGATTTTTTTAAAAAAAATTTTGACAAACATGAAAGAGAGAGAGAGAGAGAGAGAGAGAGAGAGAGAGAGAGAGAGAGAGAGAGAGAGAGTCTCTAAGAAGAAGAAAAATGAAAAGGGATTTTTTTTACTCTTTGAGGGAGAGAGATTTTCTTTTAGAGAGAGAATAGAGGAAAGGAAGATGTGTTTGGTTTTGTGCTAGAAGTGGAGAGAGTGAGCCCAGGGATTCGAGGGTCATGGTATAGTTTGATATTAAAGAGAATCACCAATTGTTTATTTGCTTTGTTTTGCTGAAACATACACTTTGTTACACCGTGTTTTGTTTGGGGCTATCTTTGGCCTCTTCAAATTGATAAAGTTGCAAGGAGATCCCGCCCTGAGTACCTGATACTTGTTGAAGTTGATATAACTAAAAAACACCCAAAAGAAGTCTGATTGATCTGAAAAAATGGGTTATAATCAAAAGGTTGAATTTGAAAACTTTCCCTCTTCTTCTACACATTCATGGGCATGAACACATGATTGTTTTATCTTACATCCACATCTCAAAAAAATAAACTTCCTATTCCTACTATTTGGTGACTAAGGAACAACCCACTAAAATGGCATATGTGCCAAAAGTAAACCAAAATAATCCTCCTCCACAAAATCCCTCTTTACCTATAACTGAATTGCAAAAGGAAACTAATCGTGTTGAACAATGCCATTGATGACACAGCTTGGTCTTGGGAACTTTGAAAATATGCCTATTACTATTCCCAATGGTAACATGTGCCCATACATCTAATGATCCAAAACAAAGAAATTCGATGAACTTAGGCTTGAGAACATCACCTCGACTGAAAATCTTAGTTTGGATCAAGCAAAAAAAAAATAAAACAACCATTAATCTAGAAAAAGAAGATGAAACTATTCCTACCTCCCCAACACTTTGAATGGCCAAAATGATAGCATAACTAATCAGTCATTCTCGATATGGAAGAAGGGAAATTACCATCATGATTCAATAATGAAACTTTGGATCACACTAACTATTCTTTTCATGAGACACCTTGGACACACCTTTTCAAAGCTGTTCAAAAAAATCATTCAAAATCAAAACAACTCTAAAAATGCGAATCACAAGATCTTCATCAACCCTACATCAATAATTTCCTTTCTCCTCATTCTCATCCAATCAATTTTTCCAATCCAACAATTATGATTAATTTCATCATTTGGAACATTAGGTGGTATTGGGACTACTCTAGTTCATGTGCGTTAGAAACCTCTGCACTCATAACATATCTCTCCTTACTATCAGAACCACTTATCCACTCTTCTAAGATTGCGCAGCTAGAACACTAGGTTTCCTAATTTTTTCAACATTAACAACAAAATTTGGTTGTTTTGGAATAATTCTATCGACATCAATATCCTTGACAACCAACAACAATTGATTAATGCTCATATTTACGTGGGTGTTTTCACCGTGGTGAGCTCTTTTATTTATGCATCTTGTAATAGAGCCGGTAGGAACATCTATGGAATAACTTAAGATCTTTAGCTTCCTCACACTCACTCAACCACGGTTGGTTGGCGGAGATTTCAACACCATCCTCTCTACTTACGAAAGAAGGGAGGTCCTCTCTAATACTAATTCTATGGAAGATTTGCTAATATGATTACGGGTGTAACCTTACCGATATAGGGTTTCGGTTCCAACTACGTGGAACAATTCTAGACTTTGGCAACGTCTCGATCGTATCCTTTTAACCATCTTTGGATTGATCAATGGCCTAATAGTAGAACACTTAAGTAGAACCATGCGATCCGCTCCTCTTCGATTCTTGTGAAAACACCCCTACTTCAATACCACGTCCCCTTTCGTTTCCAAAATATGTGGTTGCAACATAATGACTTTATTATTGACTGGGCCTATTCACCCGATAACTCCATTAAAGGCATGATCCATTTTGGCTTAAACTTAAAAGATTAAAACAAACACGGTGGAATAAACATCATTTTAAAACATTTTTGCAAATCTTAAAACTATGGAAGATCTTGTTTGCTCTCTTGAAGAAGGCTGCTTTTTCTAATAAAATGATGAACTCAACTAGAGATAACTTGATTAAATATCAAAACATGGAGGAAACTTATTGGCGGCAAAAGCTACTAAACATATTGCCGATGGCGTAAACACAAAATATTTCCAGCTCTTTTCAACAAAAGAAAAGTTATAAACTCGATTAATAAAATTAAAACAATAATGATAATTGGATATGGGATAAAATGATATTAAAGACTCGGTTATCCAACATTTTCAAAATTTGTTAAACAACAACATTAACATGGAACCTATTTCTAATCCTCATCGATTCCCTCAAAGATTACTCGACCAAAACACCTCTCTTTGTAGGTGTCTGAGAAATTAGTAATGTTCTCCAAAGCATGAATATGATTCTTGGCGGGATGGTTACACTACTATATTCTTTCAACAATGTTGGTCCATTATTAAGTCTAATTTAATTGAAGCCGTTATTGACTTTTCAATGGCAACCCCTTCCTAGATCCTTCTCTAGCACCTCCATAATTCTCATCCCTAAAACAACCATCCGAAACATGGAATGACTTTAGACCGATTAGTCTTTGCACCTTCTTTAACAAACTAATTGCCAAAATAATCACCAGTATCAATCCTCTTGTAGAACATTATCTCCCGAATCAAACTGGTTTCATTAAAGGGAGAACTATAGTGATAATATTCTTTTAGCCCAAGAAATGATTCATGATATTGATGTTCCTATTAGGCGGTAACATTGCTTTCAAGCTGGACATTTCTAAATCCTTTGACAATCTCTTGGGAATTCCTCTTTCTATACTTCAACTTTTGATTCTCAAAAGAATTTATTCGTATCATTAAAATGTCACTAATGTTTGGTTCTCTATTATCATTAATGGAGAATCGGTGGTTTCTTCACTTCTAAACATGGCTTACGCCAAGGAGATCCATTATCTCCTTGCTTTTATTATAGTAGATTACTTATCCGAGCTGAGCGATCTATTCTATAATAAGCCAAGTATGATTTACAAAACTCAAGGTGGATTTCCCATTACTCATCTTTGCTTTCGATTTTATCATTTTCGCAATGCTTCTATACCGCGTCAAAACCATTATGAAATTCTTTAAAAATTTGGCAAAGAAAGTGGTCTCCTCCTTAACAAAAATAAATGTTGTTTCATAACCGCTAATAAAATCAACAATAATAGGATTAATCATAACGAGGATCACTAACTTTCATCATAACATCTTAGATCAATTATCTTGGTACTCCTCTTTTCAAAGGTCATAAAAGATCTTACCTTTTTGACGATTTAATCCACAAAATATCCAACCGTATCTCCTCTTGGGAATACCATTTTCTATCCTTTGGAGGGAGGTTAACTTTGATTAAGAGTACCCTTAACTCGCCTCTTTATCTTATTCAAACTATCGTTCCAACCAATTTTTTGCATTAATAGAATTGAGAGGCTAATTAATAAATTTTTTTGGGGTCTAATACCTCTTCCTCAAAAATACACCTGGTCCTCTTGGCACAAAAATCTGCATCTTTGAGGAAGGTGGTCTAGGCAGCAAATCTATCAAAGACACCATCAACGCATTCTCTTATAAACTTTGGTGGAATTTTAGAAGCAATAATAGCCTTTGGGCTAACTTCATGACAAACAAATACTCTAAGCATCCATTGAACGCTCTTATAAAACTAATGCTTCTCCTATTTGGAAAAGACTTTGTAATATCAAATGGAAGGTGGAATCTTTAATTTTTTGGGGCATTAACTCTAGCAACTCTTTCTTACGGCAAGATAAGCGGCTTGGAAATAATTCTTTTGATGAATTAATTTCCTCATGCTCTATTGATACCATCAAAGTCAAATCTTTAAATAATAATAAATGGAACTTTTCCGGGCTCATTGATTATATCCCTTCATCCTTTTTAGACAAACTCAATAACATAAACATTACATCCAATAAAAGACCATTCTTTTAAACTCTCTCACAATGGCTTCAGTTTTAAAATGTTTGGCTTATGATCAAAGAAACTCGTGATTATTCCAAAGTGTATGCTCGACTTTGGCATAATAATATCCCACCTCATACTCCATACTTACTTGGCATTCTTAAAAGCTTTGTCCCTATTGACTCCTTGATGTGGGGTAAAGGTTTTATCTTCCATCAAAATGTCATGGTTGCTCCCATATTGAAAATGTGAATCACCAATTAGAGTGGAGCGATTGCCTCTAAACTTTGGCTTTGCGATAATCTCCATTGACAAATATAATCGCTTCTATTTATCAACTCCTCGAGATATATTTTGAAAACAATATAAAGGTCATATTAAAATATTCTTTACGATCATTATTATCTGGTTCATTTGGATGGCTAGAAATGATGCTAAGCATAACGATATAACTATGAATCATTCCAAAATAATTGCCAAAACTAAATTCAAAATCCGTGACTTATTTAAAGCCAACCTTATCAAATATAAACACTTAAAAGGGTGTAAATTTGTGCCTCTAAATTGGGTTTGCATTTGCATACAAACACTTCTAATCAAGCCAAAATACTTTATTGGGCCAAACCACATGATAATGTCATCAAAATTAACACCGATGGGTATCTCCTAATGCTTACGGATGTGGTGGCATCTTTAGAAATTTCAAGGGTGATGTTCTCATGGCCTTTGCTAATCTCTTATTACTAACTCGGTTCCTTTTCTGAACTTATGGCGGTTTATAATGCTCTTAACATTTCCTTACAAAAGGTTGGCTTAATATCCGGCTTGAAGTGGATGCCTTACTACTAATTGATCTCCTGATCCAAAAAAATGGCAATGTGGAATTATATTATTTACTCAAGCAAACTAAAATTTTGCTCAATCAATTTTGTTACAAAATCACTCATATATGGAGGGAAGGAAATGCTTGTCGATTACCTTGCTAACTTAGGAACTAGATTGAATGAGCCCATTAATTTTGATAAACATTCTATTCTAAACACTTACAAGGATTGGTTAACTTTGGACAAGATGGGTTTGCCTTACATTAGATCTTAATATTATTTGTCGACTTTGCATCTTGTCTTCATATGTCGAATGATGAAGCACCCTATCGCTTTATGTTTTTGTTGACCTATCGAATCGGTCCCCATCATTTTAATAGGGACTTTACTTCTACTATTACGATTGGTTGCATTTAAAGCATTGTTGCCTCTTTTCATTCGGAAGAATTCGGGTTTTGGTCCCGGCGTGAATATCTCTTTTTATGGTTTTTTGTGTTTGATGTTAACTTGTGATGGAGTAAATCGTAATATTCCCTGGTTAATTTTGATATGGATTACAGTATGGCGACGATTCTTGACGCTACTCTAAAGATTTTTGGATAACTATTTTGGTTGGTTGTTACAAGGATGCATTTTCGTTAGGCCTTGCGCCTTTTTTTCACTTGAAGGTTTAATTGTGTTCTCTATTTTCATCTGCATTGGTTTTGCTATTTTCTAATCCACATTTGGAAAAGTATGCTCGGTAGTGAGTAAATATTATTTTCTTGTGGATGCGTTCTTTAGGTGATTATGGTGCTTATATTGTCCTTTTATCCGGATTGATTATCGATTATCTGATAACTATTTTGCTTGTGGCTACAAATCGCTTGGGAACCGCAGCTCTAAATGATTTTTGGATAACTATTTTGGTTGTTTATTTACAATGGATGCATTTCGTTAGGCCTTCGCCTTTTTCACTTGAAGGTTACTTGGGTTGTGTTTGGTGCCTATTTTCATCTGTATTGGTTTCTTTGTTTTCTAATCCCATTGGAAAAGTATGTCTGAGCAAATATTACCCATTATGCTTGTGGTCGCTTCCTTTTAGGTGACTATGGTGCATATTATCCTTTATCTAGATCGACGATCACGGATTATCGGGATATCTATTTTGCTTGTGGTACTTGTCTGCTTGTTCTATACACGAATGTTCTGAATTCTTTGCTCTAATTGCATTTCTTGGGTTTTACTTTGGTTAGTTATTCAATTGGTGCATCACATTATACCTTGTTTTTTTGTCACTTCAGATTCTTGGGTTGCGTTGGGCTTTGATTTCATTAATATGTTGGTTATCTTTGTCCTCTCATCTCGGTTGGAAAAAAAGTCCCGGCCGTGAATATTTCTTCACCGTTCTTGTGGTTGGCGATCCCATCGACTATGATATCCTTTGGATTACTACTGTTATCGGTTCGTTTTATGACGAATTACCTAAATGGCTCCCGAATGCTCTTATTGGTATTCGCTCTAAATGCAATTGGGTTTATGTATTCTCATGTCAAGAAGGCTTTTTTGATGATAATTTTCTTGAATGAGAATCCCCACCTTTAAACTACCTACCTATATAATTTCGATATGTTTTGATTAGGTTTGCGGGTTATAAAGCTCACATAACTATCAACAACCGGATGTTGCCTTCTCTCGAGTTTGTTCCAGGTTTATCACGTCCTTGAGCATTGGCTTTATTACTATTTTACCTTTGATTGTTTTAATGCTTTCTTTTGATTTTGGATAGATTGGGGTTTTACTCCTTAGGGCGATTGTAGCTCTTTGAGAGGTTCTGAGTGTAACCCCTTTTAAGGATCTTGTAACCTCTTTTTTGCAATAAAATACCCCAGATCATGGGGTTTCCCAAAAAAAAAAAAATATGGTGGATGAAGGCTTGAGCTACAAATAGGTGAAGGGGATGGCAAAAGAAAGTTGACAGAGGAATGGAGGTGCAGAAAGGAAACTTGTGCAAATAAGTTAGAGGTCGACGCTTGGCTCGCACAGATGAAGATGGTAGCAATGAAAAAAAGGATAAAATCAAATGCAAGAAGGTGAGTCGGATGGTTTTACCGCTTGGGAGGAGAGACGTGAATAGATGGGATTATGCAGAGAATGAGAGGGCTGCTACTATTATTTTCTTTTTTTTAGACAATTTATTTTATTTAATTCGGTCTACATTAACTAGGTGGTCTTCAAGAACTAGAGAGCATAAAATGACGGAATCAAAATGGAAATACTAAAGGTTTTAGAAAAAAAATTTGATTTTATTTTCAAAATATTGAAAGGTAATTACTCTTTTATTTTAACATATATGTTTCTTTTTTTATTATGAAAGGCAGTAGGAGATTTTTGTAATATAAATAATTAATTGTTATCAAATTTTAAATATAAGTAATTAAGTATCATAATTTTTTAATACAACTAATTTTATTATATATATATATATATATATATATATATAATCTTATATGCTCTTCTTTTTAAGTACAAATATTTGATATTATTTTTAATTTATTTAATAATAAAATAATTTTTAACACTTAATATACTCAAATTTTAAAATCAATTATCAAAACCTACCTTTTATTTCCAAGATTGCTTTCGATCATATCCGTCGATCGTATATCCCGATATATAAAAATGGGATACATTAAATCCCATAGCTTTTTTAATATGTTAATGCGACGGTATTGCAACTCATCGATAAAACCACTTGATCATGTAAGAACTAAGGATCTCATATTTATGTTTGTTATTGTTCTTGCATTGATTGAACATAGAAAGGGATGGAAGTGAAATCAAAGGTAGAATTCCTTGGGAATGAAAATGGAGAGTTATGCGTTCTTTCCTTAGGATCCGCTTCTGAAGTAACGAAAGAATGCTTCTACAGAGGCGCCATCGAATTAGGAATGAACGGTATATAGAAATAAACTTCAAATTTTGATTTTTTACGTTCACTTATTGGCTTATAAATGCTTAATCTAATTTTTTTTTGTAATATCATGTTTAGATGAACAAGATTTTGATCATTGATTCAGATTTGATAGTGCCTTGTAAAGAATATAAATCGGTTGGGAGATTCTATTTATATTAAATTTTAGAATGAGCGTTGAAATGATGAGATTAGTAGCAACGTGGGTGTAATTTTGGTGATGGTGGGGATTGCTAGTTGTAAACCACACATGGTTTTATTTATTATCTGTCATGCATATGGACATTTTAATATAGCCCTTGTTGGTAAAAAGAAACTATGGAGCTATTTCTTGTTAAACTAAACTGGTATTTGATTGCCATTTTCGGAAAGAAAGAACATTTGGGTTATCTGGACTCATTAGCATATTTTTCTTTTTGCTCTAAATCGATTAATATACTATATTTTTTATATTTATCTTTAATTATCTTAAACCTAAAAGAATGATTTACGTTTCCACGTCGGGTGTTTTGTTTAAGGTGGCTAGAGGTATTGATTTGGTTTATGGATGTGGAAGCGTTGGTATGGTCTCGATCTGGTTCCATAATGGTGGTTTTTACGTTCTCTCTCTCTCTCTCTCTCTCTCTCTCTCTCTCTCTCTCTCTCTAATAATGCTTAATTTTTGGAATAGCTTTCTACTATAAACTTTTCTCATGTTTATATAATAGTTTGTTCTTTACTTTATTTGTGAGATCGACATAGTTCCATTTCACATATTTGAATGCTTTTTTTTTATTTATTCAATATTTATTTGTTTATAAGAGTGTGTTATGTTTGTCGTTATCCTCATACATCACCCATTTATTCAATATTTATTTGTTTAAATGTGGCATACAAGTTGTCATTGCATCCAGTTAATAATAGTCTTAGATATCTAATTATGATTTTTTTATGACATAGTGCTCCTTGCTTCTTGAATAAATTAGTTTAAATATACTTGGCATTTAATTAAAGCCAATAACTTTTTGGTGGGGCCTTTGTTCTCGCAGTGATGCATGTTCAAAGTTTACTTGCTCTTATGGTAACTTTTCAAATAGAAAAAAAAAACTTTTCAGAGCTTAGTCTCTTTGAATTTTTAGTTGTTCAATTTTGATTATTATTTTAGGGGCCAGTGTATTTAATTAAAGCCATACTGGAACATTAAAACTTTATTTGTTATAATGACTTTTTGTTAATCTTCAGTTGCTTTAATATTTTAAGCATTGTTAGAAATTTTATTATTAATTATTTATCATTAGTTAGTTTTATTAGTTTATTACTTATTAGTTTTATTAGTTAGTTTTTTTTGGTTATTATTAGTTTATTAGTTGGTTAGTTTTTTATTTGTATTATTAGTTTAGTTTGTTAATTTAGTTTAATTATTAGTTTATTATTTATTAGTTAGTTTTATTAGTTTTAGTTTATTATTACTAGTTAATATTAGTTTTAGTTTATTAGTTATTATTAGTTATGTTATTAGTTTTATTAGTTTTTTATTATTAGTTAGTTATTATTAGTTAGTTATTTATTAATTATTAATTTTAGTTTAGTTATTTAGTTATTAGTTTAGGTTTTTTTATTATTAATTAGTTATATAGTTATTTATTAGTTTTTTATTATTTAGTTTATTATTTTAGTTTATTAGTTTGGTTATAGTTTTAGTTTATTAGTTTTTTTTATTAGTTTAGTTTATTAGTTTTAGTCATTTTATTATATTATTATTAAATTTGGTTTTATTTATTTTGTATTGGTTATTTAGTTTTTTATTTATTAGTTAGTTTTATTTTATTTAGTTTTGTTTTTTTATAGGTTTTATTATTTTTTATTATTATTATTATTATTATTATTATTATTATTATTATTTATTATTGATTAGTTTTTTATGAGTTTAATTTAATTTTTAGTTATTAGTTAGTTATTATAGTTATTATTATTAGGTTTTTTTAGTAGTTATACTTTTTTAGTTTTATTCTAGTTATTAGTTTATTAGTTTTTTAGTTGTTGTTAGCTTATTAGTTATTATTATTATTAGTTTAATTAGTTATTATTGTTTTATTAATAGTTGGTTATTAGTTAGTTTAGTTTTAGTTATTAGTTTAATTATTCATTTTTTTGTATATTATTAGTTAATTATTTATTTTTTATTAGCTAGTTTTAGTTATTAGTTATTTAGTTTTAGTTATTATTATTTTTTTGGTTTATTAGGTTGGTTATTGGTTAGTTATTAGTTTCTTATTATTATTAAGTTTAGTTTTATTAATTATTTTGGTTTTATAATTTATTAGTTTATTATTATTAATTTAGTTATTATTAGTTATTAGTTTAGGTTTTTTAGTTAGTTTAGTTTATTATTAGTTAGTTGGTTGGTTAGTTTAGTTATTAATTATTAGGTTTGGGTTTAAGTTTAATTATTGGTTAGTTTTAGTTTTGTTATTTAGTTGTCAGTTAGTTTGTTTTAGTTATTTTTTTTTAGTTATTAGTTTATTATTGCTCGGTTATTTTTTTAGTTATTATTATTATTAGTTAGTTATTATTGGTTTAGTTTGTTATTAGTTATTAATTTAGTTTATAAGTTATTAGTTGGTTATTATTATTATTATTAGTTATTAGCTTTTATTAGTTTAGTTATTTATTATTATTTATTATTATTATTGTATTATTCACA
The DNA here is from genome assembly GCA_021442155.1 of Cymbidium sinense. Lineage (NCBI taxonomy): Eukaryota > Viridiplantae > Streptophyta > Magnoliopsida > Asparagales > Orchidaceae > Cymbidium > Cymbidium sinense. The sequence continues at coordinate 16,403,292 of CM038220.1, read as the reverse complement.
TTGGTTTTAGTTTATTAGTTTTGTAGTTTTTTATTAGTTTTATTAGTTATTTATTATTTTATTATTATTATTATTATTTATTATTATTTTATTGTTTTATTTGGTTATTGGTTATTATTATTAGATTTATTAGTTTTATTTAGTTTAGTTATTGGTTATTTTTAGTTTATTAGTTATTAGTTATTAATTAGTTTATTTTAGTTATTAGTTGGTTATTGGTTATAGTTTTTAGTTTAGTTAGTTGTTAGTTAGTTGGTTAGTTTTTAGTTTTAATTTTTTAGCATTAGTTGGTTAGTTTTTTGGTTTATTAGTTAGGTTATTTTTATTTTGTGTTATTGGTTTAGTTATTAGTTTATTATTTATTAGTTTAGTTTAGTTTGGTTATTAGTTTATTAGTTTTATTAGTTATCAGTTAGTTGGTTTAGTTTTAGGTTTTGTGGATATTTTAGATATTTGTTATTAGTTTTAGTTATTGGTTATTAGTTTTATTTAGTTTTATTATTTATATAGTTCTTTGGTGTTTAGTTAGTTTCATTTTAGTTATTATTATTATGTTATTAGTTTTATTTATTAATTTATTTAGTTAGTTATTATTAGTTATTAGTTTTTATTAGTTTTTTTATTAGGTTATTATTAATTTTTTTTAGGTTATTATTAGTTTTATTATCGGTTTAGTTAGTTTAGTTAGTTTTATTATTAGTTTTATTTAGTTTAGTTGGTTTTATTGGTTTTAGTTTTTTTGGTTTAGTTAGTAATTTTAGTTTTAGTTATTAGTTTTAGTTATTTTATTATTTAATTATTAGCTAATTATTAGTTTATTTTGTTAGTTTATTATTTATTAGTTAGTTACTTTTTATTAAATTTCTAGTTTAGTTATTAGTTTATTTGTTTTATTAGTTAGTTTTATTAGTTTTTAGCTTATTAATTGTTATTAGGTTATTAGTTTTTATTAGTTTTATTATTAGTTAGTTATTTATTATTTGGGTTATTTTTTATTAGTTATTAGTTTTAGTATAGTTATTTTCGTTTATTAGTTTTGGGTTTTAATTATTAAGTTTTTTAGTTATTTATCGTTTTAATATTTTAGTTTACTTAGTTATTAGTTTGAGTTTAGTTAATTAGGTTTTAGTTATTAGTTTTATTAGTTTTTTATTATATTGTTATTAGTTAGTTAGTTTTATTTTATTGGTTTAGTTGTTGTTACATTATTATTTTTAGTTAGTTTAATTTTTTATTTAGTTTAGTTATTTATTTTTATTAGTTTATTAACATTATCATTATTTTTATTTATTAGGTTAATTTTTTTAGTTATTTGTTATTAGTTTAGTTATTAGTTTAGTTTTTTATTATTTTAGTTTTAGTTAGTTAGTTTTAGTTATTAGTTTTTTAGGTTTCATTAGTTTAGTTTTTTTGGTTATTGGTTAGTTAGTTTGGTTATTTTTTTATTTTTGGTTATTAGTTATTATTAGTTGGTTATTATTGGTTTAGTTTATTGGTTATTTTTTAGTTATAAGTTTGGTTATTAGTTAGGTTATTAGTTAGTTATTATTTTATTATGGTTTTATTTAGTTATTGGTTATATTAGTTCATATGTTATTTATTAATTGGTTATTAGTTTATTAGTTTAATATTTGTTATTATTTAGTTATTATTATTTAGTTTAGTTATTAGTTATTTAGTTTATTATAAGTTAGTTTTCTTAGTTTTTATTAGTTGTTATTAGTTTTTTATTTGTTATTATTATCATTGGTTTTAGTTATTATTGTTAGTTAGTTAGTTTAAGTTATTAATTTATTAGTTATTGTTTTTATTATTTATTGGTTTATTTATTATTAGTTTTAGTTATTTAGTTTATTAGTTTAGTTATTATGGTTATTAAGTTTATTAGTTAGTTATTTTATTATTATTATTATTTATTATTAATAGTTAATTAGTTTTATTAGTTTTATTTATTAGTTATTGTATTAGTATTATTATTAGTTAGTTATTTAATTTAGTTTATTAGTTATTTTTAGTTATTAGTTTTATTAGTTTTATTATTAGTTAGTTATTATTATTAGTTTATTAGTTATTTTTGTTATTTGTTGTATTAGTTATTATGGTTATAGTTAATTTTTTTATTAGTTAGTATTATTAGTTTTGTTAGTTATTTAGTTAGTTAGTCTTTTTATTATTATTTATTAGTTAATTTTTTTAGCTTTTTTATTTAGTTTTAATTAGTTATTAGCTTAATTACTATTAAGTTTATTAGTTATTAGTTTTATTATTAGTTAGTTATTATTGGTTTTGGTTAGTTATTAATTTTATTATTATTTTTTATTTATTATTAGTATAATTAATTTTATTATTATTAGTTTAGTTATTAGTTTTATTTGTTTTATTTATAAGGTTTTAGTTTATTATTTAGTTAGTTATAGTTATTATTAATAATATTATTAGTTATTAGTTTTATTGGTTATTATTTAGTTATTAGTTTTATTTATTAGTTAGTTAAAGGCATGTATTTGATTGATCAATTTTGATGATAACAAATGAATCTTTGGATGTTCTAATGAAAGTTTTATTTGTTTGAGATATTATTAATTACAGATCCAATACACCTCCAATATGTTTGAGAAAATTGCGAATACAAGAATGAAAGATAGATCAAAATAAATAATGTGAAGACTTACAAATCTGATATTTTAGGTTATATCATTTATAACTATCTTAGAAATTCATATGAGTTCATTGGTAGGAATCAATTTCTCACAAATTAACATATTATTTTAATGGCTAATTTATATAAAAATTTATCTTAAAATTCAATTATATGTTTAGCGACACCACATGTAATTTTTTGTACCTATCAGCTTATGGGAGCGTCACATAGACTTCAAACCTGTATAAAATCAAATAGAATTTTTAATTATATATTTATACTTTTTTTCTTAACAGTGAGTTTATAACAAACAGTAAATTAAAAGAAATAAAAAATAAAGAAAAAAGTATCCCTCGGCTTAGACAAATAGTGAGAGAGGGATGAGTGATCTCTTAGAAAGAGAACGATAAGATAGAATAAAATAGAAATTTTTTCAAATTTTGGCAAATATGGGATTATTTTAAAATAGAACTGTTAATGATAATTAGTTATTTAAATGAAAAAAAAATATAATAATAAAATGTGTCTGGCTAGGAATGAACGTTGTTTGACGGACTGGCCACCTTTTTTTTTTTTTTTTTTTTTTTTTGGTTTGTAACGGCGGGGAGAGAGAGAGAGAAAGAGAGAGAGAGAGAGACAGACCTTTTTTTTTTTTTTTTGGTGGTTTGTAACGGCGGGGAGAGAGAGAGAGAGATTTTATTTTTATTAATTTTTTAAATAATATAATTATTTAAAGTATATAATTTAAAATATTTTTATAAAATATTTAATAATTAAATATTTATATATTTAGTTATTAATTTTTATTTATATATATAATTAAATATATAATTTAAAATATTTTTAATTATATATATAAATTTATAAATTTATTTAATATTTTTTTATTAATTAATATAATTATGTATAATATATAATTTTTATTAATTTTATTAATATATAATATAAAAATATTTAAAAATACATAAATAAATAAATAAATAAGAATAAATTATATAAATATTTTTTAAACTATATAAATAAAGTAATTATATATATATATATATATATATATATATATATATATATTTATTTATAAATTTATTTAGTTATTTATATGTTTAAATTATATAAATATTTTTAAGTTATATAAATAATTTAAAAATAATTTTTATAGAATATTTTTAATTATATATAAATAAATAAATAAATATATATATATATATATATATTTATTAATATAAGTCTTTAATAATAATAATAACAAAATATAAAATATAAAAAAATATAAATAAATAAATAAATAAATAAATAATTTTTTAATAAATAAATAAAAAAAAATGAATAAATATATAATAAATAAATAAATAAATAAATAAGTCTCTCTCTCTCTCTCTCTCTCTCCCCGTTACAAACCGCAAAAAAAAAAAAAAAAAACTAATCAAACGGATGACTGGTCTCCATGGTCAGTCATGTTTGACGACGGACATTTTTGTTAATTATATCTAAATAACTAATTATCATTAACTTTTTTTAAAAATAATCTCGCAAACATGAAATAGAGATGAGTGATTTGGCTGGAAAGAGAAAGATAAGATAAGAAAAATAAGATAGAATAAAATAGATTTTTTTAAAAAAAATTTGGCAAACATGAAACAAGAGAGAGAGAGAGAGAGTCTGTCAGTTTGGAAGGAAGACAAAATGAAAAAAAAGGGATTTTTTTACTCTTTGTTTAGAGGGAGAGAGTAAATTATTCTTCTCTTTAGAGAGAATAGAGGAAAGGAAGATGACAGGTGTTTGGTTTTGTGCTAGCTGGAAAAGAAGTGGAGAGAGTGAGCCAGCTGAGGGATTCGAGGGCTGGTCATGGTATAGTTTGAAGTATGATGGATGAAGGCTTGAGCTACACAGATAGGTGAAGGGATGGCAAAAGAAAGTTGACAGAGGAATGGAGAGGTGCAGAAAGGAAACTTGTCGGCAACCAGGTTAGAGAGGTCGCCGCTCACATGCAAATGAAGATGGCCGAGCAATGAAAAAAGATAAAATCAAATGCAAGGAGGTGAGTCAGACGGCTTTTTGCTTGGGAGGAGAGACGTGAATAGATGGGATTAGGCAGAGAATGGGAGGGCTGCTACTATTATTGTTTCTTTTTTTAGACAATTTATTTTATTTAATTCGGTCTACATTAACTAGGTGGTCTTCAAGAACTAGAGAGCATAAAAATGACGGGATCAAAATGGAAATGCTGAAAGGTTTTAAAAAAAAAATTTCGATTTTATTTTCAAAATATTGAAAGGTAATTACTGTTTTAGCCGGATTTTAAGCATATATGTTTCTTTTTTATTATGAAAGGCAGTAGGAGATTTTGTAATATAAATAATTAATTGTTATCAAATTTTATACATAAGTAATTAAGTATCATAATTTTAATATAACTAATTTCATTATATATATATAACCTTTAAAGTAAAATATATGCTCTTCTTTTTTAGGTACAAATATTTGATATTATTTTTAATTTATTTAATAATAAAAATAATTTTTTAACACTTAATACACTCAAATTTTAAAATCAACTATCAAAACCTATCTCATTTATTTTGAAGATTCGATCATATCCGTGCAGTATATCCCAATATATAAAAAATGGGATACATTAAATCCACACTTTCGTGTCGTGTTAGCGGCCAACTTATCGATAAAACCACTTCGGTCAAAGCGCCGAGAAAAGGATCTCATCGCTATCGCCTTTTTTTTTTTAACAGTTGAGGGCATTTGCCCAAATTTCATTCCAAAAGGGATCAATTACAAGAATTTAGGCTCAAAACCCACATAATCGACAAAATCAATTATAACAAAACAAAAGTGAAGAACAAAACTCCATAGAGCTTAGAAAGCTATTCTATTTGGATTGAGACAGTAGGGTTATCCCCAAGAACAAGAAGCATGCACCGCGAAAACCAATACTGAAACACGAGAGGCATAACATTGGAACTGGATCCAAGACCTCTAGAACTAAGCATATCGGCTTTAAGCCCACCAAGCCTAGCCATCCAGAAAATTAAATCCTCTAGAACTATCGCCTTATTGTTATTGTTCTTAGCCTTGCATTGAGATTGAGCAGTGAAAGGGATGGAAGTGAAACGGTAGAATTCTTGGGAATGAAAATGGAGAGTTATGCGTATCTCGTTTGTAGGATCTATCTTCTCTAGTAGCATGGGAAATAATGCTATCTTGAGAGGCGCCATCGAGCTTAGGAATGACGGTACATAGAAATAAACTTCAAATTTTGAGTTTTTCGTTCACTTATTGGTAATTGCTTAATCAAAATTTTTTTGTAATATCATGTTTAAATCAACGAAGCTAAGATTTTGATCGATTGATTCGCATTTGATAGTCGTCTTGTAAAGAATATAAATCGGTTGGGAGATTTTTTTCCCTATTATATTAAATTTTAGAATGGCGTTGAAATGATGAGATTAGCGGGATGAAAGCGTGGAAGTAATTTTGGTGATGGTGGGGATTGCTAAATTTTGAAACCACACACTTAACATTATTGTCATACATATGGACATTTTAATATAGCTCTTGTTGGTAATAAAAAAACTATGGAGCTATTTCTTGTTAAACTAGTGTGGTATTTATTCGCCATTTTGTAAAGAAAAGTGCATTTGTTATCACGGATCATTAGCATGTTTTCCTTTTGTTCTAAATCGATTAATATACTACATTTTTTATATTTATCTTTAATTATCTTAAACCTAAAAAGAATGATTTACGTTTACACAGTGTTTTTTGTTTAAGGTGGCTAGAGGTATTGATTTGGTTTATGGATGTAGGCGTTGGGCGATGGGGTCAGTATTATCCATAATGGTGGTCGTCATGTTCTCGGTTCTCTCTCTCTCTCTCTCTCTCTCTCTCTCTCTCTCTCTCTCTGCGGTTAATCTTGAATAGCATACATAAACTTTTCAGTTTATATAGTGGTTTGTTCTTTACTTATTTGTGAGATGAACAGTAGTTGTTCACACCATTTGTGAGATCATGACGCGTAGTTCCATTTCACCGTTGGTGTGAAATCTACATATAATGATCTCACAAATAAAAACTTCATGAGAAAATTTATATAGAAAGACAAGAACAAAGAGAGAGAGAGAGAGAGAAGAGAGATGAACATGGCGTTAGCCTGGTTTCAGATCTGTCACATCCATCTAAACAAATCTAAAACAAAAACGGCGTCAAATAAATTTAATTAAAGATAAATATAAAAAGTATTGTCGATTTAAGAATGCTTTTTTCTTTACTAAAAATGGCTTATCTACGTTTAACAAAAAATCTATAGTTTTTTTATTACCAACGATATATTAAAATGTCCAAATATCGTGTTGAAATGAGGGTTTTACTACCAGCAATTCATCACAATTACTCCTGATTTTGGTCTCATCATTTCAACGCTCTAAAATTTAATATAAATGGGGAAAAAATCTTCATTTATTCTTTACAATGCACTATCAAAAATGGTCTCAAAAACTTGCGATTTAAACATGATATTACAAAATTTGATTAGCATTTAAGCAATGAACAAAAACTCAAAATTTGAAGTTTATTTCTATGTGCCATTCATTCTAAGCTCGATCTTGTCATTCTTTCTTTACTTCATAACACTCTCCATTTTCATTCAATTCCACCTCTTTCACTTCCCTTCTCTTCAATCAATGCTACAATAAAAGGCGAATGAATCCTTGGTTTTTTGAGTGGTTTTGTATGAGTTTGTAAAGTGATTTGTGAGAGAAAGTTTCATTTCTCTCATCCATAAGCCATACATAGAAGATTTGGGATGGCTGGAATCCGACCACCTGCAGCAAGAGCTCCGCGTAAGGGGTCAGTTTGGCCTCTTCACCTTGTGAATGTATTAAAATGCATAAAAGCACGAGAGGAGCTCTCCCTCCTCCCTTAGTGCTTGGCCAAGAGCCATATCGCCCATTCCAAGTTTAAGTTAGCTAGCCATGGTAATTATCACCTTTGGATTCTAGCTGGAGGGTGGTCAATTGATTGGAATCAATCCAATCTAATTAATTGAAGGGATAAGAGGATATGGAAGAGCGAATGATATATTTGAATTCTTTGCATGAATTTTAGTTTCTCTTCTCACATGGCTTCCACATCATCTTTATCCTCAGGACTTTTGCTATTAAATTTTTAACTTCATATTTTTATAATATAAAAAATTCTATTAAGAATATTAAATTTTAAAAAATATTTTGTAAACATTTTACATATTGTAGTTTATAAATTTCTAAAATAGTGTTTTATATATAATCTTATATTTCTATAATATAAATTATAATTGGAAGATTCACATACATAGCACATAATTCTCATTTATTTATATATATAATACCTAAAATTTAATATTTACTTATATAATACCTTTTATGCTTTAAAAGATGTATTTTACTTTTAAAAAGTAATGATAATAATATTTTGAAGTGATATTAAAGATTTATATGTTATATATATATAAATAAAAATTTAAATGTTAGATATATAAAATACATAAGAATTATGATATGTATGTAAATCCTTCATTATATTTATAATTATAAATCTATATTATCAAAATTTTTAAAATTTAAAAATTTTAATATGCATATATTTAGATTTATAATAAATTTTTAAATATTTTATATATTATATTTTACAAAGTTTTAAAATAATTTTTACTATTATAAACTAAATTTCTTATAAATTCTATTCTTATTATTAATTATATTTCTATTTCTAAATTTACATTATAAAATTTTTAAATTTAAAATATATTTAATAAACACATTTAAATTTATTATACACATAATTATATCTTCATAAACTTTATATTGATTTTAAACTTATAATTATTTAAAAATATTATTTATATAATTGTTATGTTTACATTACATGCTTATATTATTACCTTATTTAATTATATTAATATTTAATAATAATATCATTCAATTCAACCTTATTTATATACTTTTGAACCTTAAATCTCTCTTTCTTCCAATTTAATATCTAATCTTATTTTCACAACCTCAAACTTATAATACCATAACATAAAAGTTTGTCCTTTTAAGTATAATCTACGTGTTAGAGATTTGTGAGAATAATCCTCCCCTTACCAAGAAGATGCTCATAGAAAGACATCAGCCAATTCATAAGAGATTGAGAAGTTTGACAGCAAGTCTTACGATCATGTAGACGATCTCTCTCTCTCTATTATATATATTATGATTAAATTTGGTGTGTGAATGTATTAAAATGCATAAAAGCACGAGAGGAGCTCTCCTCCTCCTTAGTGCTTGGCCAAGAGATATCGCCCATTCCAAGTTTGTTAGCTAGCCATGGTAATTATCACCTTTGGATTCTTGCTGGAGGTGGTCAATTGATTGGAATCAATCCAATCTAATTAATTGAAGGGATAAGAGGATATGGAAGAGCGAATGATATATTTGAATTCTTTGCATGAATTTTAGTTTCTCTTCTCACATGGCTTCCACATCATCTTTATCCTCAGGACTTTTGCTATTTTCACCTCATTTGGACTGAAGTATAATCAATCTTAACTAAGTCAAAGGAGATCTTTGGGTTAGCCTAGCTTCATGTTAGTTTGGATTTGGAGATTGTATTTGGTTTAATGCCAAATTAATTTGAATGATTTAATTATATTCCTTTTAATTAATTAACTTTAAATTTGAGTTTCAATTAGTGTTGATTTTCCAATGAATAATTTGGAGGTCAATTGATTCACATTAAAGTAGGATTTGATGTGATTTGAGCTAGGTTTGACCCTTGACCTAAATTGGTCAAATTTAATCTCTTAGCTCAAATGGTCTTTAAAGATTTAAATTTAGGTTCAATTATGTTTATTTGATGATTTATGATGTTTTAAATTGATTGGCTTTTGGATTTGGAATGATTTTGTTTTTTGTTTCAACTTGACCCATTTTGACTTAAATGAGTTAAGTTAAATTCAATTGAGTCAAATGACTAATTTGACTCAATTAAGGTTTGTTTAGAATCCAATCATGTTTAATCACATGTGAGAAATTATTTGGAGCGATTAATTTGATTTGATTTGAAGTTGATTTCAATTTTATTTGATCCAAATTAGGCTTAATGGGTTAAGTTGGACTCATTTGGGTCAAATAATAATTTGTCAAACTAAACTTAATAATTAGTTGGATTATATTTAATTATGATTTTTAAATAATTGTTGGATATTTGATTTGGATTAATTTCAATTTAATTTGGATTTTGGTTATAATAAGATTCATTTGATTTTATTTATTTAGATTAGCGATCTAATTAGCCCAAATAAGACCTTATTGGATTTAAATTCATTTAATTCATGTTTAAACATGTTCATTTTATAATTTTGTGTATTTGGAATGACTTTAATTGATCAAATTTTGGTGGGTTGACCTTTGACTTGATGAGACTCACATAAGTCAACTTCTAAGTCAAATGATTGACCATCTTTGATTTCCATTTGAGATTACTTTTAGATTTTTTATTCATGTGTTGACTTTATTCTTTTTTTATTTTACATGGACTTGTTTCATAGCTCTCAATTGAGCGGAACCACTATTTTTTTTTTTAGGTTTAGGTGATTTTGAGCTTTAAGATAATTGGGTTAATCACCCCAATTACTTTAATCTAAGCTTAGTTGGATTGATTTCAATTAGAATGTGTTTGATTCAATCATTTATTTAGATTTGAGTTTGGTTTGGGTCCACCAATTCTATTAGGTTAGGTTAAGCCCGGAAGGATTCATCAAGTCACCAAGTATAGTGTCTTCTGCCTAATCAAGAGACTCCTAATTACTAGTTTTAAAATGATGTTAAACTCGTCCCAAAATGAGGTCAACATCATCGAGAGTACTTGATAATCATTTGAGTTAATACTAATCCACAATATTATCTCCTCTTTTAACACTTGTTGGTACCTTAATGTTATGTTAGTGATTAATGGACATGCCAAAGGTATACATATGAGTCGACTTTACCACTATTGCTCTCATCATCTTGCTCATCTAAGACAAAAGCTAAGCAATGTCAAAATCCTTCTTTTGAGCTAAGCTAATATAGATGTAGTAGCATACTCATGGTCACTAGTATCATCCTCCACTATTATAAATGGTCCATGAAGTTGGGTAGCATTTTAAAACTAATCAAAGTCACAAAGACATGATGGACTACTAACTAATCTTTAATGCAATACATAAGATCTTCCTTACCATCCTCCATATAAAGAAGCATTGATGTTAGAGGACTGATAGAAGTTTAGATCTATTATAAGTTAAGCACCAAAATCATTATATTTTTGATCTTCTCTAAACCACTTTTAGAAATGGATCGTCACTTCTTTAGTATTTAAATCAACTTTTAATGGTTGTTGATAAAAAATTTTATCAAGTGTAAGGTTAAATATAAACAATCATCATTCATCAAAATCTTCAAAATCCCATCCATGTAGAAAACTTAAGTCTCTAGTTGAAACTTGAGAAGGGCTACGTTGGCCAAGCATGAAGGGATATAGATTACTATGATAACTAAATGAATAAGGAAACCACTATAATGATTTAAAGAGCATGCCACCTAGGTCATAATCTAATGTGATGAGCAAATTTTTTGGGAGGGGTTGGAGATGACTCTATACAAATTTATTAATTATGAACTAATTTAAACATTAACAATATTAAGGATATAATTGCTTAACCAAGTAACACTAACTTTTAAGTTTTATGGTTTAGGGCTATACAATATGTAGATGACATTCCAAAACCTATAAGAAAAGGTCTTAAGTGTTAAAAATAGATGGCCAAATATGCATATAAGAAGTGATGGTAGAAGGGGCTAAGGAAATGCTAGCAATGTCCTTACCATGAACTATTGAGTCAGTGAACATATTGATCAAAATAGAAGGAAGATTATATAAAAACTAAATTAAATGTATATGAGTGATTAGAATTTGTGTTATTTTCTTGTTCTTATTCCTTCTAGTCTTTCTCCCAAGGCTAGGGATGGAGGCCTACATATCAAATTATCTTGTAGCAAACCCATCAACTAAAATTGGAATGCCTCCTTTATGGGTTCATTAGAAGCTTTTTTTAAGATTAGAGGATATCTGAATATGAAAGATAACTTGATTTGCATCACACTTTTCTTATAAGGGGAGGAAGAGGCCTATAAACTTTTGCCTGCACCAAATAAACTATAAAATCTTTTACCACTATTGGTGATGCTTTAACTACTTGGTGATCCTTCCTCTAAAGGTTCATAAGGATGATCAAAGCAAGTAGAGAAATCTCAAAAATAGATCAAACCATTAGTTGAGTTGACTATAAGTGATTAGAGAAGGGTCATTTAAAAGCCACAACCATCATTAATTGATTTATCTTGAAGTTGCTAGAGAATGGTCATTTGTAAGCCACAAATTAGTGATTTATAGGATGGCCTTCATAAGAATTGATAATGTATTACAAACTCTTGGAGTCAACAATGGCGTTGAAAGGGAACTCAAGAATTAAATCAAATCATGATGAGCATAATGGAGTAATCGATATAACAAATGAAAAAATTTGCTATTGAAAACACATAAAATTATAATGAATTCAATAAAAGAATTTGAGTAAAAATTCAAAAATAGAGAGAAACTTTTATCAATGAAGTTTGAAAAATATGCAAGCTTAGAAAGACTCATATTGAAGATAAAATGTATCACCTCATTGAGGGAAAGCAAATCTAATGTGAGAGTTGATGGTTGGTAGATTTGAATATAGATTGTAATGCATATCAAATATAGTTTACTTAGTTCTAAGATATCTAGTTAGATTTTATACAATTGCAAGTTATTATTGTTAATTACATCCCATATATGATAATCCATAATACTCTCCAAAGAGAATGAAAAGGGACTTACAACTTTTGAGACATTATGCTAAAAGAATGAGTCTTATAGTTCATAAAGGGATTACTCAACAAAAGGGTGACATTTGCATCATCCAAGATGTTGTAAATTGAAGAATTGACCAAAGAAATGGCTTACATTACTTCAACATATGAAAAGAATTTACTTAGAGAAAACTCATAATATTCCAAAGGAGCATATGCCTTGGCTATATAAGGATGTGGGACCTACAATCAATGATTTAAAATCGGAACAAATTGGTCGTTCAACCAATTAGACTCAGATCCACACATCGACTAATCATTAAACTAAAAATCTTTGCATTAAACCAGTCAAAATCAAATTGAATCACAAGCTTAATCGACAAATGGATCCTCATATTAGAAAATTGTCAAGTTCAATTAATAATTATATTAAATTTTTAAATTTTTTAATTTAAATATATCAAATAACTATATTTAAAATATTTTATTTAAATAACATATTAAACTTAACAAAATATATTCTTTTAATATTTTATAAGAAATTTTATAAAATTTGAAACTATTTTTATTATTATAATGAGGTTTAATTAAATTAATCATAACATATTCATCAAATATATTACAAGCTCATGCTTTGGCTTATAAGAGTACAACACTAAGTAATTTATGATTTGAGACTACAAAATTAAAGGAGATTTACTTACATACCACACAATTCTATGCATTTACATATATAATACCTAAACTTTAAATTTTACATATATATAATACCTCAATCTTCAATATCACATCAAAATATCATCACCGCTCACTTTTAAAATGAAATACACTTTTTAAGTATGGAAAATGTTAAATAAATAAATATCTAATATTAAATATTAGATATGTAAATACACAAGAATTATGTGATATATATGCAAATCTTCCAAAAATTAAATATGGTGATATTTATTGAGTTGAACTTTAAAAATAAAAATTTTGGATTGTTTGATTTAGACTTTAATAATATCAAATCAGTTTTGAAATGTAGAATATAAGAATAAATTTTAAATTTTTAACTTCATATTTTTATAATATAAAAAAATTCTATTAAGAATATTAAATTTACAAAATATTTTGTAAACATTTTACATATTGTAGTTTATAAATTTCTAAAATAGTGTTTTATATATAATCTTATATTTCTATAATATAAATTATAATTGGAAGATTCACATACATATAATTCTCATTTATTTATATATATAATACCTAAAATTTAATATTTACTTATATAATACCTTTTATGCTTTAAAAGATGTATTTTACTTTTAAAAATAATGATAATAATATTTTTGAAGTGATATTGAAGATTTATATGTTATATATATATAAATAAAAAATTTAAATGTTAGATATATAAAATACATAAGAATTATGATATGTATGTAAATCCTTCATTATATTTATAACTATAAATCTATATTATCAAAAATTTTAAAATTTAAAATTTTAATATGCATAAATTTAGATTTATAATAAGTTAATGTCATTTAATCTTGATGCAATATAAGATGAGCTAAAATGTATTAAGAACATGTCTATTACAATAGTCTTATAGATAAGAACTGACACACAAAGGGTATTTACGCAAATGATAAATACAACTATTTTTCCATTATATATATGTCTCAAGCTTCCAATATCATTTATTGTTGATATATATTTGCTGACTCACTCACTTTTCATAACTTAGGGAATATAACCAATGCTAATATGATTAAATTTGGCGTGTGACCTTCCACAGGCTCACTTTCTCTTTCATGTTATGCATAAAACAGTTTTCTAGAAAAATGATAAAGTGGTAAGAAACTCAAAAGAGTTTTGCATGTTTAGCTTTAGAAGAAGATTAATCTTATGAGCTTACTTTAATGCACAAAACATCATATAACCTCACATATAATTTATAAGAAAGCAAACAAAAAAAAAATCTTCAGATTATATAGAAGAAGTAACAAAAGAAAACATGTATTGAGGTGAAAGGAGTAAATAATAAACATTAGATAATCTCCATAGGGCTTTTGCCTACAAACATTTTGTAATAATACATACATGACAACAACTATTACATAAAGACAATGGCTACATCATCAAACCATTATAGTAATATTTATTACAAGATTTTAAAATCTCTCTCTTCTTTGTCATTTTTTAGCCTTTCTTGTTGGTAAAATCTAATTGTAGTGAGGAAAAATTGAGATTCAACATTTTTCAAAATGTATTGAGCATGGATTCATGTCACGAACTTGAAGCCAAGTTCAATAAGTACAAAATCGAGAACAAAGTTGTTAAAATGTAGAACTAGAACTTAGTTACAGATAGCTCAATCAAATGAAAAAAAGGCTTAGAATAATCTCTAGTGTCCCCATAATTGGTCATTGATTAAGCGTTACGGATGATGGGTCCCTAGGCTCTCACAATTGTTAGTTATTTTTGATTTGTAGGTGTTACAATTTATCTTTGAAGAAGACCGACTTGTTGTGCATAGGGTAGCAATGAGATCGGTACATTATGAAAATTTGAGAAGTGGTTGCGCTAATGAGTGTCCTCTCAAGAAAGTTCGTTAAGGTGCACTCAGACAAAACTAAAAAATTTTCCATCTACATCCGTACTAAGGAAAAGGACCTAGTTGACTATGTCACCTATTTTGAGTTAGCTTAACAAACATGCTTCTCAACATTAACTATGCACTATGATGCCGACTATTTTAACCACCTTCAAAGAACCACCACCTAATGGTTCTCTCAATTCCCATTTGGCGATCACCTCATTGTCCAAATTTAAAGACAATTCATAACTCAATTTACAAGTGTCCAATGACTATTTAAGAACTTCAAGGCCACATATGAGGTAAGAGGTGAGTCCTTGTAAAATTTTATTGCTCTATTATAGCAATGCTCGGTAAATGACATGAAGGTGACTAGCACAAGATGCATTCACTCAAAATCTAAGAGAAGGGTCTTTAAGATATGCAATTGTCATATAATAGATGAGAAATTCAGTAAAGTTATTCAAACTCGCTAATAGTTATATCAATGCTCGAATGTAACAACATGATGATCATGTCAACCGAGTTTAAGTCGTAGATTTTCATGGCAAGAAGACAATTCCTTGGGAAGATGAACTTGGCGGGAATTTAAGTGTCTCAAGTGCATAAATTATCCTTTATGATTCACTTTCTTCTCTTTCCTCTTGGACAAATTTGGATTGAATAGGTTGCCGATTAGGATGGCCAGAGGATGAAGAATGAGATTGACTAGAGGCATCATCATTTTCGACAATATGGTGAGAACCAGTAGCATCGGAGAGAAATATTATCGGAAAACAAGAAAGACCAATCAAAAGTATCTTAAAATTTTCCCAAACCATCCGGTCATGATCGAGAAAATAGCATCTCGAGTGTTTGACAACGGATTTACTAGGATTTAGCCATCTAAATCCATAAATCCTATCAAACACCTTAGTAAATGTCATGTTGTAAATCGGTAAATCCTCAAATTGGGTAAATCCACGGATTTATTAAATCCACCGATTCGATTTACGGATGCAAATCTTGTATGGAATATTACGAACTCCTCAACACCTATTTCTTAGCTCAATCTCACTCTTCACTTCAAGTGAGCCAAATGTATGCATTTTCATTCCATTAACCCTTGAGCTCTGCATTGGATCTATATCTCTCTCGGTGGAATTGAGCCAAGCGAGTCATGCGAATCAAAAGATGATGCCATATCGGTAAACCTTTTTTTTTTAGGATTCTCTTTCACGATGAAAAGAAAAGACTAATAAAATTGAATACTTCCATAAGTCCCGTTTGCATCTAGTAATTGTTAATTTTCTGATTTTTATATGTTTATGATTTTCACCTCGTTGGATTTTTTTATGTAAATGCTCTTCCCTTCTCCTGCTTGCTAATAATTAAATTTCATCATAAAATTTTATTTCCGTTTTTCTTACCTGTGTATAATGAATGTGTATTTTTGTTGAAGAATTATGTTTATTTAGACAATTTCCTTATTCTAGTTTATGTTTTGTAATAATCTTTTTTTTTAATTTATTTATCGCAGTCTATGCTAAGAGATGAAACAATATGTTAAGAGATAAAACAATGTGTTCCTGATTCTTTCACTGATTGGGTTTGTGTTATTATTGTTTCTTTTTTCATCCATTTTGATTATTAAATCATGCTCTAACAAAAATCAAGAAGTTAGTCAAAGTTGTATTGTTTCGATCTTATCACAGAGAAGACAACAACTTAGTAGATTTGAAAATGAGAATGTAGTATTGCACAATCAAACCAATGTGGGCTAGTCAAAATTATATCGATTTGAATATTACAATTCTTTTTTATTTATATTCTTATTCTTTAAAAAATATTATTTAATTATAACAGATTTAAATCCTCAAATAACTTACCAAACATCTTTCTAGATTTAATGAGATTTAATAAATGTTACCAAACACTTTTCAATTTATAATTCAGATTTACTAAATCTGCATGTACTAGATTTAGTAAATCCTACTTGAAATAAATCCAATTGCCAAACACCCCAAATAAATCTCAATCAATATCGCAAAGAAATAGTAACATAGATAGAATAGCAAGGAGAAATGCTATTTACCGACTCTTACATAAAACAGATTTCACTTAAATTCTCTTCTTGAGTGGGCAAGAAAGCAGGTAGATGACCCTCGAAGGGATGCTAGGACGCAGAGCGAGGCCTTGCAAGAAAGACGCAGTGCCCCACCGCCTGGCCTGAGAGTGTAGGGAGCCGGCCGACTGGGTGTTGCAGGTGCGGTGTGTGGTCACTTGCAGACGAGTCGAGAAAGTCACTTTGCACGGTGATAGTTACGCAATAGGAGCAACGCCGCCGAAGGGGATAGGAGGAACGAGGTGGAGGTGGGAGGTGGAGGTGTGGAAAGCTGCCTAGAGTGCCCTAGAGGGATAGCACGATGTGCAGACGAGCCTAGAGTGAGCAATTATTAGTTCCACACTGGCCGGTTTTATGGGTTCCTTTTAGGCGTTTTTAAAGAGGAGATCTTCATTTTAGCGGGAGAAACTGGCTCATTAATTTGGTTAAAAAAAAAGAAATAACATACATACCATTTTAAAATTTATTATTTACATATCTAATATCTAAATTCTTCAATTTACATTTATACCACTCTCTCGTCATATTCCACACTCTCCGTTCTCACGACCAAACTTCGCCCTAACTTTGTAACTCATTTTCACTCTATTAACTCCTCCCAGGAAGCTCTCCTCCCGTCCAAACATTTCGGCAACCCTCCTCTCTGGTGAAATAGATCCAACCACCTTCCGCCAACGCCATAAAACCCATTCTTTGGCGTAAGCTTAGTCTTCTCTCTTGTATTGTTCCGCTTTGTCAAGCTCTTGCTATCTGCTTTGTAGGTAAATGTCATCCTGCCTTTGAAGTAAGTAGTAATTAGTTATTACTTCGCTCCCTCCACTGCACCCTGACTCCACCTTCTCCGCTTGTGCTCTAGTGCGATCATTTCTTCCATTAACAGAGATCCATAAACAAAGAGCAATTTTTCAGACAATAAGGTTTCTTTAATGCCGGTTGTTTCTCAGTTTGCCATGGTAGCTACCATCACTTCCATTCTCCATTCACTCGACAAAGATTTCTCTACAGCGCCTCGCGCCCCATATCGATATATGCATTGGTTGATGAACTTCAAGAGATCAAACTTAGAATTGAAACAAACTAACTTTGCTCTCAATTCAACCCATTCATATGAAAATATAAAAGAGATATTTTTACAGTAAAGATGAGATCCACTCAGAACGAATTTGCAATTCTTTACCCACTGCAAGCACCATCTTTTACCATTCCATGGTGTTGTTCACATTGGCTTCTTCCATGACAACCCGTTGATAGATCTGTCTTGCAATTAATGATTCATTTATATGACCGCTAACTTCAAGTGCAAGAACGGCTTACAAAACAAATTGCAGAAGCCATCTATTCTGATCTTGGAAAGGGAGTAATGGTGGTTGTGGTGGCAAATCATACATATATGATATCGAGGGGATCGAGAATGTTTTGTTTTGGAAAGGTATTGAGAAAGTTGGAAGCAATTCATATCAAATTATTTCCTTTTATTTTCCACAAGATATAACATGTGAGAGTAGCTGATATACATACATAAGGTTGTTTGGTCATTTTTGGAATATACACGCATTTCAAATGACGATTTTTAACTTTTGGGTGTTTGGTCAAGTAAAGTAAATTTCCAATGTAATGTAATGTATTCCAAATGCAAAGATCATTTTCAGTGTATTTGGAAGCCCGACGGTGAATTCCAAATACACGCCAATAAAGTGATTCTCCCACCGCCGCTCTCCGCCGCCCCGCACCGCCGCCTTCACCGCCGTCATGCCGCCGTTGTCGGACATCAAAACCTTCAAATTATTTTACATTACATTTTTCCAACCAAAGAAAAAAAGTCACGAATTTGTAAAACTTTCAACCAAACAATCAGAAAGTAATCTTTTACACTAAATTCATTTTACATCGATTTTTTTTTTTACATTTCATTCCAAATATAAGAACCAAACAACTCCTAAAGTTAAATTTATTTTCTTTACATACAAAATAGGAGACCTTTAAACTGAATTGTGAAGAAATCTATATTTACACATTGAAGAAAAATACACATATATTCATTGATCAAACTTATATTTACATTAACAAAATTTGATTACAGACCTTTACTGCTAAAATATTCAGTAGAAAGTATTTATAATATTGGTCGCAAAATATAAAAGCTGATTCAAACATAGCATAAACTATAAATCTAAACAACAAAAAAACTGAAGTCGAGATTTTGTGAGGTCAATAACATCATCATCCATAATTTTGTTTAGAACTTCGAAGGACCAGGAAATGAATCATTTTATGAGTTCAACTGTAAAAAAAGAAATATTATTCTAATGGATTTCAGCGTTCCCAAACTCAACCAAATGTTGAAAATAAAACTTAATACAGATCTAGCTCGTGTCTCAAGTGCAGAAGCATCTTATTCTACCTGACCGAGTAAGAATTTTATTAATGCAAGAGAACATTGCTTTTGTACATCACTGACCACAAAAGGTCCACTCACATACCACGATCTATCATGGTTGACACACTATTAATAAGATCAATATCAGTCTCCAACTTTCCCATTGTATCTTCAACAATTATATGCAATAATTTCTTTATACTTACAAGTGCCTTTTAAAAGTTTGCAACTTAATGATATATGATAACAAAGAAAGTCTAATTGGTAAGCATCTTTTGGCATGGCAGATTCCAATATGGCGGGGCCAATTGCATAACAGGTTTCAAACTAATGGACTTAGTTGTAGTATTACACTATCCACAAAGTCAATTAATACAAACTCTTATAAATCACACATATCTATTGGCTTTTTTTTTTATTTATAAGAGATGCATATTCATTAAGAAGGTGTCATTCTGTCATACATGTGATGTAGAAGATCATAGAAATTGCAGTGATTAAATTCATTTTGAATTAACAATTTTTTAGCTTAAATATTAGAAAAATATTTAATATTATATTAACATATTTTTTAACTGTTTGATATAAGATGAAAATAAATTTAAAATCTCATTTTTTAACAAATATGCTAGGATGGAAGACCAAATTTCTTTGGGCTAAGAATTTAGGTATTTTATTACTTAAACTACCCATTTTATTCTTGAAAATTTTATAATTCTTGTACTACTTTATTAATTTCATTTAGATAATTGTAATAATCAACTGCTCAAGTGATTACGTTCATCAATAAGAGCATCCTCTGATATCAAGAAAATACTATTAAAATTGTTCTTCAAAAGCATAGTTTTAAAAATAGGCATAATTATTTCAATGGAATCTTTAATGATGATTTTAATCGCAATTAATTATGGCAATTAATGAGCTAAATTATTTCAACACCTAAGTATGTTGGCACATCTTGACGAAACATAACCCACCTTCAATTGCAAAAGCTGAAACAAAGATGATGGAAAGAAAGGGTGACCTAGAAAATGCCTAGAAAATGTAGGTTTATTAAATTGTAAATTGTTTGAAGGATTGGATGACTTGAGCTGAAGGAGAAGACGAGGGCTCAAGTTGAGAGATGGGAAGGAGCTGCAATGTTTGTTGTGTGTGAGGCAGAACATAGAAGTGTGGGAGCCTTTGAAACAAGACATGGGTGATGAAAAAAATGGATTTGAGTTATGAACTGGGTGAGAAGCAAAGATGTAGGTGGTTCTTAAAAATACTCAATTCATGTCAAATTATTTCTTTGCACTTAAGTTCACATAAGATATTCTTACCTGTTACGCTCTGATGGAGGAAACCTAGTCAACAAACGGAAGCAAGCGAGTGAGAGGAAGTGCACAATAGCAGCATGTTTGCATCAGAGTGGTATGCTGCGAGATAGAGTGGTATGTCTGTGAGATGGAGGAAACAAAGGAGACAACTGCTGAGGATAAACTAACGCGAAGTGGTGTATTTGTGTGCATAATGAGTTCTAGGTGTTAGAAATGTAGATAGCAGTTTATGTATATGTAAATATTAGAGTTTTAAGTGATGCATGTAAATCCCAACAAAGAAATTGACATCGGCTCAATAACTTGCCCCTAAAAAAAATTGTTCTTGATATTGCTCTCAAAATACCACCAAAGCACAAATCTTGATGTTGAAAGCGATATGATTTTGAGTCAAACAAATCGAGATCAAGCACTTAAAATATCATTAGAATCTTCGGGACATCAATTAAATCCCAAAAAAGCTCTCAAATGTGGAGTGTTTATAGTCAAATCGAG
Source organism: Cymbidium sinense (assembly GCA_021442155.1). NCBI lineage: Eukaryota > Viridiplantae > Streptophyta > Magnoliopsida > Asparagales > Orchidaceae > Cymbidium > Cymbidium sinense. The sequence goes on along the minus strand of CM038220.1, from coordinate 16,381,864 downwards.
CATCTCGACAGCGGATCTAATGAGCCTAAGATCTCATAATTCATTTGGGCATCCAAATGCTCAAAATACATCAAATGATCAAGGAGTCATTCCGAGTCCGATCGAGGGGAGTGGTACGGGCCTTACATGAGTTTACTAGAATACCCTCCTCCTCCCATCTATAAATAGGCCTCACTCCTCACATGGGGGGCTAAGCAAAGCTAGCCAAGTGAAGGGAGCCAAGTGAAGGAGAGCCAAGTGAAGAGGAGTCAAGCAAGTGAAGAAGAAGGAAGTCAAGCAAGTGAAGAAGAACAAGGACCCAGAAGAAGAAGAAGAAGAGTCCAAGCAAGTGAAGAAGGAGGAAGTCAAGCAAGTGCAAGAACAAGAAAAGCAAGGAAGAAGGCAAGGAGAAGAGGAAGAGTCCGATCGAGAAGAAGAGGAAAAGTGAAGTGAGGAGGAAGAGAAGCTCTAAAGCTTGAAGATCAGCAAGATCGCTTCACTACCGCACCATCGTTAATTATACCCAGATTTCCACCGGTTACCCAAAGATCTCAACATCGAACTATTATAAACCGATCGTTGTTACATACCTTGTCCCTTTCTCAAATCAGTAATCCTATCGGAAGATTTTGTACTCAAAAGGATACATAGTGGAATCTTTATGGGCTAGTGGTTTTCCCTCTTTTCGAGGTTTTCCAGGAGTGTCTATGTTCGTTTCTTTAATTACTGTGTGTGGGACTAATCAAGGCTAAGGCATAAATTTTACTCTGAATTGATTTTCCAAAGACGCACGAAGCTTGCCCGTGGAAGTAAAACTCTTCAACCACAATTCGTGAACATCCACGTTATGGCCAATAGGCACAACACTGCCAACGGAGCTTCCGCTCCAACTCGTCATTCTCAAAACCCATCCAAACGGGGACGCCAAGTTGAGGCGGAACGGGAATCTCTTTGGAAGATCGGTCCGAATGGAGGAGTCTCAAAATAAAATGATCCATTTTTGCAAGGACTACAACTGCCATTACGACAAACATATCTCCCCAAGATCGGTCATTGCGGAGGAGGTCAAAATGCTAATCCTCCCGACAGGAGTTCCTCCGCATGGAGAACGCCGATCTCCTCGACACGCTAGTTCCACTCATCCATCGCGTCCAATTACTAATCCACCGATCATTGTTGATAGCTTCACACATGCTCATCTCATTAATCCCGCATCATGACATTCGCGAAGAATGACGCTAATACAAGATGAATTTCACCTTCAAGATAGAAATCATCTTCACCCACACCGGTTATGAGGAGTCCTCACCTTTAGCCATTCTTCGACATCCACCCCGTAGGTTTCAAGCTTCAGAGCATTGATTCCTATGATGGGGCAACTGACCCACACACGAACATCGACCATTACAGACTATATCCAACAGCTCTCGTTGCTTTGTCGTCTTTCCCGTTACCCTCAAAGGGCAAGCTCGCACTTTATTCTCTTCCAAGGGGATCCATCCATACCTTTAACGAACTCGCCGGTTCTTTGTGGAACAGTTCATTGCAAATCGGAGAATCATTAAAGATTCCTCCCATCTTTCCGGATTGTAACGAGGGTGAATCACTCAAAGAATACTTCCGGAGGTTCTCTTTAGAAGCTCGCCAAATACCGGGTAGACTCGAACTATTAAGAGGAGTTTTCCTTGAGGACTCCGGCCTGGCCTTTCTATTCGTCATTAAAGGGACACGGTCCGCTCATATGCCGACTTAGTTCATCGTAGAAGCACAAATCTCCGATGAAGCTATTAATGCTCATCGCAAAACAATTTGAACAATATGCGGGAAAGCAAAAACACCCTGTGAAATGTGGACCGACAGCCCATCAAAAGAAGTGACAAGGTAGTCATGATCTCCCTCCACGACCCCATATCAACAACGTGAACCTCAGGAAAAGACATACACACCGTTGAACACATCTCGTGTTAACCTCGATGGCTATTCGCAATGAAGAACATATCAAGTGGCGCATCCATTGAAACCGAATTCGTGAAATCGGGAGCAATATTGTCATTTTCATCGCCGTGACATACTATCAAGCATGTATACAACTCAAGGAAGAAATCGAGAGACTCATTCAACAAGGATACCTACGCCGTTTATGAAGAATCAACCACCTCAAAAAACACACCTCCGCTTGGGGCAACGGACAAACAAAAAAACAACCAAATAATCATCAAATAATTGAGAAATCAAACAATCGCAGGAGGATCGATACTACATAATCAAGTTCTCGCATCGCCTCCAAAGAACCGAGTTGAAGAAGTCTCGATTGATCATTCCATCACTTTCAATGACTCGGACTTAGAAGGAGTCCATATCCTCATCAAGATCCACTTGTCATCGCGCAGGATCGGTGATCCTATAACGTTAAAAGAATTTTGATCGATAATGGGAGTTCACTGTCTTATTTTACTCAACTTTTCTTAACATGGGCCTAGGACAAAAGCTCCAACCACCGACCACTATATGGGTTTGATAATCACCCGACGCGTAAGGGACAATCACTCTTCTGTTACCCTGAGAATTCCCTCGACAAGTGACTCATTTAATACAATTCATAGTGGTGAAGTCGATTCTGCATATAATGCAATCTTCTGAGGCCCCTCCAATCAATTTTCGGTGCTATCACTTGTGCTCATCTCGAAGATAAAATTTCCTACCCGGGAGTTGGGGTGGTTTGTGGAAATCAACGGCCAAATCATGTTATCTCGACAAGCTCAACCGCAGCCTTCCATCACCTTCAAGATCGAAGATCTTAACTTTCGAGATGAAAGAGTACCTCAAAAGCTTCCCCAGAAGATTTACTCTCAATAGCATTATCGATGACCAACCATTACGAACAAGCAAGTGGGATCTTTACTCTAAGAACAAAGGAAAAGTATATAAATTTCTTACAGAATCAAGACATATTTGCTTGGAGTCCAAGATATGCCGGGGTCGACCCCAATGTAATCACGCACTCTCTCAAAATTAATCCAACGCTCAAACCAATCATCCAAAAGAAGAGTTTTGCACCGATCGCCTTCAAGCTATTGAACAAGAAGTTAACAAGCTCATGAAGCGGATTCATAATGAGAAGTGCATTACCCCACATGGCTAGCAAATGTTGTCATGGTTAAAAAACAAATGGAACATGGAGGATGTGTGTTGATTATCGATCTTAATAAGGCCGCCCAAAGGATAGTTTTCCTCTTCCTCGAATCGATCAATTGGTGGACGCATCCGGACATCAAATGCTCGCTTTTTTGATGCTTATTCGGTACAATCAAATAAAGATGAACCCAATAGATGAAGAGGCTACGATTTCAAACATATAAAGGTTTATATTGTTACCAAGTCATGCCATTTGATTAAAAAATGCGGTGCTACCTATCAATGAATAAGGTTTTAAAGACCTAGGCCACACAATGGAGGTGTATGTGGATGACATGTTAGTGAAAAGCTTAGAAAAGTCACAACATATTTCACTTAGCATGCTTTGACCTCCTTCGACGCTATAACATACGACTTAACCCAACCAAGTGTGCTTTTGGGGTTACGCCTGGAAAATTTCTTGGATTTATGGTAACTCACCGTGGGATAGAGGCTAACCGAAAAAATCAAAGCTCTCCAAGATATGATTCCTCAAGAATATCAAAGACGTCAACGTTTGAATGGTCGAATCGCATTATCCCGCTTCTAGCCCGTTGGGGACAAATACTTGTCATTCTTTAAAATATTGAAGGGAGCCAAAAATAATAATTTTCAATGGACCGATGAATGTGATGCTTTTGAGCAACTAAAAGAATATCTAGCATCTCCTACCGCTATCCAAAACCTATTCAAGGAGAAACGCGTTATACTTATATCTTGCGGTTTCTTAAATAAGCTCGCTTTAGTGCGAAGAAGATGGGGCACAACAACCAATTTATTACGGTAAAATTCTCCGATATAGAAAGTCGTTATCCATTTGGATAAAGTGGCTCAAGGTTAATTTTCTCAAAATTGGCCCATACTTTCAAGCTCACACCATCGGCGTTTACCGATTTACCATTAAGGGCCATCTTACGTAAAACCGAAGCATCGGAAGATTGATCAAATGGTCTCAGAGAACTGGGAGAATTTGATATAAATTTTCTACTCGCCATAAAGTCTCAAATACTTGACTTTATAGTGGAATGCACCAACCCAACTCTAGAAGAGCTTCCACGTCTTTCATCTCCTCGATGGACTCTCTCGTTGATGGAGCTTGAAGATGGTGTGGGAATCCTACTTGTTTCCCCAAAGAAAATACCCTAGAGTATGGACTTGCAAAATTCCCCGCAACTAATAACATATGAGGCTCATCGCAGGGGTTGAGACTCATTGACATGCCCAAAACTTAGTAATTCAGACCGACTCCTGAGCCTCCCAAGTTGGAGGAGATTTTAATACTCATAATCCTCAACTGGTGCAATATCTCCACTTGGTAAAATCTCTTCTTACTCATTTCAAGACACATCAAATCATCCACATACTAGAGAGAAGAATACTGGCCGACACTGCTAAGCTACCTCTACCACCTGGAGATCTATTTAAGAGAAAGCATGTTGAAGAAATACATTTTCCTAGTATCCAAGGGCCATGGATAATTCAAACTATTGATGAGGAAAAGGAAATCAGGATAAACCCGATCCTATCTTTTCTACAAGAAGGGACCCTTCAAGATCCAACTTCCAACTGCCTCTCAAGACAAGCTTCAAACTTTGCTATTATTGGAGGTGAACTATACAAGCGAGCTTTCTCTAGTCCATATCTCAAATGCCTTCCACCTTGAAGCGACACGCTGCTAAAAGAGGTTCACTGTGAATATGTGGGGAACACCTTGGAGGAAGAGCATTGGCCCTTAAAATCATGAGGCAAGGGTTTTATTGGCCTACAATGAAACAAGACCTTTGGAATTCACAAAAGAAATGCGCAAGTTGTCAATTGCATTCTAACCTCCCTCACATGCCGCATGCGAACTCATCCATTCAAAGCCCATGGCCCTTTGCTCGTGGGGATTGATATCATGAGACCTTTTCCAATAGATCGGGCAACGAAAATTTATCATTCTAGCCGTCGACTACTTCACAAAATGGGTAGAGGCCGAACCACTCGCTAAAATCACAGAGGCAAATACCAAACAATTTGCGGAAAAATATAATATGTCGATTCGGTCTTCCGCAAAGATCATCACCGACAATGGAACTCAATTTATCGGAAAAGTCTTTACCTTTTGCAAAGATCTTCACATTCAATGCACACGGTAGCACATCCTCAAACTAATGGGCAAACCGAAGTTACCAATAGGACCATACTCAAAGGACTAAAACACGCCTTGAGAAGGTCGGGGCAATGGGTTGATGAGCTCCCCAATGTTCTTGCACCACGCCACGCACTAAGGTGAGACACAGATAACTTGTGTTTTGGTACGGCTATCATACCGGTGGATATCGGGTTCCAAGTCCAAGAGTCCGCTTTTCGATCATGGAAGTAATGAAGAAAAACTCCAAAGACCTAGACCTACTCCCAAACTCGGGATATGGCACGGACTGCCTATCACCAGCTCGCCACTTCAATGAAGAGTGAAACCTCCATATCATTCGGACTTGGTCTGCGAAGTCTCGAGGCTGCAAAGGCCCGCCGCAATAAACTCTCACCTCTCGGATGGTCCGATGTGTGGTCAAAATGGTCAAGCAGAACGCTTCAAGCTCAAGGATCCGTAAGGAAAAACTCTACCTAACTTGGAATACTAAGAATCTTCAAAAATATTATCGGAACTCTCGCATAATTATTATGACTTTATCTCGTCGTCATTTCATCCTTGTATAACGACCCACCTACTAGGATTAAAGCTTGTTGTTGCAGTTGTTGTTATTTTCTCTTAAAGCCTACATGTCTTATGATTATATCATTGAACTAGTGAATTCACTTTGTTCTAACAAGATTTGCTTTTCTTTACTTTTCCTCCCACTTGAGAAATATACAACTCATGTTACATCTCTGGGACATGATCAATTGGGGACTTGACCTCTTCCACTGTGTTAACGCCGTGTCACACTCGGCAAACAACCTTGGATAGGTCAAAGATCTCCGTCGGCCGACTACACGCCAACCACCCCGCCGCCAACCCTTAGTTGGTCATCGCCGCCGACTAGCCGCCGCCACCGCGCCAATCGCCAATCTTCGCCGGTCATCACCATTGTCGCGTCATCGCCGACTATTATCGCCGCCATCGTCGACTACTCGATTCGATTCGACCTCTTCCATACGGGTTAACGCATTGAGTAAAACTTTGACTAACAACCCGGATAGGTCAAACGCCCTTGGGCTTCCGCGACCTCTTCCATAGGTTAACGCCATGAGAAAAACTCGACTAACAACCCAGATAGGTCAAAACGCCCCAACTACGACCTCTTCCATACGTTAACGCCATCGGTAAAACTCGACTAACAACCCGTGAAAGGTCAGGTCCTTGGTGGACTTCGCCTCTTCCATACGGGTTAACGCCATCGAGTAAAACTCGACTAACAACCCGTCAAAGGTCCTTGTGGACTTCGCGCCTCTTCCATACGGGTTAATGTCATCGAGCAAAACTCGACAAACAACTCGAAAGGTCTCCTGGTGGACTTCCCACGCCTCTTCCGATGGTTAGCACGAATAATATTCCACCAATAACCTAAGAAAGGTCAAAACTTTGTACCCACTCTACATGTTAATGTCATCGGGTATCACTCGACAAACAACCTGGATTAAAAATTCTCGTGGATCCAACTCACCCATATTTGTAACGCCAAATAATATTTTGACCAATTATCCCAAAGGGTGAAAAAAAAAAAAAAAAAGAAAAAAAAAAAGAAGGTAAAAAAGAAGAGGGTATATCCGTGTATCATCGACATTAATATGATGATATAAGAAAGAATTAAGATCGACGATAATGACATTACATAGAACCAACGATGAAGAATGACATCCACAATCGATGCTACATATATCGATATCCTCATCATCACTAGAGACACTCGAGCCCACTCACAACTCCTTCATCTCCAAAGGATCTTCTGATGCTCGGTGGGAGATATATCCTCAATTTTGGCCGCTCGATGTACGACGAATTCCTTTCAGAACCCTCGGATGAAGCCCTCCTCTAAACACTGCTCCAAGTCCTTCACTTCAACATCAAAGATATGGTTACAGCCTCCCGGATAAAGTCTTCAATCCACGATAAGCGGAATTCTTGAAGTCTTCCACTTAGAAGCGATCTCGCTTGCTTCCGCTTCGACATTTTATGCTCCTTTTCGTAAAGATGATCTTGTAATGCTTTCTTATCCGCCGCAAGTGCCCGATCCTCTTCTCTTTATGACGAAGTCGCTCGCCTCAATCACTCATCGAAGCGCCACCTCGACCGGAGAGAAGATATTCGCCAGGCTTCTACACTCGCCAATCACTCCAAGGTCACCACTTCTTTAGCTTTAGCATTCATCCTCGCTCATACTCGCCTCTCACGATATTTTATCTTCACAAATTCGATTCCATTCATAAAGCACCCAATGAGCCATCACCCTAACGACCGAGTTACCCAAACAAAAAAAAAAAAAAAAAAAAAATCATCACCAATGTTACATAAGGAAGAATAAGGCGTAAGGAAAATAACGCACTACCCATCTCGCTGGACGCCGACATATGTGATTTAATACCTCCTGAATTTGGCCTAGAGTAACGAACTCCCCATCATGAGTCGAAATAAATTAAACTCTCGATGTTAAGTGAACGCCATCTCCACCGATATCACATAAACCATTTCAAAGACGAGTCTCTCTTTTCAGAAGATGGAACATTGCTACCGCCATGATTCCGTGATAGGCTTCTCGAGAACCCTATGAGGAAAACTCGTCCCTTTCTCTTCAACGGAAGAGCATGAGACCTTCCCTGGATGGAAAGACCAACCTTAAACATCCTATCTTCAACTATATATTTATCGATGTGATGCAACTCATGTTGCAAGCTTCACATCGGAATATTAAGAGTTGCTAGAATATCATCCTCCGATATCGCGAGATCCGGAAGATCATTCAATCTTCCCCATCTCGTGAAGGCCCCACTCATTCTTCACATAAAAAATCCGAGACCAAGTTTTGACGGATCCCGTCAAAATTCTATCCAGCTTTATAGCTCGATAAGAACGCGCCTGAGCATCACATGTGAATCTACATTCGCACAAGAATTCAATGTTCAAAGTAACCCCATGCTCAAGAAGGTTGTCAAACCAATAATAACCATTAAAGCAAACAAAAAAATTGCATCAAAGCCACGCCACATTTGAAAATCTCAATCACCTCGTGAGCCAAAGGGAATCAGAAAGACAAGAGTCATCTCTGAAATAAGAAAGTATGGAGGCGTCAGTTCGATCGATTTGAGCCACAATCCACCAACTCATTGGGGAAGAAAAATTTCAGAAACACCATTAAACTATCGATGTAAGAGAGGCATATCCCCCGTCGCCATACTATGAGTTTTCTTCGACCATCACCCTCAAGACGCGACGTGTCTTTTGACTCTCGCCAGAGCAGCTTTGAGTAAAATTTTCTCTACGATCACCCAAACTTTTGAGTTATGAGGAATGGTTCTTAATCGATACTTCATTGGGCAATTTTCAACTATGACTTCCATCAAAGTTTCCACAAGAAAAGTAGTAGGCCTTGACCGCCTCCTAACCCGTGACGATCCGACGGGCCAGAATGACGATCAAAAAATTGACGCGGGCCTTGACCGCTCTAACCCGACGATCCGACGATCAAGAACCTGACGAGGTCGAGGAACCACCACGATGACCGCTCTAACCGACGACCCGACGGCCGAAACGACGTGGTCGAAACCGGGAACACGACGCATCGGGCCTTGATAGCCTCAACCCGACGATCCGACGGACGAAACCCGAAGGTCGGAAACCGGAAACGACGTGATCGGGTTTGACCTCTAAGACGATCCGACGGGATGAACCGGACGAGTCGGAAACCGGAACACGACGCATCGCCGCCGACCTCTAACCTGGACGATCCGACGACGAACGACGGTCGGAACCTGAACCACGACGCAGTGCCTGACGCCTCAACCTCGATCCGACGCCGAACGGACGAGGTCGGAATCAAGACGACGTGGGCGACCGCTAACCTGACGATCCGACGATGCAGAACCGGACGAGGTCGGAAACCGAACCACACGCAGTGCCTGACCGCCCTAACCTGACGATCCGACGGACGAACGACGAGGCCGGAATAACCACGACGCATCTGCCTGACGCCCAACCTGACGATCCGACGGGCTGGGGCACGAGCCGGAACTGAACCACTATCGTGGGCCTTGACCGCCTCTAAGACGATCCGACGGACCGAGAACCGGACGGTCAAATCGGAACCACGATCAGGCCTTGACGCTTCCTAACTCATCCGACGGCGAAAGACGAGCCGAAACTCCACGACGTTGACGCCGCAACCTGACGATCCACGAGGCCTGACGAGGTAAATAACCACTGATCAGCCTTGACGCTTCTTGATCACCTCCAAAGAACCCTCACTCAAGAAGAGGAGAAGGAAAATGTGCCTCTCCTCTCATCCTTATTTATAACCTATAGGCAAAAGGGTAAAACCCTCAAAATGGTTCAAACGGCTCAAACCGCCCAATTTCTGGCCTGATGGTGCTGCCATCTGCTCAAGGCTAAAGAGCGCTATATAGACATGGCGAGCTGAGACAACAGGCAAGACGCTACAGCAAGGCTGCAGATGCCCGCCCAATTCCCGGATCGTTTCACCTGATGCGATCCAACCGTTAGGAACGGCTCAGAATTCGAACTGTATAATGGCCCGAACTGATTCTGGAATGGTCTGAACAAGATGCTATCGATGGCCATTCAACTGGCCACGGAATGGCTAAGCAATCCGCCGCCATTAATATCCGCCATGGGCACGGTCCGCTTAATGCCACGACCGACGGGTACATGTCATACGCCGCTACCATAAGGCCAGCTGCCATAGCAGCAGGCTAGCTCCTTGCTCATACAATGATTTAGCTGGCGCTTCACTTAGCTCTGTCCCTGAAACGCTTAAAACTTCCAATTAACATATGACATATATTTTTGGATGATTAAGCTAATGTCACCCAAAAATAGAACGATATGCTCTCAAAATACCAAATAAAGCACAAATCTTGATGTTGAAAGTTTATATGATTTTGAGTAAAACAAATCGAGATCAAGCACTTAAAATATCATTAGAATCTTGACATCAATTAAATCCCAAAAGCTCTCAAATGTGGAGTGTTTATAGTCAAATCGAGATCTCGACGAGCCGGATCTAATGAGCCTAAGATCTCATAATTGACTTCATTTGGGCATCAAATGCTCAAAATACATCAAATGATCAAGGAGTCATTCACGTCCATCGAGGGGAGTGGAGCCTTACATGAGTTTACTAGAATACCCCTCCTCCCATATAAATAGGCCTCACTCTCATGGCTAAGCAAAGCTAAGGGGAGCCAAGTGAAGGGGAGCTAAGAAGGAGAGCCAAGTAAAGAGGAGCAAGTGAAGAAGAAGGAAGTCACAAGTGAAGAAGAACAAGGACAAGGAAGAAGAAGAAGAGTCCAAGCAAGTGAAGAAGGAGGAAGCAAGTGAAGAACAAGAAAAGCAAGGAAGAAGGCAAGGGAGAAGAGGAGTCAGAGAAGAAGAAGAGGAAGTGAGGAGGAAGAGAAGCTCTAAAGCTTGAAGATCCCCAAAGTCAAGACCATCAGCAGCCATCGTAATTATACCCGATTTCCACCGTTTACCCAAGATCTCCAACATCGAACTATTATAACCGATCGTGTTACAGTTGTCCCTTTCTCAAATAGAGAATCATTATCGGGAAGATTTTGTACTAAAAGGATACATAGTGGAATCTTTTACTAGCCGTGGTTTTCCCCTTTCGAGGTTTTCCACGTTAAAATAGTGTCTCATGTTGTTCTTTAATTATGTGTCTGACTAATCAACAAGGCTAAGGCATAAATTTTACTCTATAAGAATTATTTTCCAAAGACGCAATTAAATAAAGGAATAATTATATACATTATATATATATATATATATATATATATATATATATATATATATATATATATATATATATATTTCTATTTGCAAGAAGATCCTCCATATTCAAGAGTGACATAATATGAGATGCATAGTGTAATAACATACAACATTACTAAGTTTTAAAATCTTTTATTTATCTTGATTAAGAGCCTAGGCTTTTAAAATGAGATTATGAGTTTTAGTGAGGGTAGAAGATTTAATTTTATCAAAAAAATCTATAAGTCACACATCAAATCATCAAACTTTAAGAAACCTATAAAAAAATATACCATTTCTAATGCACAAACTAAACATAACAATCAAGAAATTGGTATGAGCTCCACCTTTATACAACTTGATTACAATTAAATTTTACAAATAAAATGAATGTTATGTCTTCAATCTTTGTTCTTCTTTCTTTTTGAATTTGCTCCAAGCTTCAATCTCTAACTCTTGCCTTCTAAATGCCATAAATCCCATAATACTAATCTAATTATCAAAAAATTACATATTTATAAAAATAAAATCTAACTACAGAAAACATATGTTAAGCTTTAACATACAAACCAAGCAATTCTATTTTACATATTTGAACTTAACAAACATATTATTGTAACTTAAAACAAAAAATTATTCCAAACATCTATAAAGATAAAGATCATATCTCAGAATGTTGATTTACATGAAACATATGATTTTCCACAAATAAAGCCTAATAAACTAAAAAACTAAAAGCTAACTAATAAAACTAACTAAATAAACTTAATAACAATAAAAAACTCAAAAATAATAAACTAGTAATAACAACTAACTAATAATATAACTAAATAATAAACTAAAACTAAAACTAAAACTAAACTAATAACCAATAAAATTAATTAAACTAATCACAAACTAATTAACTAACTAAACTAAACTAAATTAACTAATAACTAGTAACCACAAACCAAAAAATCTAAAAACCAACTAATAAAAACCAATAAATAATAACTAACCAATAACCAATAATAATAATAATAATAATAATAATAATAATAATAAATAATAATAATAATAATAACTAAATAACTAATAAGTTATAATGAAATAAAAGAACCCAATAACTAATAAAATAACCAATAAGTAATATACAATAGTTAAACCAATAACCAAACCAAAAAATAACTAAACTAATATAAATAAACTAATAACTAAACCAAAAAATGTAAATAATAATAAACCAATAAAAAATAAAGAAAAAAATTAAAACTAATAAAAATTAATAAATAACCAATAACAAAAAATAACCAAACTAATTAACAAATTAAGAAACTAATAACTAAACTAAATAACTAACTAACTAATAATAATAACCAAACTAAATAACTAAACTAATAAATAAATAATAACTAAAAAACTAACTAAATTAATAACTAATAATAATAAACTAATAAATAAAAAATAAAATAATAACTAATAATAAACTAATAAAATAATAACTAACTAACTATTAAATAACATATAAAACTAATAACTAATAATTAAATAAAACTAATAATAACCAAAAAATAACTAAACAATAACTAATAACCAAATAATAAATAAAATAATAACTAATAAACTAAAATAATAATAACTAATAACCAAAAAATAAAAATAATTAAAACCAACTAACTAAAACTAAACTAATAAAAAAACCCAAAAAAAAATAAAAAACCAAAAATAATTAAATAAAAACTAATAACTAAACCAATATACCTATAAAAATAAACAAATAAAAAATAATGGTAATAACAAACTAATAAAACAAATAACCAAACAAATAAAATAAAACAACAAATAATAATAATATAACAAACTAACCAATAAAAATAAACTAACCAAATAATAATATATAAACAATAAAACTAAAAAAATAATAACTAAAAATTTTAAAAGAATTAAACTAAAATAACCAAAAAACATTAATAATTAAAACTAAAAATTTAATAACTAAATAACTAACCAAAACTAATAACTAATAAAAAGCTAAATAATAATAATAAATTAACCAATAATAAAAAACTAATAAAAAAACTAATAACTTAAAACAATTAATAACTAAAACTAATAAAACTAATTAAAAACTAACTAACCAACCAAAAAACAATAAAAAATAAACCAATAACTAAATTAATAATAACTAATAAAAATAACCCAATAAATAAAAAAAATGATACAGTTAATAAACTAATAAAATAAATAACCAAACTAAATAAAAATTAAATTAACCAAATAATAATAATATAACAATAAAAAAAAATAAAAATAAAACTAATAACAATAATAACTAATAAAACTAATATAAAACCCAATAACTAAAACTAAACTAATAACTAAAAATAAAAGTAATAAAATAAAAAAAATTAATAATTAAAAAAACTTAATGAAATAACTAAATTAAAACCAATAATAACTAAAATAAATAATAATAATAATAATAAAAAACCAATAAAAACTAATAACCAAAATAAAATAATAAAGCTAAAAACTACTAAAAAACCAACAAAAAAAAAACCATAATAAACTAAGAAATTTAATAAAAAACTAACTAACTAATAAACTAAAAAACTAATAAAATAAACTAATAAATAAACCAATAACAAATAATAATTAAATAATAAAAATAAAAAACTAATAAACTAGTAACTAAAAAACTAAAAAAAAAACTAAATAACTAAAAAATAAAAACTAATAACTAACTAAAAACTAAAAACTAATAATAAAAAACTAATAATAACCTAATAAAAAATAATAAAAAAACTAATAACAAACCAATAAATAACTAAATAAATTAATAAATAAACCAATAATGATACAATAAATAAAATGAAACTTAAAACACCAAAGAACTATAAATAATAAAAAAAAAAAAAAAACCAATAATTAATAACAAAAAAATAACAAATATCTAATAATAAATATCTGTCTAAAACTAAAAAAACTAAAGTTCAACTAGTAACTAACTACTAAAACTAATAAACTAATAACAATAACCAAACTAAACAAAATAACCAATAAACTAATAAATATTAACTATAAATAAAAAAACTAAAAAAAAAACTAACCAATACTAAAATTAAAAAACTAAATTAACTAAACTATAACTAAATAACTAATAAAAATAAAACTATATAACCAACTAATAAATTAAAAAATAACTAATAACTAATAAATAAACTAATAAATCTAATAATAATAAATAACTAAACGAAACTAATAACTAAACTAATAATAATAATAATAATTAAACTAAACTCAATAAAACTAAAAATAATAAAACCAAAAACTAAAATAATAAATAATAAATAATAATAAATAAAAATTAATAAAACCAATAACTAATAATAAAACTAAACTTATAAACTAAATTAATAAAACTAATAACAAATAAACTAATAATAACTAATAATAACAATAACTAAAAATAAACGATTAAAAACTAATAACTAAATAAACTACCAATAATAAAACAAAATCAAAAAACTAATACTAAATTAAACAAACCTAATAATAATAAACCAAAAAATAACTAATAACCAAACTAAAACTAATAAATAATAAATTAAACTAACTAAAACCTAAACTATTAACTAATAATAACTAAATTAATAAATAAATAGTTATTTTTATTGTTGATTAAAGTTTTAAGTTATTTTTTAGAGTTTTTTATTAGTAATAGTTTTTTATTTATAGTTTTAATTAATTATTAGCTTAATTACTATTGTTGTTAAATATTAGTTTTTATAAATATTGTTTTTATTTTAGTTATTATTACAATTATTAATTTTATTATTATTAATTATTAGTATAATTAGTTTTATTATTATTAGTTATTATTAGTTTATTTTTTATTTATTTACAAGGTTTTAGTTTATTATTTAGTTACTATAGTTATTATTATTATTATTATTATTATTATTATTATTATTATTATTATTATTATTATTATTATTATTTAGTTATTAGTTTTATTAGTTTTATATTAGTCTAAAACATGTTCATAACAATTTGATAAATAACAAATGAATTTTGGATGTTCTAATAAAGTTTTATTTATTTATATATTAATTGTTAATTACACATAATAATAACTTCATAATATGTTTGAAAATTGCAGAATACAAGAAATGAAGATAGATCAAAAATAAATAATGGAAGCTTAAGATATAATATTTAGTAATATATATATAAATATCTTAGAATTTATAAGTTACTAGTTAGTAATAATATTATTATTATTATTATTATTATTATTATTATTATTGTTTAGTTATTATAATTATTATTATATATATTAGTTTTATTTAGTTATTATATAGTTTTTTTAGTTTAGTTAAATTTAGTTTTATAATATAAACTAGTTTTAGTTTTTTTTTAGTTTATATATAATGCTATTAGTAGTTATTAGTTTAATATTAGTTTGTTCAGTTATTAGTTATTAGTAATTAGTTTTTTAGTTAATTACTAGTTAGTTTAGTTTAGTTTGGTTAGATATTATTAAAGTTTTAGTTATTAGTTATTAGTTTTATTTAGTTTTATTTTTTTTATTATTTATATAGTTCTTTATTTTAGTAAGTTTCATTTTAGTTATTATTACTATATTATTTTATTTATTAATTTATTTCTAGTTATTAGTAAATTATTAGTTTTATTAAAGTTATTATTAGTTTATTATTATAGTTTTAATTATTTATTATTATTATTTTATTGGTTTTATAGTTTTAAATTTTTTATTATTCTTAATTATTAGTCATTATTATTAGTTAGTTTTATGGCTATTATTAGTTTATAAGTTATTAGATTTTATTATTTACATATTGTTAGTTTTATTTTATTTAGTTTCATTAATTATTATTGGTAGTTAGTTTTAGTTTGTTTGAAGTAATATTTTTATTTAGTTTATTATTTTAGTTAGTTATTTAGTTTCATTAGTTATTATTCTTAGTTTTTAGTTTAGTTTAATAATTAGAAGTTATTAGTTTTAATTTTAGTTATTTTTATTTAATTATTAGTTTATTATTTTATTTTATTAGTTTATTATTTATTAGTTTTATTAGTATTAGTTATTAGTTTTTTATTAAATTTACTGTTTATTGTTTATTTGTTTTATTAGTATTTATTAGTTTTTAGTTTATTAAATTATAACTTTTATTACTATTATTATTATTTTTAGGTTATTTTATTAGTTATAGTTATTAGTTGTTGTTAATTAGTTTATGATTAGTTTAATTAGTTTAATTAGTTATTAGTTTAGTTTTAGTTTTAGTTTTAGAATTATTTAGTTATTTTATTAGTTAGTTATTACTCCATTATTAGTTTTAGTTTTTTATAGTATTTTAGTTAGTTTATTATTGTTTTAGCTTTATTAGTTTTTAGTTTATTAGGCTATTTGTTAGTTATTAGTTATTAGTTTTAGTAGTTTTATTAGCTATTAGTTTTATTATTAGTTTAGTTTTTTAGTTATTATTTAATTAGTTGATATTTAGTTATTTTAGTTTAAATGAGTTATTATTAGTTATTTAGTTTTATTATTATTATATTATTAGTTATTAATTATTAGTTATTAGTTGTTTTATTATTTTAGTTGTTCATTATTATTATTAATTAATTATTAGTTTTATTAGATTTTTTAATTAGTTTTATTAGGTTTATTATTACCAAATTTTTTAGTTTAGTCTTTATTTTGGTTTTTAGTTCTACTTTATTTAGTTTATTGTTATTAGTTTATTTATTTTAGTTAATTTTAGTTTTTAGTTTATTAATTTATTTTTAGTAGTTTTATTTATTTTAGTTAGTTATTAGTTATTATTAAATTTATGTTTTATTAAGTTTAGTTTTAGTTTAGTATTATTACTTATTTATTATTTATTAGTTTATTAGTTTTATTAGTTATTAAATTTATTATTTTTTAGTTTAGTTTAGTTATTAAATATTATTGTTTATTAGATTCTTTTAGTTAATTAGCCTTTACTATTTTATATTAGTTATTAGCTTTATTTAGCTATTACATTTCTTTGGTTTATTGCCATTATTATTATTTATTTAGCTTATTTATTAGTTATTATTTTAGTTTTTAGTTTTATTTAATCTTATTTTAGTTATTTTATTATTATTAGCTATATTTAGTTATTATTAGTTTTATTACTTATTTAGTTTTACTTATTTAGTTATATTACTATTATTTATTTCCATTAGTCATTTTATTAGTTTATTAGTTTTTTTGTTCTTTTACTTTAGTTATTAGTTTATTATTATTAGTTTTATTATTCCATTATTATTTAGTTTTTTTTTCTTTAGTTATTTTTTAGTTATTTAGTTATTACTTTATTTTCATTTTATTAGTTTATTAGTTAGTTACTATTACTTTAGTTTTATTAGTCAATTATCTTTAGTTTTATTAGTTATTAGCTTATTAGTTTAGTTATTTAGTTATTATAGTTTTATCGTTATTTATTAGTTAATTTAGTCATTAGTTATTAATTTATTATTTTATTATTATTAGTTATTATTTATTTTATATTATTAATTTTAGTTGTTGTTATTATTATTATTAATTATTTGTTTTATTAGTTTAGTTTTTTAGTTTTAATTAGTTATTTTTTTTTATTAGTTATTAATTAGTTATTAATTTTTAGTTTTATTATTAGTTATTAGTTTACTCATTGGTTATTAATTTTAGTTATTATTAGTTATTATTAGAATTAGTTATTAGTTTTATTATTTTTATTAGTTTAGGTTTAGGTTCTAGTTTAATTTTTAGTTTTAGTTTATTAATTAGTTTTATTAGTTAGTTTATTATTATAATTAGTTATTAGTTTTGGTTTTAGTTAGTTCAATTACTATTGGATTAGTTTATTTATTTATATTTAGTTTTATTATTTTTATTTTAGTTATTATTTTAGCTATTAGTTTATTATTATTATTAATTAATATTAGTTTAGTATTATTATTTTAGTATATTATTATTTATTAGTTTTATTTTTATTATTGGTTTTATTAGTTTTTATATTATTAGTTATATTATTATTATTATTATTATTATTATTATTATTATTATTATTATTATTATTATTATTATTATTATTATTATTATTATTATGTTATTAGTTATGAGTTAGTTATTTTATTTATTATTAGTTTTATTAGTTATTTATTAGTTATTAGTTTATTTTTTATAATTAGTTATTAGTTAGTTAGTTATTAGTTTAATTATTATTAGTTAGTTAGTTTTTAGTTTATTATTAGTTAGTTATTATTAGTTTTAGGTTTTTTTTTTTTTTTTTTTTTGGGAAACCCCATTATAATGGGTATTTTATTACCATAAAAACAAGGTTACAAGATCCTTAAAAGGTTACACTCTAACTAATGCTAAAGAGCTACAATCAACCCAAGGAGAAACCCCAATCTAAATTACATCCAAAATTCAAAAAAAAGCATTAAAACAAATAAAAGTAAAGTAGAATCAAGAAAACAATAAGAGAAAAGAAAAGATAAAGCAGCTTAAGGTAATGCCGACAAGTGGAGGAAAACACAATAAAGTGAGAATGATATTAAGGAAATGGGATAAAAAGGCTCAGCTCAATCACATCCTTGGGGCGATGCAAGTATGAGCATCCAACTTCAGAAGGGTTACATCACAGAGCAACTACCAACCAATAGAAGTGAGATCACCGCCATCATAGCCAACAAACCCGAGAGAATGCAACATCCGCTTGTTGATGTAAGTGAGCTTTATAACCGCAAACCTAATCAAGCTCATCTCGAGATTAACACCATCCCAATAGAGTATATCGCACAATAGGTCGTGAAACCCTCCCTTTATAAATGACCTTGGGATAATAGTGGTAAAAAAGCATAAGCACAGTAGCATGTAATACAAGCAACTAAAATAATCGATCCAAGAATTGCATTTAGACAAAACCAAAAGAGAATCATGGGTGCCATATAGGTAATGATCATGAAACAAACCTAGAGAATAGTTAGTAATCCATTTCAATATATCATCCAATCGATGATATCGATAACCATAAGCAAAGAAAGGGGAGGAACTATTGGGACGGCATTTTCCAACCAAAATGAGAAGGCAATAACCACATATTAAAGAAATGAAAGCCCATTTTAACAGAATCATGCAAAGCATATTATATGCAAACAGATATGAAAATTGTGTAGTGACAGACCATATAACGAAAAAAAAAAATTTTTTTTGATCGAAGAATCAAGCGATTTACCATAAGCGAAAAATGAACCCAACTCAACCCAGTTATCATGCAAGTGATAAAAAGAAGGTGATATATATCGCCCAAATATAACAACTAACCAACGTATCAACCCAGAAACACTTAAAGAACTTCCCATATGAACTAGTAAGAACAATACAATGTTCCGAAATATCGAATGATTAGAGTTCGTAGATTCGCAGCCATAAGCATAATAATTTTCCATCATTGATATCAAATCGATCCAAATAATAGGACCATATAAGCACTATAAGCACCAAAAATATTTGCATCCACAAACAAGAACCGATAATAATTACTCACTAAAGGAAACTTTTCCAAATGTGGGATTAAAACAACAAAACCAATGCATGAAAGTATGGGCCAAAACAATCTAGAAATCTTTCGCATAGAAGCTAACTTGCATCCATCAGTAACAAACAAAGCCAAAACATTATCCAAAAAATCGTTTAGAGTAGCTTCCAAGCAGAGATACGCCATACGATAATCCAGATCAAAATTAACCTGTGGAGTACAGATATTCCCCGCGATAATGACAACATCAAAAAAAGTTTCCATAAATCGAGATATTCAGTAACCAGATCTTCGAATGATAAGAGCAACAATGTTTAATGGGGACCTAATCCAAATCAACAATTCCATAAAGCGACAGGTGTTTCAGATTAAAAATATGAAGACAAGATGCAAAATCACAAAATGTCATGATCTAATGGCAAACCCGCCTTGTCCAGTTGACCAATCCTTGTAAGTATTTAGAATAGTATGGTTATCAAAATTAGTGGGCTCATTCAATCTAGTTCCTAAGTTAGCAAGGTAATCGACAAGCATTTCCTTCCTCCATATATGAGTGATTTTGTAACAAAATTGATTGAGTGATTTTAGTTTGCTTGATTAAATAATATAATTCCACATTGCCATTTTTTCGTTTGCGGGAGATCGATTAGTAATAAGGCATCCACTTCCAAGCCGATATTAAGCCAACCTTCGTATGCAATGTTAAGAGCATTATACACCGCCATTAGTTCAAAAGGAACTGAGTTAGTAATAATAGGATTAGCAAAAGCCATGAGAACATCACCCTTGAAATTTCTAAAGATGCCACCACAACCGTAGCTAGGGAGATACCCATCGGTGTTAATTTTGATAACGTTATCATGTGGTTTGGCCAATAAAGTATTTTGGCTTGATTAAAGGTGTTTGTATCGGCAAATGCAAACCCAATTTAGAGGCAACAAATTTACACCCTTTTATATTTAATAAGGTTGGCTTTAAATAGGTCACGGATTTTGAATTTAGTTTTGGCAATTATTTTGAATGATTCATAGAAATATCGTTATGCTTAGCATCATTTCTAGCCATCCAAATGAACCAGAATAATGATCGCGAATATTTTAATATGACCTTTATATTGTTTTCAAAATATATCTCGAGGAGTTGATAAATAGAAAGCGAGCGATATTTGTCAATGGAGAAAAGATTATCGTACCAAATCCAAAGTTTAGATGCAATCGCATTCACAATTGGTGATTTACATTTTCAATATGGGAGCAACAATGACATTTTGATGGAAAAACCTTTACCCCACATCAAGGAATCAATAGGGACAAAGCTTTTTAAGATACCAAGTGAGTATGGAATATGAGGTGGGAATATTATTGTGCCAAAGCATACACTTTGGAATAGTCTCGAGGTTCTTTGATCATAAGCCAAACATTTTAAAATTGAATTCGCCATTTTGAGAGAGTTTAAAAAAGAATCCTTTTTTTATTGGATGTAATGTTTATGTTATTGAGTTTGTCTAAAAGGATGTAGGGATATAATCAATGAGCTTGGAAAAGTTCCATTTATTATTATTCGAAAGATTGACTTTGATGGTATCAATAGAACATGGAAAATTAATTCATCAAAAGAGTTATTTCCATTATCCAGGAAGAATGAGTTGCGAATTAATGCCCCAAAAAATTAAAGATTCCGCCTTCCATTTGATTTTACAGTCTTTTCCAAATAGGAGAAGCGTTAGTTTTATAAGAGCAGTTAAATGGGTGCTTAGATAGGCAATATTTGTTTGTCATGAAGTTAGCCCAAAGGCTATTGTTGCTTCTAAAATTCCACGAGTTTATAAGAGAATGCGTTGATGGAGTCTTTGATAGATTTGCAGTCACCACCTTCCTCGAGATGCATTTTGTGCCAAGAGGACCGGTATTTTGAGGAAGAGGTATTAGACCCCCAAAAAAATTTGTTAATGAGCCTCTCAATTCTATTAATACAAAATTGGTTGGAAGCGATAGTTTGAATAAGATAAAGAGGCATCAAATTCTTTAATCGAGTTAACCTCCCTCCAAAGGATAGAAAATGATATTCCCAAGAGGAGATACGGTTGGATATTTTGTGGATTAAATCATCAAAAGGTAAGATCTTTATGTCCTTTGAAAGAGGAGTACCTAGATAATTGATGGAAGATGATGTTGATGAAAGTTAGTGATCCTCGTTATCGATTAATTCTATTATTGATTTTATTAGCGGTTATGAAGCAACATTTATTTTTGTTAAGGAGGAGACCGCTTTCTTTGCCAAATTTTTAAAGAATTTCATAATAGGTTTTGATGTGTGTTATAGAAGCATTGCAAAAAAATGATAAAATCACAAGAAAGCAAAGATGAGTAATGGGAAATCCACCTTGAGTTTTGTAGATCATACTTGGTTTATTATAGAAAAGATCATTCGTGCTCTGGATAAATAATCTACTTTATAATAAAAGCAATGGCGATAAAGGATCTCCTTGAAGCCATGTGAAGTGAAGAAGCCAATTCTCCATTTACGATAACGAGAACCAAACATTAGTGATACAATTTTTAATGATATGAATAAATTCGGTTGAGAATCCAAAAGATGGAGTATAGAAACAAGGAATTCCCAAGAGAGTTTGTCAAAGGCTTTAGAAATGTCTAGTTTGAAAGCAATGTTACCACCTCTAATAGGAACATCAATATCATGAATCATTTCTTGTGCTAAAAGGATAGACTATGGTTCTCCCTTTAATGAAACCAGTTTGATTCTGGGAGATAATGTTCTGAGAGGGTTGATACGGTTGGTGATTATTTTGGATATTAGTTTGTTAAAAAAGTGCATAGACTAATCGGTCTAAAATCATTCCATGTTTCCTGGATGGTTGTTTTAGGATAAGTATTATGGAGGTGCTAGAAGAATCTAGGAAGGGGTGCCATTAAAAAAGTCAATAACGGCGATTAAATCGATTAATAATGGGCCAACACCTGGAAGAATATAGTAGTGTAACCATCCGCGAATAATCTATATTCATGCTTTGGAGAATATTACTAATTTGATTGGAGATGTACAAAGAGAGATGTTTTGATCAAGTAATTTTGAGGGAATCGATGAGGGTTAGCAATAGGTTCCATGTTAATGTTGTTGTTTAACAAATGAAATGTATAACCTCTTTAATCTCATTTTTATCCGATATCCAATTATCATTATTGTTTTAATTTTCTTAATCGAGTTTATAACTTTTCTTTTGTTGAAAAGAGCTGGAAATATTTTGTGTTTATCGCCATCGGCAATAATATGTTTAGTAGCGCCTTTTCAATAAGTTTCCTCCATGTTTTGATATTTAATCAAGTTATCTCTAGCTTTGTTGAGTTCATCATTTTATTAGGATCAAACGGCAGCCTTCTTCAAGCGAAACACAAGATCTTCCATATTTTTAAGATTTGCAAAATATTTTTTAAAATGATGTTTATTCCACCGCCGAGTTTGTTTTAATCTTTTAAGTTTAAGCCAAAACCGTCATGCCTTTAATGGAGTTATCAAGATGAATAGGGGCCGTTAGTGAAACAATGACATAAAGTCATTATGTTGCAACCACATATTTTGGAACGAAAGGGGACGCGTGTTGAAGTAGGGGTGTTTTCACAAAGGAACGAAGAGGGCGTGATCGCAAGTGTTCTACTTAAGTGTTCAACTAAGGTATGAGGCCATTGATCAATCCAAAGGTGGTTAACGGATACGATCGAGGCGTTGCCAAAGTCTAGAATTGTGCCACGTAGTTGGAACCATAGAATCTATATCGGTAAGGTTACGAATCATACGAAATCTTCCATAGAATTAATATTAGGAGATGACCTCCCTTCTTCTCAAGTAGAGAGGATGGTGTTGAAATCTCCCAACCATCCAGGTTGAGTGACGAGGAGGCGAAAAGATCTTAAATTATTCCATAGAATGTTCTGCCGCTCTATTACAAGATGCATAAATAAAAGAGCAACACGGTGAAAACACCCACAAATCGAGCATTAATCAATTGTTTGGTTGTCAAGGATATTGATGCCGAATTATTCCAAAACAACCAAATTTTGTTAATGTTGTGAGAAAATTAGGAAACTACCTAGGTAGCAAAGTGGATAGAAGAGTTGATTAAGGAGAGATGTTGAATGCGATAGGCTTCTAACGCGATTGCAACTAGGAAGTCCCAATACCATGAATGTTCCAAATGATGAAATTAATCATAATTGTTGGAAAGGAAAATTGATTGGATGAGAATGAGGAGAAAGGTAATTAAAGTTGATGTAGAATTGATGAAGATCTTGTGGTTACAGTTGCATTTTTAGAGTTATTTTTTGGATTTGAATGATTTTTTTTGTTTATAGTTTGAAAGGGTCTGTGTCCAATGTGTCTCCATCGAAAAAGAGTAGTTTGTGTTATCCAAAGTTTCATTATTACAAAGGAATCGTGATGGTAATTTCCTTCTTCCATATCGAGAATGACGATTAGTTAAGCTATCATTTTGTCCATTCAAAATGTTAGGGGATGTAGGAATAGTTTCATTTCTTTTTCTAGATTAAAGGTTTGTTTTATTTTATTTTGTTGCTGATCCAAACTAAGATTTACGAGGTGATGTTCCCAACCCTAAGTTCATCAAGTTCTTTGTTTTGGTTCATTAGTTGTAAGGGCATGTTACCATGCATAGTAGTAGTAGTATATTTTCTAAGTTTCCAACACCAACTGTGTCATCAATTTCATTGTTCAAAACACGAATAGCCTCCTTTTGCAATTCGTTCTAGGTAAAGAGTGATTTTGTGGAGGATGATTATTTTGGTTAGCTTTAGGCACATATGCCATTTTAGTTGGTTGTTCCAGTCACAATTAATAGGAATAGGAAGATTGTTTTTTTTTGAGATGATGTAGGATAAAACAACTGTGTTCATGCCCATGAATTTTGCAATGTATGAAAGAAGGAAAGTTTTCAAATTCAACCTTTTGATTATAACCCATTTTTTCGATCCAATCATTTCTTTTGGATGTTTTTTGTTATATCAACTTCAACAAGTATCCGAGCAAGGGTCGGGATCTCACCGTAGAAGCTTGATCAATTTGAAGAGGCGCCCAAAGATAGCCCCACAAATAAAACCTCGATGCGTAACAAAGTGTATGTGCATATTGGGCAAAGCCAAATAGGAACAATTGGTGATTCCTCTTTAATATCAAAACTAGGTGTCCACTTAAGAAGTCGATTTGTTAAAGCGAAATAAGAACGACGTGCAAAAAAACTCTTGAGTAATCCAAATCATTTGATAATTGAATTAACATACATGGATCAATCAAACCCAAGGAAAAGTGCGTGAGCTTACTATGAAAAAAGAGTATATTTTCTAAGTTGGCGTTTCAAGTTGAATTTACCCACCAACGAGAATTCAAATAGTTTAGAATTTCCACATCGAACACATTATTGGGGCATACCACGGAAATCAGACATTAGATTAACCAAGTATTAGGGCGGATTGATTTACGAGAGAGCATCCTTGAAAGATTTAAGTAGAAGATAGATCGGATCAGCTGCAGGGCGATTTGTCAGTGCGAAAAGCCATTTCGCCATCGGAGAGGCGGATTACATTACCAACAGAGCGGGGAGAGATCTACCAATCGGAAGAACAACGGTGATTTCAAGCAAGGAAAATCGGAGGCCGAACGCAGCTAGGTTAGGAGCATTAAGGGCGAGGACTTCAATATCTTATTAGTTTTAGGTTAGTTATTTAGTTAGTTACTTTTTTATTATTATTTATTAGTTAATTTTTTTAGTTTTATTTAGTTTTAATTATTATTTAATTACTATTAAGTTTATTAGTTATTAGTTTTATTATTAGTTATTATTATTTTAGTTATTATTAGTTATTAATTAGTTATCAATTTTATTATTAGTTTTATTATTATTAGTTATTAGTATAATTATTAGTTATTGATTAGTTATTATTTATTATTTATTAGTTATTAGTTATAAGTTATTAGTTATTATTAGTTTTATGTGAAATAGATAGATGTTATTAATAGAATTCAAGTTGGATGGTTGAAGTGGAGGATTGCATCGGCTTGTTGTGTGATAGAAAAGTTTCACTTAAACTTAAGGGATATCTATACAATGTAAAATATTTAGCATACCTTAAAGATGAATGCTAAGAGATGTTGTTTAAGGAAATTTGGATGTTTCATGATGCATGATTTTGTTAAATAGAAAAGAGAGGATTCTTTTATCCATTAATCAAATGCACATTTACATGTATGAAAGTTCAGATGGCGGCCCGACCCAATCATTTCGAGCCAATCGAGAGTCGCGACTTGAGCATCAGGATCGAAATAATTCGAGCCAAATTTTTTGGCTGAAAGTTGGTCGTTGTTTTCGACTGATCTTGATTGAGTCAAAATTGAGTCGATCTTTGGGCTAATTTCTTAGCCCTACCTATGATTATCATGTGTTATGTCATAAAGCCTAGAAATGTTAGGCTCTTAGGAAAACTAATTTTTCCATCCCATTAAATTTAAA
This sequence comes from Cymbidium sinense, assembly GCA_021442155.1. NCBI lineage: Eukaryota > Viridiplantae > Streptophyta > Magnoliopsida > Asparagales > Orchidaceae > Cymbidium > Cymbidium sinense. The sequence continues at coordinate 16,355,652 of CM038220.1, read as the reverse complement.
TAGCTCAAACATAAAATGAAAATTCATAACGTCACCATAATTAAAGCCCCAAGTATAAAACATAAATGCAAAGTTTTATTAGTTATTATTTAGTTATTATTAGTTAGTTAAGGAGCCTCATGTTCAATCCGATCAATTTTGATGAAAAAATGAATGCTTGGATGTTCTAATGAAAGTTTTATGTGGGATATATTAATTGTTAATTATAGATCCAATACACCTCACAATATGTTTGAGAAAATTGCAAGAATACAAGAATGAAAGATAGATCAAAATGAATAATGTGAAGCTCAAGGAATAATATTTTAGGTTATATGCATTTATAACTATCTTAGAAATTCATATGAGTTTATTGGTAGGAATCAATTTGCTCACAAATTAACATAGTATTTTAATGAGGTTAATTTATATAAAAATCGATATCAAATCAAATATCAATCCAAAACTATTCAAATCAAATCAAATTTCATTAATCAAAATTAATCAAAATACTCAAATTAATCAAAATTTTCAAATCAAATCAAATCAATTTTCAAATATCAATCCAAAACTATTCAAATGAAACTCTATCATTAAAACTTAAAATCAAACGCAATCTATCCATCTTCAAGCTTGTCTGGGGTGAAAATTAAGCAAACTTTAGCTCAAGAAGCTAATATCAAGTGTTCTACTATGTTCACTCTCAATCAATTTCATAAGGATGTGGCCTCCTAAATGCGTTGGCCAAGAGCTCCATGATAAAGAGTTATGACTAGAGTTCTCTCGGTTTGGCCAAGCTCCATTATATTACGATCAATAGCTATGCTCAATGGCTCTACCCTTTGAGAATCATAGGGTATACTTTGATAGGGCAAACAACCCTCGAGAAGGTAGACTTAAGATTCTCCTTGGACAAACACCGTGTACAAGAATTTCTTGACGACGTAACCCATGTGCCGATGAGGATCATTTCGTTGGGACTACATCCTTGACTAAATAGACTAGGGACCTGCCTCGAGATGATGGAACCATGGGATCTAGATCGGGCACATCATCATTCAACCATCCGGTTTAAAAAATGATAAATTTCATAATCTAAAAAAACTCTACGTCTACTACGCTATGTATTTTGTGATTTAAATGACAAGCCTTAATCGAAAGTTCTCTCTCACTTATTGGGATGGGTAATTAGCTATGGGCTTTTTATAGGAAACACGGAACCAGATCTAAAGTTCTCACCCAAATGAGGGATGAAATCTGGGTAGTGTCTTATCTACTATTCCATTTGCCTTCAAAATTAATACCGACACACTTTAAACCACTCTTTTCATTCGAAGAGGTCGGTAAAATTTTAGAGCCCACAGATTTCTGGCGACTCGCTTAGGGGACAAGATTCTCTTTCCATCTTTGTCAAATTTGAGATATAGTAGCAACCAAACATGATAAAATTGATATTTAGAATCAATTATTAATGAAATGGAATTTAAATCAATCATATTTTTATGATTAATTTGTTTGTTCAGTATATCGATGGATCTTCGTAACACCATTTATCATGCATCTAGGTCCAAGCCAATATCCGCCTAGTCAATGTCGTAATCAATATCATAGATATTGGAGCTACCATCCAATTTGGTAGTGTAAACTCTTCAACATCCCACAAATAATCCTCTACCTTAAGCATCTACATGTTGTACACACCAATCTGCAATGGAGGAGGACAAGTGGAATGTCCACTATTGCTACCGAGGTTCCTCAAAGAGAGCCTTTGTACTTAAAAGATTGATTCATTTTGAGGCCGCCTTAAAGAGAACATTCACTGGATAGAAAGTTTCCCATACCGTGAATGTCCCTCGCCGCTTGAACATTTCGCACTAGAAGGTATAATGTCAAGCCTCTTCTAGAAGAAAATTGAGTAGAAGGCAAAGGAGAAGAAACACCAAACTACGAGCCCAATAGTTATGCCTAAATCACAAGTCATACAACCAATCTTACAATGTGGTAGTATTTCTACTCCACAATAAATTTAAAAATTTTGAGATGAGTGAAAAGGAATAGCTCTACCTTGATGTTAAGTTGTGTTTTTGGGCTCAATAACACTAGTTTCAACCTTCAAGAGATAATATGAAACTCTATTTACTCGAGCACATAGAGTCCAAGGTTGTTAAGAAAAAATATCTTACTAAGAACATGTATCAAATATCAAATATCAAAGAAGTCAAAATGCTCCACTACAAAAAACTATAATCGGTTAGTAAGAGCTCAAGACTATTCTAAGCAATTCCTACATGGTGAACATTAGCGTGACACCTAAATCGTGTTTTGGAATGCTATCAAAGGTCCCAGAAAGAAAATAAATATGGAGGTCAAGCCCCAGAAGAAGTAGCAAAGACAAAAAAGCTTTTCATCCAAAGCAAGCTAACCCAGACAATTAAAAAAGAGAAATATTGAACTACGTGCTCAAAGCCATTATTCAAGTAAAATTATACAACCAATCAGAACCAGTAGAAGCGTCCAATCCATGACGTTTGACAACCTAAGATGGGTAAAAGTGGAACAACTCTACGATCAAATTAAGCCTTCTAGACCCGACAATGTCGTTCCAACTTCTCTAGTGAGGAAACTCAAAACTATATATGCAAGAGTGTATTGGGTCCTCAAAGTTACTAAGAAGAAATGATGATTAAAAAAAAATATGAAGGTCATATCCTGGGAGACTAGAGTTGCTCCTCCAAAGAGACCTCCTCCTACAACCCAGAATGTCTACTAATTCAAGTCTCACGGTGAGCATCGATGTGAGACACTTGGACCGGATGTCCAAGAATCTCGAAAAGGTCCCGACAAATAAGTGAGCAAATTTGGAGGCCAAAATCTCAAAGTGAAATTCCTTATAAAGACAATAACATGACATCTAGACTATACTTCCATAAAATCTACTACTCATGCTAAAGTATTTGAGTTAAGTGCTTGCCACTTGAAGTTGAACTACCTTCACTGAGTAGCCATTCAACACAATCTCACTCAAGATGAGAATGTCCGTCATGGATGTGAGAATTTGATGGACTTGATGAGGTCAAGCACCAAGCTCAACAAAATCTAAAATTATCGAGCAAAGATGTCCAAAAGCTTTGTCATTATATGTTATCTCACAAGATTACCCTCATCTTGAGGATCGATCTGAAGTACTTGATAACAGATCAACATTGATAGACTTTGACAAGATGTGATTGCTTCCGTAATTTGATATCACATATGAGAAAGTGAAAGGACAAGTCTTAGATTTTCTAGTCGACATCCTATTCTTGGACTCTTCTTAATGATGATTTACGATAAGCAAATTATGCTCATTCATGAAAGAGATAAATCACAAATTTGGAAAATGTACTTTGATGGTGCAATCTCTAAATTTTCCAAGAGCAAGAGGGATCACATCATCTTCATAACACCGAAGGAGGGATAATGAGACGATCATATGGATTGACCGAGCCAAGAACTAATAATGAAGTGAATATGAAGCATTAGTGGCGTGGAAAAGCCATTTTCATGGGCATTCAAAACCTACACATCTTTAGCGATTCTCAACTTATCATAAATTAAAAAACTTGGCATCTATAAGATCAACAAGCTTGAGTAAGCTTATCGCAAGCGAAGTTCTCGAGCTTATGAAGCGATACCAACTATCACACTAACTCAGTCTCGATCCGAATAGCATAGCCGACGCTAGCAAAATTAGCTAAGAAAATGACAAGTATGAATGGTGATTATGTCATGATCGTAATATTTACTCGACGAACCGATAAAGTAACAATCCCAGTAGAGGGATTACCAATTTGACCAACAGATGCGACTCGTGTTGCTCCCCATACTCCAAAATCGAAAAGTTGTATTAAGAAGAGCCAAGAATGACATTGCCTAGAAAGCAGGTGAAGCCTTTGTTGCAAGAGTTATATGATTGGAGGCAACCCTTATCAATTCTTTAAAGAAGGCGACATCGAGTAATAAATCAATACCAAATTGAAAAGAGAATGATATGATATGTTTTGTTAGTAATACTTTATATCGTAGATCCTTTGAACAAATGTGGCTATGATGTATGTAGATGAAGCTAGCAAGTGATGATTGAAGTCCATGAAGGACTTTGTGGTGCACACGCTAGGTCCCAAGATGACAAGAAAATCAAAAGATTGGTTATTATTGGTCGCCTATAGTGAGAATTAATCACACTAAGAAGTGTCATGAGTGTCAAGTACATCTTCATTCATCAACCTCAAATCCCATACACCCAACAATAGCATCTGGTAGTTGAATGAGGTGCGGATATAATTGGACCAATCGATCCACCGCCATCACCGACATCGCTTCAGGAGACCGACATTTCTCTAAGTGGCCGAAGTTACCCCATTTAAAGAAGTTACGCCGACCGAAAGTGATAAACTTCTTCACACATAATGTGGTTTATAGATTTGAGTCACGCCAAATAATGATAATACATCTTTAAAAGGTGCAAAATATATATCTTAGTGTCGACACAAAATTAATTTGCGATATTCTTCAATATATAATCCAGAGCAAATGGTTTGTGAAGGCCTTCAACAAGAATAAGTTGCTCAAGAAGATTCTCACTAAAATAAGGAAGCGACAGCCTAGTAGAGCTCGATGGGCATGTCAGACTACCTACAGGCATTAAAGGCAGCTCACATTCATTGGTATTTGGGCCGGAAGTAGTTATTAAACTTGAAGTTGGGTTGCCTTGACTTGGCCATAGCCATCCGTCTTGATATGGCGAGAAGATCAAAATACTCAGAATGGAGGAACTTGATGGAGTTAGATTACAAAGCTCATAATCAAATCTGGAAGATGTCTAAATATTTTGACCATCTGGTTTGGCCATCGTTTCCGAACATTTAAAGGGGGTGGTCTTGCAGTGAAGACTATTATTCTAATCAAAATTTGGTGGCAAATTTGAGCCTGGCAGAGACCCTTTTGTCATTTGAAAAAAGTATACCAGGAGGGGCATACCAACTCATCACATGGGGTGAAAGACCAATGCCAATTAATAATTGATACTTAAAATGTACTATACTTAACGATCACATTAGGTGTGAAATCCCCACAGGCAGGCGTTTTTAGTATATCTATTTAGGTTGACATCGTGCTTCATTATAGAGATCCTAAATAAGCATACTCAGAGATGGACTCTTAGTAAAATTCCACATTAGAGGGCATTTTAGAATTTTATATATACAAATGAAATCAATGTTGTATGTTAAAATCTCTTCTAGAGTACACCAATTCAAATATGGATGTATTTGAATATTTTCATCTTAAAAATTCATCTTGAAAATTCTCTTACATGTACTTTAGAATTCCCCTACAAGAGGGGCTTTTTTTGTTTATATTAAATTTATTTGAGTTGACATCGCAAAAGACGAGATCCTCAAATATATTCTTATTCAAGTTGACATCAAGTTTTACACCAAATTTTGAATATATCCATAAATGTTACTAAGTAGTCTTGCAAGAACAAAAAGAATCTATTTCTATGCATGGAAAGACACCAAATTTCAAAAAATTTATCTCTCGATTTGCCAAATTGAGATCAAGTCAAGAACTCCATTTGAAGCTTCAATCAATTAAGTTGGAGAAACATCAACCCTACATCTTAAAATCTAGGACACGGATGAGTTATAAAGGCCAAAACTCAATAGCACAATGGCGAGTTGCCGACGCCTTACTCAACAAGTCGCGAAAAGGCCGCGGAAAGAGCCCCGCTTGTCTATTGATGACAATCACAAACCCACTACAACTTAGGTCAAAGATTCAAGTAGGTTCTAAAGGTTGAACTCAACAAAGCCCGATATGACGAGTTGTCGCTTATCCTCACTCAACAAGCCAGAAAAGGCGCAGTGAAAGAGCTCCGCCATCACTCAAATGACGATAGCTCAATCTCAAACCATATCTAGCTTAGTGATTACAAGCAACCGTAATCCAAGAGATCACTCTACTAATCGATAGATCAAGGCAAGATGAAGAAATGCTCAATTGTGGTCGCCTCAAATCAACCTTCATACTACCCAAGGTGATATTTCAATATATTCTCAATTGATTTGATCAAGCTCAAAGCAATGATCAAAGTCTATCTCCTCATCAAGTCCGGCCAAAGCGTAAAGCATAGAACAGAAGCAATTTCATAGTTCATACAAAGCCGATGACCTAACTAAAGAAATTTTGTGGTTATTCGCCTATTAAAGCACACGCTGTTAGGCTAATAACTCAACATTGACTATATAAGTTGGGTCATCTATATGTATCCTCCAACTAACCACAAAGTAGCAAAGGGTTCAGTTCATGGAGTGCACACTTCGACAAGTAAATGTTCACAAATCAGTCAATCCTTCATCAAGTCCGCCAAGCTCCAAGTTAGAAGTATGAAGAATTTTAAATTTGTTCAAGCACGGATAAATCGATTCTTAGCGGAGTCCTTCATCAAAACAAGCAGACCAATTCCTCCTTCAAACCCAACCAAACATGAAGCTAGGTTCAAGGAAGCTAAAATCGCAATGACATAAAAAGGAGATTTTCAAGAAAGCCATTGAAGCAAATAATAGATGGTGCAAGAACTCTTCTCAATTACAAGTCACTTGACAATCAAGTGGCCATTTAGTATGTCTAAATAAGGCAAAGCATACTAATGACAAATCGTCAAAGTTTCAAAGCTACGGCAAGTGAAGCGAAATGATCCAAGCTCGGCTGATGGTCAACTTTCAACAAATGTGACTCGCCCATGCGCGAATCACATTTGCCGGGGGGCATTTGTTAACCTCCATATGTGTGACACAAATCAAAACAAGCCAACAAATCTAATTCGACTTGAAGTGAAAGAACGGTTCAAAATGAATCAACATCACCAAAATGATCAAAATGATCTCGATCGACGAAGGACTTCTCCGTCGAATTAACGCCAAATTGATCAATATATATTGAAAATCTAACGATCAATCGACAAGCTTGAGCTATCAATGTGACACGCATACCGAGTAGGGAAGCTACGATGATATCCAACGACCGCTCATGAGATTGATTACGCCGTTAGCTTCAAAACATCGATTTCATAATCTATAGTCACTAGCAATTTTTCACTTGCTTTTTTTGGGTTTGAACCCTTGCTGAGGAATCCAACACATACAAGTGAGCATGGGCGATCTTGAGATTCCCTCACGTAAATTTTATTTCCCCATTTTGACCTTGGATAGTCCAACGTAGACTAGGGAGAACAAGCGAAGACAAGAATCAAATTTCACAAGTCTTTTCTTTCAATAGTGAGTTTAATGCATAAGCACTAGAGCTTCCACACTTGGACACTTGAACACTTGAACATCCTTTTCTTTTTTTATTTCAAGTTGATAAAGAAAGACTAGTCAAACCAACCAATATGTTGACCGCTTATTCTAAAAAATCTCTTTTATGGTTGACCACTTTGCTAATGAGAATGAGTACACACACCACGCCCCTTGTTAGCTTTACATATATATGAGTCCTAAGACTTTCCTCGCTCCTAAAATCTAAACTTATGATGGAACTCTTATCACTTGAGAGACTCACTATGGACACTGGTCGCCTACAACTTTCTATTTCCTCAAAAATGAGGGTCTTCCTATCTTTTCATTATGTAAATGCTAGTAGTGATTTCCATCCGAGTTTGAGCCGACTTCTTCTTTCATAGATTCTATTATCTACGCTTACTTTTTGTTTTGATAAGCTATACTTTCTTCTGGCCTATGCTTGATCGGTCGATACATAATCATATTTTACTTATATATATATATGACATAACTCATATGTCATAAATCATATAGAAAATATATGTTGCTTATGTGACGTGAAAGTCAAAGATAGGTCTCTACTTTCATCGGTCACCTGCTATTTTACTTGGTATCAAGATCATGGTTGGGGATAATTTGCTTTTCACCTTTAGCTAGACTTTTCTAAGTTTAAAGAAGAGCACAAGCTCAGATCAATTTGTCAATTCTAGATTCAATTCTCCTTCTTAGATCTTCGATAATAAAGAGAAACTAAAAATGAAGAATAAAGACCTCTGATATCTCTCAAGACTATGATGAAGATAATGTATGTTAGACAACCTACTAAAGATCTTGTACCTTCTAAGGTTTCGCTTGTTCTCAGGTGTCTAAATGCCTCTAATTTGAAATAATTCAAACATAGCGTTCTTTCTTCACTCTGAAGATAGGTAATCAGTGAGCTCGACCAAGAGCTCTAAAGAGCTTTAGCTTTGGGAAGGGAGGCATGATGACCTGTGTAGTTCATTGATGTGAAAGAGTCTATATTGTGAATACTCATGAATCACTAAGGTAAGGTGCAGCAATAACATTTCGAGATAGAGATAGGTCGGAGAGTAATGAACTCTCCATCCATGGTAGATTGCAAGCTTGGATCCAAATGCTCACTTGCAAATGCTCTATGAACAATGCTCCTTTCCACTATGGGGACATTACCAGATGCAACATGAAACCAACCGTAGGATAACCGTCAATATTTGCCTATGAGAGTCAACTAGCTACTTATAGAATAAGCTATGCCCTTTCTTCTCTCCCTAAGGTTTCCTTTGTAATGAGTGTGAAAGAATTTCTATTGTAAGCAAGAATACTTTAGACTTGCTAAGGCCTAACATATTATTTAGTTAACCTAAAACTAATAGTAAAATCCCATTTCACAAATTAACATATTATTTTAATGAGGTTAATTTATATAAAAATTTATCAATTAAAATTCAATTATATGTCATGACACCACGGTCGTAATTTTGTTATCGCTTATGGAAGCAGACAGACCTTCAAACCTCAGATAAAATCAAATAGGAATTTTTTTAATTATATATTTATACCTTTTTTTTTCTTAACAGTGAGTTTATAACAAACAGTAAATTAGAAAGAAATAAAAAAAAGAAAGTATCCCTCTTTTAGACAAATAGTGAGAGAGGGATGAGTGATCTCTTAGTAAGAAAGAGAACGATAAGATAAGAAACATAAGATAGAATAAATAGAATTTTTAAAAAAATTTCGGCAAACATGAAATAGAGAGATGAGTGATTTGGCTGGAAAGAGAACGATAAGATAAGAAAATAAGATAAAATAAAATAGATTTTAAAAAAATTTTGGCAAACATGAAACAGAGAGAGAGAGAGAGAGAGAGAGAGAGACTCAGTTTGGAAGGAAGACAAAATGAAAAAAAGGATTTTTTCCTCTTTGTTTAGAGGGAGAGAGAGTAAATTATTCTCTTTTAGAGAGAGAATAAGAAAGGGAAGATGACAGGTGTTTTTGTGCTAGCTGGAAAAGAAGTGGAGAGAGTGAGCCAGCTGAGGGATGAGGGCTGGTCATGGTATAGTTTGAATGGTGGATGAAGGCTTGAGCACAGATAGGTGAAGGGATGGCAAAGAAAGACAGAGGAATGGAGAGGTGCAGAAAGGAAACCATCCAACCAAGTTAGAGAGGTCTCGACGCTTGGCTCGCACATGCAAATGAAGATGGCGAGCATGAAAAAAAAAGGATAAAATCAAATGCAAGGAGGTGAGTCGATTTTACCTGCTTGGGAGGAGAGACGTGAATAGATGAGATTAAGCAGAGAATGAGAGGGCTGCTACTATTATTCTTTCTTTTTTAGGTATCTTCAAGAACTAGAGAGCATAAAATGACGGAATCAAAATGGAAATGCTGAAAAGTTTTAGAAAAAAAAACGATTTTATTTTCAAAATATTGAAAGGTAATTACTGTTTTAGCCGGATTTTATGCATATATGTTTCTTTTTTTGTTATGAAAGGCAGTAGGGAGATTTTGTAATATAAATAATTAATTGTTATCAAATTTTAAATATAAGTAATTAAGTATCATAATTTTAATATAACTTTTTATATATATATATATATATATATATATATATATATATATATATATATATATATATATATATATATATATATATATATATATATATATATCTAAAATCTTATATGCTTTTAAGTACAAATATTTAATATTATTTTTAATTTATTTAATAATAAAAATAATTTTTAATACTTAATATACTTAAATTTTAAAATCAATTATTAAAATCTAACTCATTTATTTCCAGATTGATGATATATTGGAGGTATATCGATATATAAAAAATGAGATACATAAATCTCATAGTTTTCAAGATTTGTCAATGCAGAGAGTATAACAACTCAGATAAAATTCTCAATCATTGAGACCAAAGGATCTCATCGCACGCTTTATTGTTATTGTTCTTCTCCTTGCATTGAGATTGAACAGAAAGGATGGAAGTGAAACAGGTAGAATTTTGGGAATGAAAAAAAAATGGAGAGTCGTGAGTATTCGCTCAGGGATGGTTCTTGAAGTAGCAGGAAAGAATGCTAGCAAAAGGAACCATCGAGCTTAGAATGAATGGACATAGAAATAAACTCAAATTTTGAGTTTTTGACTTAGTAAATGCTTAATCAAAATTTTTTTGTAATATCATGTTTAAATCAACTGTTTAAGATTTGATGATTACATATATTAGTTAGTTAGTTAGTTTTAGTTTTAATTTTTAGTTATTAGTTAGTTAGTTAGTTTTTTTAGTTTTATTAGTTATTTTATTAGTTAATGTTATTAGTTTATTTATTAGTTTATTATTTATTAGTTTAGTTTAGTTATTAGTTTATTATTTTATTAGTTTAGTTACTAGTTAGTTAGTTTAGTTTTTTTTTTTAGTCAATTTATTATTAGATATTGTTATTAGTTTTAGTTATTAGTTATTAGTTTTATTTTTTTATTATTTTATATAGCTTAGTTTTAGTTATTTTTTAGTTATTATTATTATTATCATAATAGTTTTATTTATTAATTTATTTAGTTAGCATTAGTTTTTATTAGTTTTATTAGTTTTTTTATTAGTTATTATTAGTTTTTTGCCATTATTAGTTTTATTAGTTTAGTTACTATTAGTTTATTATTAGTTTTATTAGTTAGTTTAGTTAGTTTTGTTAATTTTAGTTTTTAGTTTTAAATTAGAATTTAGTTACTACTATTAGTTATTATTTGTTATTTAATTATTTTGCTGTTATTAATTTATTATAGTTTATTGTTTATTATTTATTATATTAATTTTATAGTTATTAGTTAGTTTTTACAATAGTTTTATTTTATTTTTATTAGTTAGTTTTATTAGTTTAGTTTTATTAATTGTTATATTTAGGTTAATATGTTTTTATTAGTTTTATTATTGTTAATATTATTATTTGGTTATTATATTTATTAGTTTTAGTAAGTTATTTTGTTATTAGTTTTTTTTTATTTTAATTATTAATATTTTTTTTAGTTATTTGTTTTAATATTTTAGTTACTAGTTATTAGTTAGAGTTTTAGTTATTTTAGTTATTAGTTATTATAAAATATTAGTTAGTTAGTTTTATCTTATTATATTGTTATATTATTATTTTTAGTTTAGTTTTAATTTTATTTAGTATAGTTATTTTATTATTAGTTTTAACATCATTATTTTATTTATTAGGTTGTTTTTAGTTATTGTCATTAGTTTAGTTATTAGATTATTTTTATTATTTTAGTTTTAGTTAATTAGTTTTAGCCATTATTTAGCATAGTTAGTTTTAGTTATTAGTTAGTTAGTTATTTTTTTATTTAGTTATTAGAATAGTTATTAGTTTAGTTATTGGTTAGTTTTTTAGCTAGTTTAGTTATATTAATTATTGGTTATTATTTAGTTATTATTAATTTTTTTAGTTATTAGTTATTATTATATGTTATTTATTAATTAGTTAGTTATTATTATTAGTTTTATTTTATATTATTAGTTATTATTTTATTAATTAGTTATTAGTTATTTAATATTAGTTAGTTTCATAGTTTTTTATTAATAGTTATTAGTTTTTATTTGTTATTATTAGTCATTAATTTTTGTTATTAGTTATGTTAGTTAGTTAGTTTGCTATTAATTTATTAGTTATTATGTTATTATTTATTAGTTAATTATTTATTATTAATTATTATTTAGTTTATTAGTTTTAGTTATTATTAGTTATAAGTTTATTAATAGTTATATTATTATTATTTATTTATTAATAGTTTATTAGTTATTAGTTTTATTATATAGTATTAGATTACGATTAGTTATTATTTAATTTTAGTTATTAGTTATTAGTTATTAGTTTATTAGTTTTATATTAGTTATTATTATTATTATTTATTAGTTATTTTGTTATTTGTTGTATTAGTTATATTAGTTATAGTTAATTTTTATTAGTTAGTTATTATTAGTTAGGTTAGTTTTAGTTATAGTTTTTTTATTATTATTTATTAGTTATTTTTTTAGCTTTTTTATTTTAGTAATTATTATTAATTACTATAAGTTTATTAGTTATTAGTTTTATTATTTTATAGTTATTATTATTTTAGTTATTATTATTTTAGTTAGTTATTAATTTTATTATTATTTTTATTATTATTAGTTATTAGTATAATTAATTTTATTATTATTAGCTTAGTTATTAGTATTAGTTTTATTTGTTTATTTATAAGGTTTTAGTTTTAGTTAGAAGTTATAGTTATTATAATAATTATTATTTAGTTATTATTAGTTTTATTTAGTTAGTTAAGGAGCTGTTCAATTGATTATTATAACAATGAATGCTTGGATGTTCTAATGAAAGTTTTATTTGTTAATATGTTAATTAGATCCAATACATACAATAGTTTGAGAAATCAGTACAAGAATGAAAGATAGATCAATGAATAATGTGAAGCTCAAGATACAATATTTTAGGTTATATACATTTATAACTATCTTAGAAATTCATAGGAGTTCATTGGTAGGAATCAATTCACAAATTAACCTATTATTTTAATGAGGCTAATTTATATAAAATTTATCAATTAAAATTCAATTATATGGGGACATCATATTAGTAATTTTTTACCTCAGCTTTTGGAAGTTGATAGACCTTCAAATTTGTACAAAATCAAATAGAATTTTTTTAATTATATATTTATACTTTTTTTTCTTAACAGTGAGTTTATAACAAACAGTTAAAAAAGAAAAAAAAAATAAAGAAAAAAGTATCCCTCGGCTTAGACAAATAGTGAGAGAGGGATGAGTGATCTCTTAGTTAGAAAGAGAACGATAAGATAGAATAAAATAGAATTTTTTTTTCAAATGGAAGAGAAATAAGAGAAAGATAAGATAAGAAAAATAAGATAGAATAAAATAGATTTTTTAAAAAAATTTGGCAAACATGAAAGAGAGAGAGAGAGAGAGAGAGAGAGAGAGAGAATCAAAAAATGAAAAAAAGGGATTTACTCTTTGTTTAGAGGAGAGAGTAAATTATTCTTCCTTTTAGAGAGAACAGAGAAAATGACAGGTGTTTGGTTTGTGCTGGGAAAAGAAGTGGAGAGGCTGAGGGATTGGGGTCATCATGGTATAGTTTGAAGTATGGATGAAGGCTTGAGCTACACAGATAGGTGAAGAGGATGGCAAAAGAAAGTTGACAAAGGAATGGAGAGGCAGAAAGAAACTTGTCGCAACCTAGAGAGAGGTCATTCTGCACATGCAAAATGAAGATGGCCGAGCAATGAAAAAAAAGGATAAAATCAAATGCAAGGAGGTGAGTCGGAGCGGGTTTTATTTGGGAGGAGAGACGAATAGATGGGATTAGGCAGAGAATGGGAGGGCTGCTACTATTATTGTTTCTTTTTTAGACAATTTGTTTTATTTAATTCGGTCTACATTAACTAGGTGGTCTTCAAGAACTAGAGAGCATAAAAATGACGGGATCAAAAATGGAAATGCTAGGTTTTAGAAAAAAAATTGATTTTATTTTCAAAATATTGAAAGGTAATTACTGTTTTAGGATTTTAAGCATATATTTTTTTATTATGAAAGGCAAGAGAGATTTTGTAATATAAATAATTAATTGTTATCAAATTTTATATAAGTATTATCATATTTTAATATAATTTATATATATATATATATATATATATATATATATATATATATATAATGAAATTAGTTATATTAAAATTATGATATTAATTACTTATGTTTAGGTATAAATATTTGATATTATTTTTAATTTATTTAATAATAAAAATAATTTTTTAATTAATACACTCAAATTTTAAAATCAATTATCAAAACCTACCTCATTTAGTTAGTGAACTGTTAGTGGATTTATTATTATTAGGTTTTTTTAACAAATTAGTATGACCAAGTCATTAGAAGTTAGTTATATTAATTAGTGGGTTAGCACAAGAATAGTGGATCGTGAAGTATGTGGTTAAAGCCATGTTTTCTTTTGTAGTGGTTCATGTATTTAGTTTAAAAGGCAATCAAAAAAGTGAAGAAAGAAAGTTTTTCAACAGTACCATAATTTACTTTATTATTCAAAAAAACTATTTTTCTTGTGAGTGTTTCTTTCACGTTCTGCAACAATAAGTGGTATCGAGCCGAGTTGGTGTTCGATCCAAACTTAGGTAGCCGATCGGTTCCAACCTTCCGCAATGGCGAGCAAAGAAAAGAAAGAAAGCAAGAACAAAGGAGCGAGTGGCGGGTGGCCGCGCATGTGGAGCATCGTTAGGGATACCTACGGTGCGGTGCACTTTCCGCCTCACACGCACGAATTATCCGATTAGGCGATCCTCATGAAGGTACAATAAGCGCAGGCTTGTGGGAAGTTGTTGAAGACGGTCCGGGTGATCAACGCAAGACCGGCGAGCCCTGCGACCGCCGTGACAGTTCCGCCGAATTGCGCGTACACTTGGCGCAGCGCGACGGCCAAAGAAGCTTGGGACACACTCAAGACCATGCTCGGTGTCGGCGTGTCCGAGAGGCCAGGCGCAGACTGGATTCAAAACCTCGCGTCAAAGGCGGCGAAGGTGGAGTCCTTCGCATTCGACTCACCGATCGCCAACGACCTTGAAGTGTTAGGCGATCCGGTGACCGAGCAAGCGCTCAAGTTCCTTCGCAGTGTGCCACGGGCATATAAACAGATGGCCATGGCAATCGAGTCGCTAGTGGATCCCAAAACTTTGTCCATCGAAGAGCTCACAGGTCGGCTCCTAGTCGTAGAGGAGCGAACTGACGACCAGACCGAAGGCGCTTACTTCTCACGAGGAAGGGTGGCAAGCTCGACAGCGATAACGCTGAAGCGTGGCACGGCTCCTCCGGCGACAACAAGAGCAAGACTTGGCAAAAGCAAAGTCACCGGTGGGGACAAGGAAAAGTTGTCATCACAACGGAGGACGAAGAAGGGAAATTGTCGATATTGCGGCATCCTCGCCATTGGGCTAAAGAGTGCCGCAAGGCAAAGCATGACCGAATGAAACAAGCCAATCTCGTATGCAGAAAGAGAGGAAGATGAGGAACCAGCTCGCTCATGGCGGAGTTTAGTCCTAGTAAACGGACGACGCACCAAGCGGTGTACAACAAGGAGAAGGTGGTGCGGATGCGATCGACGGCCGCTGGTACCGACACGGCGCTAGCCACATGACCGTGACAAGAAGGCGCTCAACCCTCGACGAGCGCACGCACGGCGCTTCGGAGACGGCTCTGGTAAACATACGGCAGGGGCACGATCATGTTCCAATGTCTCACCGGGACCACCGTGTCCTCTCGATGTCTACTATATCCCAAGTCTGCGAACAACATCATATCCCTTGGGCATTGACGAAAATGGTTGCAAGATCGCCATCGAAGGAGGGTGCTATGCATCCTCGATCAGACACACAAGGTGCTCGCACGGGTATCATGAACGAAATCGACTATATACGCTGAACTGAGTCTTGCGGTCGGGTGAGTTTGCTTATGAAGAAGAACGACGCCGCTTACGTAACGGCATCTACACTTTCGAGCTTTACACAACCTTTCGTAAGGAGATGGCACGGGCCTTCCCTACATCGAACACTTGGAGGAATTATGTGATGGTTGTTCACTGTGAAGCGCATAGAAGCCGTTCCATACCACGACATTTTGAGCATCCCACTAGAATTGGTGCATATTGATTTGTGTGGCCCAATCACGCCGACTACCGCAGCGGCAAGAGGTATTTCCTACTCATTGTCGATGACTTTAGATTTATGTGGGTCGAGGTTCTTAGATCGGACGAGGCATTTCGGTATTTCAAGAAGATCAAAGCCGCAGGCCGAAGTCGTAAACCGCCGCGTTCTCGACGCGGTGGCAAGTTCAACTCCGACGCATTCATGGAATTTTGTGAGGAGAACGGCATTAAGCACAATACCATGACTTACTCACCGCAACAAAACGGGCATGGTAGAGATGCAACCGACGGTGATCAAAAGGCGCCTCATGAAGTCGATGGCTATGCCGGGGATGTTCGGGGTGAGGCAAGACCGTACCTCCACAACCGCAACCGACAAGGAGTGTAGATGGCATGACGCCTACGAGGCGCACAAGAAGAAGCCGGCGTGCACCATCGAGGACTTTGGCTTTTGCACACGCCAAGAACCTCGGCCGGCATGCACAAGCTTGTGGATCGCCGCCGGGGTGTTCGTGGGATACGAGGAAGGTACGGCCTACCGGGTTTATGATCCGATAGGGACTTTACATAACAAGAGATGTCATCTTCGAGGAACGCCGCGGTTCGGAGTTGGGAGACATCGGAGGCACCGAGACTACAACACGCAACGTTCACCGTGGTCTACACCACCGAGACCAGGCGGGATGACCTCTACACCGGTACACCGATGATTGAACCCATCACACCGTAAGCCGCAAACACTGCACCCGCGCGCCGCCCGCACTGGGCCACACCACCCATAAGACGACAACCGCGACACGACTCAAGCCCTCGGCGCACCGGCATATCGAGGGCGTGTACAATGCCACCGATGAAGTCACCGACGCCAAGAGAGCGGACTCGCTTTTGGTCGTTGAGGAACCGCTGGCGGGCGGCACTTGCCGACATGTCTGGAGGAACACTATGAAGGATGAGATGAAGTCGATCATCGACAACAAGACGGGAGTTCGCGACTTCCACACCACACGCCGCTTATGGGTATTCAAGGTAAAAAAGGACCCACCGGTAATGTTGTGAAACATAAGCGAGACTCATCGCCAAGGTTGCGCGCCAAGGGGTGGTCTTCGAGGAAGTCTTTGCGTGGCGAGGATGGAGACGTGCATCTATTACTTGCACTCGCCGCGCAAGGCAAGTGGGAGGTGCACCACATGGACGTGAAGTCGGCATTTTTGAACCGGTGATCTCGTGGAGGAGGTCTATGTCCGAACCACCGGGCTTTATCGACAAAGACAATGAACACAAAGTTCTTAGACTACGAAAGGCACCAGACTTTTGACAAGCGCCGGCGTGGAACTAGAAGCTTCGATGCCTCCCTTGCTTCACTCGGGTTCACGCGATGCACGCTAGAGCATGTCGTCGGAGAGGTGATTCTCACTCTTTCGTACTTGTGGGCGTCTATGTGGATGATTTGATCATCACGGGACAGTGTTCAAGAAATCATCAAGTTCAAGGCACGATGTCGCGAATGTTCAAGATGAGTGACCTCGATCTCCTTAGTTATTACCGGAATCGAGGTTTGTCAAGGTGATGGTGAGATTACAATTTGCAAGGAGCGACGCGCAAAGATCTTGGAGCATGCGGGCATGAGTGGTCGCAACCCGTGTCACGCCGATGGAGAACCAACTCGACCGAGCAAGGGGAGCGCCGCGGAACGATCGGGCGCATCGAGCGATCGCCTCGCTACTTGGTCAACACGCCGGACATCGCCACGCGGTGGGCATCGCCAGGATATATGGAAGCACCAAGCATGCGCATTGGGCAATCAAGCAATTCTCATACAAGGCACGCTTAGCTATGGGTGTTGCTACAAGTTGAGAGGAGGAGAAGCTACATTGGTTTTGGCCGACCTTGCCGATGTCGATGATCGAAAAGCACTTCGGGATAGCTTTCTTCATTGAGGTAGCATCGTGACATGGAGCTCCCGAGCAGAAGATCGTTGCTTTATCCTCCCACTGGCAGACGCTATGGGCGGAGACCCAGATGTGTTCTGGCTTAGTCGCCTCATCGGAGTTGGTGGTCGAGCGTGAAGAATTGAAGTTCAAGTTGCTAGTGGATAACAAGTCGGCCATTGCTCTTTGCAAAATCGTGCAACATGGGAGGAGCAAGCACATCGATACCAAATTTCATTATATCCGGAGTGCATTGAGGCGGTAAGATGGACGTCGACCACGTTGATGGCAGCTAGCTGATATTCTAACAAAGGCACTAGCACGGAACAAGTTCATTGAGATGCTAAGCTTCGGCATTGAGCAGATTGATGCGGTAACGAGCTTACGGGGTGATTTGTTAGTTAATCTCGGACCGTGGATTTATTATTATTAGGTTTGTTTTAACAAATTAGTATGACCAAGTCATTAGAAGTTAGTTATATTAATTAGTGGGTTAGCACAAGAATAGTGGATCATGGCCAAGTAAGTATGTGGTTAAAGCCATGTTTTCTTTTGTAGTGGTTCATGTATTTAGTTTAAAAGGCAATCAAAAAAGTGAAGAAAGAAAGTTTTTCAACAGTACCATAATTTACTTTATTATTCAAAAACTATTTTTCTTGTGTTTCTTTCACGTTAAACAACAATTTATTTCCAAGATTCCACTTTGATCATATCGTCGATCCGGTATATCCATATATAAAAATGGGATACATTAAATCCACACAACTTTCAGTGTCGTGTTAACGACAGAGAAAACTCATCGATACTTAGAGCGCCGAGAAGATCTCATCGCTTGTCGCCTTATTGTTCGCCTTGCAGATTGAGATTGAAAGGGATGGAAGTAGGTAGAATTCCTTGGGAATGAAAATGGAGAGTGCAGATCGTCTGCGTAGCAGGAAAGAATGTTAGAGCATCGAGCGGGGAATGAACTGGTACATAGAAATAAACTCAAAATTTAGAAGCCAATAAGTGAACAAAAACTCAAAATTTGAAGTTTATTTCTATGTACCAGTTCATTCCAAAGCTTCGATGGCCTCTCTAGCATTCTTTCTGTACTCCAAGAGAGATCCTACAAAATGAGATAATGCACAACTCTCCATTTTCATTCCCAAGGAATTCCACCTCTGGTTTCACTTCCATCCCTTTCTATTGTTCAATCTCCAAATGCAAGGCTAAGAACAATAACACAAGGTGATAGCATGAGAGATCCTTAGTTCTCACATGATCAAGTGGTTTTATCGATGAAATGTAGGTGAGATTTAATGAGAGAAAGTTTCATTTCTCTCTATCCATAAGCCATACATAGAAGATTTGGGATGGCTGGAATCCGACCACCTGCAGCAAGAGCTCCGCGTAAGGGGTCAGTTTGGCCTCTCTTCACCTTGTGAATGTATTAAAATGCATAAAAGCACGAGAGGAGCTCTCCCCTCCTCCCTTAGTGCTTGGCCAAGAGCCATATCGCCCATTCCAAGTTTAAGTTAGCTAGCCATGGTAATTATCACCTTTGGATTCTTGCTGGAGGGTGGTCAATTGATTGGAATCAATCCAATCTAATTAATTGAAGGGATAAGAGGATATGGAAGAGCGAATGATATATTTGAATTCTTTGCATGAATTTTAGTTTCTCTTCTCACATGGCTTCCACATCATATTTATCCTCAAGACTTTTGATATTAAATTTTTAACTTCATATTTTTATAATATAAAAAATTCTATTAAGAATATTAAATTTTAAAAAATATTTTGTAAACATTTTACATATTGTAGTTTATAAATTTCTAAAATAGTGTTTTATATATAATCTTATATTTCTATAATATAAATTATAATTGGAAGATTCACATACATAGCACATAATTCTCATTTATTTATATATATAATACCTAAAATTTAATATTTACTTATATAATACCTTTTATGCTTTAAAAGATGTATTTTACTTTTAAAAAATAATGATAATAATATTTTGAAGTGATATTAAAGATTTATATGTTATATATATAAATAAAAATTTAAATGTTAGATATATAAAATACATAAGAATTATGATATGTATGTAAATCCATTATATTTATAACTATAAATCTATATTATCAAAAATTTTAAAATTTAAAAATTTTAATATGCATATATTTAAATTTATAATAAATTTTTTAAATATTTTATATATTATATTTTACAAAGTTTTTAAAATAATTTTTACTATTATAAACTAAATTTTTATAAATTCTATTCTTATTATTAATTATATTTCTATTTCTAAATTTACATTATAAAATTTTTAAATTTAAAATATATTTAATAAACACATTTAAATTTATTATACACATAATTATATCTTCATAAACTTTATATTGATTTTTAAACTTATAATTATTTAAAAATATTATTTATATAATTGTTATGTTTACATTACACTTATATTATTACCTTATTTAATTATATTAATATTTAATAATAATATCATTCAATTCAACCTTATTTATATACTTTTGAACCTTAAATCTCTCTTTCTTCCAATTTAATATCTAATCTTATTTTCACAACCTCAAACTTATAATACCATAACATAAAGTTTGTCCTTTTTAAGTATAATATACGTGTTAGAGATTTGTGAGAATAATCCTCCCCTTACCAAGAAGATGCTCATAGAAAGACATCAGCCAAGTCATAAGAGATTGAGAAGCTTGACAGCAAGTCTTACGATCATGTAGACGATCTCTCTCTCTCTCTCTCTCTCTCTCTCTCTCTCTCTCTATATATATATATATATATATATATATATAAAGTTAATGTCATTTAATCTTGATGCAATATAAGATGAGCTAAAATGTATTAAGAACATGTCTATTACAATAGTCTTATAGACAAGAACTGACACGCAAAAGGGTATTTACGCAAATGATAAATACAACTATTTTTCCATTATATATATCTCAAGCTTCCAATATCATTTATTGTTGATATATATTTGCTGACTAACTCACTTTTAATAACGTAGGGAATATAACCTATGCTAATATGATTAAATTTGGTGTGTGACCTTCCACAGGTCCACTTTCTCTTTCATGTTATACATAAAACAGTTTTCTAGAAAAATGATAAAGTGGTAAGAAACTCAAAAGAGTTTTGCATGTTTAGCTTTAGAAGAAGATTAATCTTGTGAGCTTACTTTAATGCACAAAACATCATATAACCTCACATAATTTATAAGAAAGCAAAAAAAAAAATAATAATAATAAAAAAAAAATCTTCAGATTATATAAAAAAAGTAACAAAAGAAAACATGTATTGAGGTGAAAGGAGTAAATAAGAAACATTAGATAATCTCCATAGGGCTTTGCCTACAAACATTTTGTAATAATACATACATGACAACAACTATTACATAAAGACAATGGCTACATCATCAAACCATTATAGTAATATTTATTACAAGATTTTAAAATCCCTAGATATTATATTACATAAATGTTGACAGTATAGTGTATATCCCAAGGAAATTTTTTTAAGTGGCTTAAAAAAGGTCTGCATGTCTACGTATTTATATATTATGCATAATGGGCAAGCTACAATAATATAAACTAAACATTTATTAGTTATTTTACCAGCTTATGATGATATAATTATGAAAACGTGATTTAAGTCAATCCGATTCTAATCTGTAGGTATGTGTGTGCGTGTCCAACTGAATAAGTATGAGATATTGAGATTATTTGGTTGAAAAGCTCTTAAAGAAATTTGGTTGGAGTTTTAAATATAGAACATTTTAAAAACAGGGATTTAAAAATTCAAGTGTCTGGTTTATTGAAAAATAAATCCAAACTATTTTTAGGAGGAATTTGAGATACATCAATTAGTTCAAACTTGACATATTTTGAAATATACCATGCCTACCATAGGTAGGCTACAATAAACATAAAAATAATCTCAAATTTCAAATAGAGTATTCAGAACACCCATGAATTTTAAATACTTACAAGTGAATAATCTGTTAACTAATTATTTGCACACCATCCTTACTCCAATCAGATATAAAATGACATTCTCGATCTGTCTAATGTCATGGTGGCTGGTGGCATAAATGCTTACTGAATAGGTCGTCAAGCTAGTTCTCCATCGACCAAAGTATAAGTCACAATGATGAAGTCGTAGGATTTGTGTCTTGCTATCAGTGACTATGTGGAAGATGTTCATAAGGATCTGGTGGACCATTAGTGCCTTACGTATTACAATGTTCCCCACCAAGCAAAGTTGTGCTTGTCTAAGATCATCATTGCTAGTTTATATATCTCCCGCATCCCTTAGATGGCATCAACGAACAAAGGGTTAGAGAGAAAATTATGCTGTTGTAGCATTTTTCTATCGACTTGGGAAAGTTAACAAGTTATACCCAGACTTCTACTCCATTAATAGAACCTATAGCGTATAACACTTACTATTCACCATTCAGGACTTTTCCAATTCATTCCACAAGTTCACACTTCCACTAAAATATTTTCATAAGTAGCACAAAATACATATTTCACTTGTGTAACACTTAAAACATATGATTTTATTAATACACCACCCCTTTTTTATTACTTTTAATGTACCTTATTTTGTTATTTTTTTTATTGATATGCTAGTCAGCAACTGTATTTGATCATACTTTAACATTCAATGAAGTAACTAACCTCGTATAGGTTTGAGAATCTAAATAATTGAGTTTTAGCATAATCTTCTAACTGAAACTTAACTAACCCCAGGTCCCCAGAGTCAATTTAGCACTTCAGTTGATTGAAAATTCAACCCAGTCAACAAAACAGGATTTTGGAGAGGATTGTATTGATAGTTAATTTGAATTTAATAATAAAAAAATTTTGATGTAATAATTCTCCCTTTAAGTTATCATCAAATAGTCAATGTGGTATTATAGTTGTTGAAGAGATAAAGGATAATGGTGGTAATTTGTTTACATTACAAGGTTTTGATGCAGAATTGCATAAAAAAGAGTAAAACATGATAGAAACAGGTATATATTTTTATCTTAAGGACAAACAATTCTATTCATAAGACAATGAATCTATGTATTATTTTATAGTATAAAATTATATATATATAAATATATATTTCTATAATTATATATGCAATTTATCATACGTTTAAAATGCCTACCTATTTGGATAATGTTTTATACTTCTGATGCATTTTGCTTCAGGAGCGCCTGCTGAAATTTGTCCCCAAAACTCATATAATGGATGTTATGTAACACCAATAATAAATAAATAAAAATTATAATTAACATATCATGATTCCAACTAAGAATAATATATTTTTTTTAATCAAGGATGGCCTGTTCTTGGCCTTAAAAAAAAAAAAAAAGAAAAAATACTAATCAGGCATTTAATAATCACTGCTACAGTTTTCTTGTGCAAATTCAAAAGTTAGGATTTCACATTAGATAATAATTAAATATTCATTACTAAGTAAGATGTATTAAAACAACTTTTTTTTTTTCAGTTTAGATTCTCTTTCACGATGAAAAGAAACGAAGAGACTAATAAAAATTGAATACTTTCATAAGTCCCGTTTGCATCTAGTAATTGTTAGTTTTCTGTGATTTTTATGTTTGTGATTTTAGGTAGAGATAGACTTAAAAGACTTGGTTAAGATGTATAAAAAATGGTCTTAGTATACTTGAATTAAATGAGAATTTGACACATAATAGGACACAAAGAGAAGGATTCATTAAATTGTTAGTGGGATTAATTGTTGTTGTGTTGTTGTTGTATGATTTTCACCTCGTTTTTTTTTTTTTAGCTGTAAATGCTCTTCTCTTCTCCGGTGCTTGCTAATAATTAAAATTCATCATAAAATTTTATTTCCGTTTTCTTACACTGTGTATGAATGAATGTGTATTTTTGTTGAAGAATTATGTTTATTTAGACAATTTCCTTATTCTAGTTTATGTTTTGTAATAATCTATTTTTTTTAATTTCTTTATCTACAGCCTATGTTAAGAGATGAAACAATATGTTAAGAGATAAAACAATGTGTTCCTGATTCTTTCACTGATTGGGTTTGTGTTATTATTGTTTCTTTTTTCATCCATTTTGATTCTTAAAT
The DNA here is from genome assembly GCA_021442155.1 of Cymbidium sinense. Lineage (NCBI taxonomy): Eukaryota > Viridiplantae > Streptophyta > Magnoliopsida > Asparagales > Orchidaceae > Cymbidium > Cymbidium sinense. The sequence goes on along the minus strand of CM038220.1, from coordinate 16,331,529 downwards.
CATGCTCTAACAAAATCAAGAAGTTAGTCAAAATTGTATTGTTTCGATCTTATCACAGACAACAACTTAATAGATTTGAAAACGAATGTAGTATTGCACAATCAAACCAATGTGGGCTAGTCAAAATTATATCGATTTGCATATTACAATTCTTTTTTATTTATATTCTTATTCTTTAAAAAATATTATTTAATTATCAGATTTAAATCCTCAAATAACTTACCAAACATCTTTCAATTTAACAGGATTTAATAAATCTACCAAACACTTTTCGATTTATCAGATTTACTAAATCTAGTACATCTAGATTTAGTAAATCCTACTTGAAATAAATCAATCCGCTGCCAAACACCCCCAAATAAATCTCAATCAATATCACAGAAATAGTAACATAGATAGAATAGCAAGGAGAAATGCTATTTACCGACTCTTACATAAAACAGATTTCACTTAAATTCTCTTCTTGAGTGGGCAAGAAAGCAGCGTGTAGATGACCCTGGTAGAGCGTATGCTAGGACGCGAGGCAAGGCCTTGGCTGCGAAGACAAGCCCCCACGCTTGGCCCAGAGTGTAGGGAGAGGCGGGTGAGGGTGCTGTCGTGTTATGTGGTCACTTCAGGAGACGAGCGAGAAAGTCGCTTTAAGTGATAGTTACAATTAGACAGAGCAACGCCTGGAAGGGGATAGGAGGAACGAGGTGGAGGTGGAGGCAAGCGTAGAGTGTGAGGGATAGCAGGTGTGAGGGCCGCCTAGAGTGAGCAATTATTAGTTCCACACTACTGGCCGATGGGGTCCTTTAGCAAAGAGGAGATCTTCATTTTAGCGGGAGAAACTCTCATTAGGGATTTAATACATACAAATTCTGAATTTACGATTTCACACCCAAACTTTAATTTTACTTAAATAACACTTAAATCTTTATTATTACATCAAAATACCACTGATTTTCTGAAATGCACTTTTTGAGCATTTAAAAGAGTTTTGTAAATATTCAAGTGAGGAAATATGTAAATGGGAGATTGGTATGTATGTAAATTTCCCAAAAAAAAAAGAATTAACATACATACCATTTTAAAATTTATTATTTACATATCTAATATCTAAATTCTTCAATTTACATTTATATCACTCTCTCGTCATATTCCACACTCCGTTCTCACGACCAAACTTCGCCCTAACTTTGTAACTCATTTTCACTCTATTAACTCCTCCCAGGAAGCTCTCCTCCCGTCCAAACATTTCGGCAACCCTCCTCTGGTGAAATAGATCCAACCACCTTCCGCCAACGCCATAAAACCCATTCTTTGGCGTAAGCTTAGTCTTCTCTCTTGTATTGTTCCGCTTTGTCAAGCTCTTGCTATCTGCTTTGTAGGTAAATGTTATCCTGCCTTTAAGTAGTACTAATTAGTTATTACTTCGTTCCCTCCACTGCACCCTGACTCCACCTTCTCCGCTTGTGATCTAGTGCGATCATTTCTTCCATTAACAGAGATCCATAAACAAAGAGCAATTTTTCAGACAATAAGGTTTCTTTAATGCCGGTTGTTTCTCAGTTTGCCATGGTAGCTACCATCACTTCCATTCTCCATTCACTCGACAAAGATCTCTACAGCGCCTCGCGCCCCATATCGATATGTGCATTGGTTGATGAACTTCAAGAGATAAAACTTAGAATTGAAACAAACTAACTTTGCTCTCAATTCAACCCATTCATATGAAAATATAAAAGAGATATTTTTACAGTAAAGATGAGATCCACTCAGAACGAATTTGCAATTCTTTACCCACTGCAAGCACCATCTTTTACCATTCCATGGTGTTGTTCACATTGGCTTCTTCCGTGACAACCCCGTTGATAGATCTGTCTTGCAATTAATGATTCATTTATATGACCGCTAACTTCAAGTGCAAGAACGGCTTACAAAACAAATTGCAGAAGCCATCTATTCTGATCTTGGAAAGGGAGTAATGGTTGTTGTGGTGACAAATCATACATATATGATATCGAGGGGATCGAGAATGTTTTGTTTTGGAAAGGTATTGAGAAAGTTGGAAGCAATTCATATCAAATTATTTCCTTCTATTTTCCACAAGATATAACATGTGAGAGTAGCTTATATACATACATACTTATTGTTGTCAGATTGAAACGCATTTCAAATGCATGATTTTAACTTTTGGGTGTTTTTGCAAGTAAAGTAAATTAATGAATGTAATGTATTCCAAATGAAAGATCATTTCTGTATTTGAATTCGCCGACGGGTGAATTCCAAATACACCGCCAATGTAAAGTGATTCGCCTCCGCCAGCCGCCGCCTCCTCCCGCCACGCACCCGCTGTCGCTTGTCGGACATCAAAACCTTCGATTACTTTCCATTACATTTTTCAACCAAACAAAAAAGTAAATTCATGAATTTGTAAACTTTCAACCAAACAATCAGAAAGTAATCTTTTACACTAATTCATTTTAAATCGCATTCTTTTTTACATTTCATTCCAAATGCAGCAACCAAACAATCCCTAAAGTTAAATTTATTTTCTTTACATACAAAATAGGAGACCTTTAAACTGAATTGTGAAGAAATATTTATTTACACATTGAAGAAAAATACACATATATTCATTGATCAAACTTATATTTACATTAACAAAATTTGATTACAGACCTTTACTGCTAAAATATTCAGTAGAAAGTATTTATAATATTGCAAAATATAAAAGCTGATTCAAACATAGCATAAACTATAAATCTAAACAACAAAAAAACTGAAGTCGAGATTTTGTGAGGTCAATAACATCATCATCCATAATTTTGTTTAGAACTTCTAAGGACCAGGAAATGAATCATTTTATGAGTTCAACTGTAATAAAAAGAAATATTATTATAATGGATTTCAGCGTTCCCAAACTCAACCAAATGTTGAAAATAAAACTTAATACAGATCTAGCTCGTGTCTCAAGTGCAGAAGCATCTTATTCTACTTGACCGAGCAAGAATTTTATTAATGCAAGAGAACATTGCTTTTGTACATCACTGACCACAAAAGGTCCACTCACATACCACGATCTATCATGGTTGACACACTATTAATAAGATCAATATCAGTCTCCAGCTTTCCCATTGTATCTTCAACAATTATATGCAATAATTTCTTTTATACTTACAAGTGCCTTTTAAAAGTTTGCAACTTAATGATATATGATAACAAAGAAAGTCTAATTGGTAAGCATCTTTTGGCATGGCAGATTCCAATATGGCGGGGCCAATTGCATAACAGGTTTCAAACTAATGGACTTAGTTGTAGTATTACACTATCCACAAAGTCAATTAATACAAACTCTTATAAATCACACATATCTATTGGCTTTTTTTTTATTTATAAGAGATGCATATTCATTAAGAAAATGTCATTCTGTCATACATGTGATGTAGAAGGTCATAAAATTGCAGTGATTAAATTCATTTTGAATTAACAATTTTTAGCTTAAATATTAGAAATTTTTTTTATTATATTAACATATTTTTTAACTGTTTGATATAAGATGAAATTAAATTTAAAATCTCATTTTTTAACAAAAATACTAGGATGGAAGACCAAATTTCTTTGGGCTAAGAATTTAGGTATTTTATTACTTTGTAAATTGTTTGAAGGATTGGATGCGACTTGAGCTGAAGGAGAAGACGAGGGCTCAAGTTGAGAGATGGGAAGGAGCTGCAATGTTTGTTGTGTGTGAGGCAGAACATAGAAGTGTGGGAGCCTTTTGAAACAAGACATGGGTGATGAAAAAAATGGATTTGAGTTATGAACTGGGTGAGAAGCAGCAAAGATGTAGGTGGTTCTTAAAAATACTGCAATTCATGTCAAAATTATTTCTTTGCACTTAAGTTCACATAAGATATTCTTACCTCGGTGTTACGCCTCTTCGATGGAGGAAACCTAGTCAACAAACGGAAGCAAGCGAGTGAGAGGAAGTGCACAATAGCAGCATGTTCGCATCGCAGCGGTATGCCTGCGAGATAGAGTGATATGTCTGTGAGATGGAGGAAACAAAGGAGACAACTGTGAGTTCTAGGTGTTAGAAATGTAGATAGCAGAGTTTAGGTGTTAGATATGTAAATATTAGAGTTTTAAGTGATGCGTATGTAAATCCCAACAAAAAAATGACATTTGTGCCGGCTCAATAACTTGCCCCTAAAAAAAAATTGTTCTATAAATAAAGGAATAATTTATACATACACATACATATATATATATATATATATATATATATATATATATATATATATATATATATATTCCAAAGATAAACAAAAGTAAAAATATATACACCTGAAACTAATTTCAATTTGTCTCACAATTACATGATGGAGTAGGGTGAATCAACTTGCGTGAGAGATTACATGGCTGGTGTTGAGGTTTTGGATTATTGGGTTACTCCAATTTTTAGAATTGATTATATATATATATATATATATATATATAGGGTTTAGGGATACAATATGTGCAACTCTTTGGAGAAAAGCCAACTTTAAAGCAAAATAATTCTTAAATTTCTAAAGTGTACCATCAAAGCTTCAATGTCATTATTTTTAAAAATAGATGAAGCATAATAAATATGAAAAGAACTTACATGCATGAAAACAATATACTGAGAGGAATAAAAAATTGTGATTACCTTAGAATAAGATGACAAAAAGATTTAGTTTTAAATTTATTTAGGGGTTTTACAAACAAATCGCTCAAATTTATCTAAATTTCATATTATCTATCATCTTAAACATCTTATATACCACCCAAAACTTTTAATAATGATATTTATCACTTCGCAACTCTATAGTGAACTGCTCTTGCCTAAGAGATCCAAGAGACATGAGACATGAGTAAGTCCATTATCTTTCTAACATCCGCTTCTAAAACTCATTTGTGTGCAAAGCACTATTCATACTAGACTTAAAGAATGCTTTTAAGGAGATGGGGAAACAGAATGAGACAAGGCAAACAAATGAGAGACAAGGTTGATATGAAGAGCAAGACATTCATATATTAGCCATTTACAAAGCTAAGGGAGATAGGCAACAAAGCTCAAAGATGTATGAACTTTATTAGGTTTAGGAAGATTTTTTTTGGGTTTAGGGTTTTGGGTGATTTAGAATTTTTTGGTTTAAAGTTTAGGGTTGTAGTTTGGAGTTTAGGGTTTACGATTTTAGATTTTTTTGGGTAATTTTTGCTTTTGAGGGTCTAGGTTAGTTTAGGGTTTAGCTTAGGGTTTAGGGTTTAGAGTTTTAAGATTTTTTTAAAGCAAATATAAATTTTATTGCTCGATGAAGAAAAGAACAAATAGGCCTTTAAAGGAACTTATTTGATAAATTATCGCTCAAAGAGCTACAATAAATCCTAAAGAGATAAGTTCTAAAACTAAATACATGAAAAAAAAACTAAAGAGAACATAGGGAACCAAAGGAGGAAGAGAGCCACACAAGAGAGTTAAGGAACAATCAAGACACCAACAAGTCTACGGTGAAGATCTTTGAGGATCCAACATACTAAAGAGGATAAAATGAACTTGCAAAAGATCTTAAAAGGGGAATAAAGATAAAGGAAATAAACATGTAAGGACTATGAAAGGAAACGATCCACAAAGAGAAGAGAAAGAAAGCAAAAAAAAAAAGTCTCATGCTCGTAAAAAATAGAGAATATAAGAATAGATAAATCATTGATATCAAGAGCTAATAGGGACAATACTTTTTTGTGGCATCCAAATTTAAAATGGGTTACAACACATAATGCTATTGTGGTGTTTTAATTTGGAACCGTAGGGACACACGCAGATCTTAGGGGTATTTATTGAAGTGATCAAGTGTTGCATTAAGGTATGATGTATCATATCGAGAGATGGAAACATCACCCTATAATGAACCTAATCACTTAATAAAGACTCTAAGATAGATACCTACGATATACCGAGACTTTTCCCTACTTTATATGGAGGAGTAAAACAATGTTTATTTTATGCCGATTCTTTAGTTCCCTATGAAAGCAAGCTTCCATAATCAATTACAACTTAAGAAATGAGAATCTCCCAAGAACACTCTCGATTAAAGTAGTCAATAAGTATCTTCAAAGATATGAAAGCTATACTATCAAATGATTATGTATTTATGAAAATCAAATGGGAGAGTTAAAATATGAAGATTTATTTATGGATTTGAAAGGAGAATAAGTAGGAAGCACCCATGATACTAAGAAGCCCAATGAGTGCCTCATGACTGATTAGTGAGGATTTGTATATTTGAGAGAGAGAGAGAGAGAGTTTACTTTTATTTAAATTGGAATCTTATTAAAATGATAGGGTTTATAGTCCAACAATACAAGATTGAGAAGAGGTGAGGACTTATACTCATAGCAAGAAAATAAGTAGCTTCTAACCTAAATCTAAAATACTTTAACACAAGCTAGAAGAATGACCTAAGCCTAATTAGAGAGAGATGAGATATGATAATTCACTTCGACTCTTATGGGCTTACAACCACTTGGAGTGGTTTCCATCTAATACTTCCTACACTTTAAAATCATGTAGGTCAGTTTTATGTAGATGTAAGATAGCTAGGTTATTATTTAATTGAAGAAAGCTAAAATTCTAAACTCACTCCCTAAGAGACTAGATCATGATTGATATGAAAACATGATTTAAACTAATGCCAAAATTTATAAATTTATAAACCATTTTTGACACATTCATTTTGGACCAAGGGCTTAGGATAATTATGCTTATATGCATGATGAAATTTAGTCATTGGCTAAATCAATTAGAAGAGGTGTTTTCCACTATAAGGAATCTCCCTCAAAGGTCAAGCATATCCCCTATCATGCAAGAGTGGAGATCCTCCCTATTCAAGAGTGACACAATATGAGATGCATGGTGTAATAACATACAACATTCAGCTAAGGGGTTTTAAAATCTTTTATTTATCTTGATTAAGAGCCTTGGCTTTAAAATGAGATTATGAGTTTTTAGTGAGGGTAGAAGATTTAATTTTATCCTAAAAAATCTACCACGCCCAAGTCACACATCAAATCATCAAACTTTAAGAAAACTATAAAAAATATAACATTTCTAATGCACAAACTAAACATAACATTCAAGAAATTGGGTAAGCTCTACCCTTATACAACTTGGATTACAATTAAATTTTACAAATAAAATGAATGCTATGGGGTCTTCAATCTTTGTTCTTCTTTCTTTTCTTAGATTAGTTTGCTCCAAGCTTCACGTGGTCTCCTAAGTCTTTGCCTTCTAGGCACTCATCCTAAATCCCATAATACTAATCCTAATCCTATTGCAAAATTACATATTTATAAAAAAAAAATAAAATCTAACTACACCAGAAACATCGTTAGTTAAGCAACATACAAACCAAGCAATTATATTTCACATATTTGAACTTAACAAACATATTATTGTAAGTTAAAACAAAAAATTATTCCAAGTAGTTGCTATTAGGGTGATAATATTAAATTGAGCTTTAAAAAAACAATATAGCCCTATTTTAATTACATGGTAATGAAAATAAAAACTCAAACCAAACAAAAGAAGCTAAATGTCGTAAAAGCTTAATCATTAGCATCTAAAATAATCTAAAGTAGTAGTGTACCTTTATTTTCTAAGATAACCATAGTCCCAAATCGGCTTTGTAACTGGAGGCATCATGTTTTGCTAGTTTCATACTTTCAAGAACAATATCTTGCGGCACCCTCAAGAATAACAACAATAACCATGTGACCATTTTCTTTAATCCGCTTCTCTATGTATTCTAAAGTCCACCACCTCCTTCTTAGGTAAAAGGGTGATTCGGAATCAAGCAAGCTCTAAAGAAGATCAAAGGTGAAAAATAAATAAATAAATTGGAACTACATCAACCAATTTCAATACATAATATTATATAAATACAAAATATAAGCATCTTTAGCATATAATACCACAACTAACAATGCAAATATCTTAAACAAGCGAGTAAAACTGGATGACAATATTTGAATTAAGCTACTCAAGAAAATTGTGCATTGCCACATCTCACGCTTGAGTGTAGCATACATAGTGATGAAACCGCACATTTAGACCCAATAAAAAATATCAAATTTTGGAATGTTAAATAAAGCTTTGTTGGTTAATTTGACGAATAAAGTAAAAATGACATGCCAAAATAGAAATCTACAATGAACAAATGCTCCACATAGCAAGATAATTGTTGCAAGTTATAAATAATAATCTATCAAGTGACAATATATCATCACATAATGGACAACATCAACGACAATCTCTTCATCTAAAGATAATGTACAAATATAAAAGGATTACAATTGAAAGATTCAAAATAAAAAGAAAATTATTGCAATTTTGACATCACATGCAACCATCAACACTTACGAATTCATCAAGGGCTGAAGTTAGGGAATTAGATTTTGTTATGTGCTAAGAAATTTGGTGTCTCCAAATTAGAAAAGTTCTTCCCAACCATAAATTTAAACATATAGCATTTTGTATGAACAAGAAGAAGAAAAACAAGAAAAAAAAGAAAAAAAGATTAGATTCTATTAAAGCTCACCAATACATGCTTCACGAATACGTAATTAGAATACCTAGCAAAAATACCATGAGGAAAAAAATTCTAAAAGGTATTATAAAGGCTTTTAAAAATAGATCGATATTGAACTAGTAGAAGAAGAGGTTTAAAATTCAACTATTCAATCATGAGTCAAATTGAATAACATAATAAATATTAAAATTATAAATAATATGATAATGATGCAATGATGATATTTTCACTAATTTAGTATATAATATTTATATTTAAGATACTTCAATCTTGAATATATTGAATATAATTCTAAATTTAAATTTTGAGACATGATATTTTAAATTATTTTCTCTATTTTATGTTAAATTTCTTATTCCTAACCATCAAATCAAAATAAAAAAAAGCTAAAATTTGATTAACATCGTAATCGTTCTTCAAAATTAGTTTGATTCACCGATTCAATAGGGTTCACGGTTATATGCAATTCATTTTGGATCGACCCAAACCAATTAGATGACCAGTTCATGATGAAACCTAGACCGCAAGTCTAATTCAATTATAAAACCATAAGTAATGCACCTAGTCATATGAGTTCGTGCATCTCTATGGTTTAATGATAAGAAACTAAAAAAATGAAGTCTCCACAAAATAAAATGACTTAAATCAACAGATGAAGAAAAACTTACAATCTGAAGTTACTAATTTAGAAATTTATTAAACTTGTTACTTTTAACGTAAGGAGAAACACGCTTCTTTCATCCCAAAATATATACTAATAATTTCCAAAATCTAAAACTTCAAAGGAGAAATATCAAGCATACATAATTCGGTAGCAATAAAGTTATCGCTCTTCAAAACAAATTTAATACACATTGCTCTTGATAAAATCTCAATCACATGAAATCCAATGAGTAAATAAAATAAAATAAAATTAAAAATTAAGAAAAATTATTGGAAATTTGAGGGGTGGTGGGGGCATCACATAGATCTTAAGGGGGACATCACACAGATCTTAAGGTACTTATTGAGGTGATATATGCGACATTGAGGTATGATGTACTATCTCGAAGATAGAGACATCACCCTTCAATGGATCTAATCACCTAATAAAGACTTTTGGCATGATGAGTCTTGAATATACCGTAGATTTTTTCTTGCTTTACATGGATGAATAAAGTAGGGTTTCTATTAAATTGAATTCTAAAGTTCCTATAAAGGCAAGCTTCCAAAGTTAATTACATCTTAGGAATAAAATTTCTTAAGAATATTCTCGATTAAAGTAGACGATTATTATCTCCAAAGATTTCAAAGTTAGATTATCAAAGAATTGACTATTTTAGAAAATCAAGTGAGAAAGTTCAAATGGAGAGACTTATTTGAAACCAAAGAGATGAGTAGAGAATGCTCATGTACTAGGGCGTAGGAAGCATTCCAATTTATCCTATAATTGGACTTTATATGTTTGGAAGTGAAGAGATTTATTTATTTTGAGTTGAAATTTTATTAGATTGCTAGGTCTTATAATCCAACACAAGGGCTGTAGAAATGCATAAGAGATGAAGATTTATATTTGTAGCCCAAGGAAATAGCTACCTCGGATCCTAAATCTTGGGAGCTTTAGTGAGAGCTAAGACATGACCTAAATCAAAGCAAAAATAGGCATAAGGGTTACCTCTAAAGAGAGGATAAATCACCCATTCTGGGCTTAGCACAGTGCCCACCCTAACTCTTTATACGTTTTAAAGTCATGTGATCCGGTTATATGAATTTAGAAAGAGACTATATGCATGAGTGGTATGAGTATGACTTAATCTAATGCAAAAATATTTTCAAATTTTATTTCAATTTTGACACTTCATTTTGACAAAGGCCTTAAAATTGATGCCTATATGAATGATGAAATAGAGTTGTTGGCTAAATTAGCAAGAATGCGTGTTTTCCACCACAAGGGATGCCCTCACAGTCAAACATTCCCCATCATGCAAGGTTGTAAATCCCTTATTTTCAAGAGGGAAATAATATGATATGCATGTTGTAAAACATTCAACCATTCTAAAGGGTTGCTAAATCTTTTAATTATCTTGATTTATATCTTAGCTTTATGGTGATGTTATGTATTGTTTAGGACTTAGTTGTGAGTTGTAGTTTGTTGACCTCACCTTTGGAGTGAGTTTGAATCTCCTCATCTTAGACTTAGGAGTCTCTGACACTAAGACTTCCAGTCATAAGACACTTCTCTAATTAGGTGAACACTTAACCTAAACCTAGAGACTTAGAAGGGTTAATCATAAGATTAGATTATGCTTTAGGTATTGGGATAACCTCCTATCCCACAACCCAAATCCAATCCATTCATCCTATCAAACCTACAATCAAATCTCAAATTCAATTCAAAATCAAATTCAAATCCCAAGCTAAATGATTGAAGCCCATGATCAAATCCAAAATCAAAATCCTTCCTAAGCTTATGATTTATCTCATGGACTTAGCCTTAGCAAAAAAAATCTAAATCAATTGATTGATTTTCTTAAATCAATCATTCCATCAATCATCATTCCAAATATAAATGAAATCTATAATCATTAAGCCAAATCAAAATCAACCCAAGTCAAACCCAACTTAGTCCATTTGACTTAAAATATTCAAATGAACCAAAACTCATTTGAACCCATAGTTGAATTTATATATCAATCCAAAATTCATATATAAACTCAACTAAATCAAACTCAACACAAAATCAAGCTTAAATCCAATTGGCTCACTTGACCCAAAGTGGCCAATTTGACCTACATGAACCAAAATCCAATTCAATCCAAATCAAAGTGAATTAAGCCAATTCAAACTTTCGACATGATTTTGATCATCCTAGGTTGATCAATTATCATAAATTGGGTCAAACCAAGTCAACCTAGCCCTTTGACCAAGTCAACCCTTTAACCCATATGAACTCAAACTAACCAAATTGCAACCAAAGCCGTCCATTGAAACCAATGAGTCAAATCCACCAAAACTAACATTTGAACATGGATTGACCTCCAATTGAGCCAAACCAAACCCAATTGACTCTCTTAACCCAAGTTGACCCAACTTGATCTAAATGGTCAAACCAACCTAAAACCCTCAAATTCAAATTGAACTCAACCAAAGCTCACAACACATTCCAAATAATCAACCAAGCCATAACTTGCCAATTTGGTCAATTGGGTCAAATTTCAACTTGACCCATTTGACCCAAATGAACTCAAATGAGCCAAAATCAAATCTAAATCAAATTAAACTACACCAAAGACACTAAAACACTCCAAATAGTCATATGAACTTGACCCAACTCTTGGTTTGACCCAATTTGACCAATTGGTCAATGTGATTGATTTGACCTACTTTTACCCAAATGGGTCAAATTGAGTCAAATTGAACCAAATTAACTCCAAATGACATGAAATTTGGCCCAACTCACTTTTGGCTCATTTCAAATTGCCCAAATCAAATATAAATCTAAATGACCACTCTACCCATGGGCTAAGGGTATAATATAAGATAAAACACATGTAAATGATCATTTTCTTTTCGCCACTTGAAACTCATCCATTAGCCCAGGCTCCAAGAACACTAACCAACCTGGCCCAAGAGGTGGTTGGTGCCATGACTCATGGGAGGTGAATTCACCTCACCTCCCCTATTGGAACACGTGGCATCAAGGACCTCCACTTCCCTCGCTATGACACTCACTAATCCCCTCTGCCAACTAACTAAGCTGAGGATTCCCTACCATTCCCAATCACCCCAAGCCATAGGTTTTAAGTATTTTGAGATATATTGATTTTGAAGTTGCACAACATTGCTAATTACATATCCAATCTTATAATATGTTTGATGAAATTGCAAGTATGGAAGAATGAAAGATAGATCAAGATGGATAGCTTGGAGTCGATACAATATTTTAGGTTATCTGCATTTAGAACTATCTTAGAGGTTCATATACGTTTATTGACATGAATTGATTTGCTCATAATTTAATATATTATTTTTATTTATTTTGATTATTAATAATAGGATAAATAAATAATCTTTATCTAATTAACATTCGCCATAAATTTAAAAATTAATAAACTTCATGCATACTTTAATTGTCAAAATAATAAATGATAATCAATTATGATTATTGTAGCTAGTTTATATATTTAATATAATTAAATTTTTTATGATAAATAACTTATATATGATCATATCTAAATTTTATCATGATTTTAATGTCAAATTTTAAAATTGATAAAATACATGAAATTTAGTATTTTAGCAAAGTTATTTTATAATCAAGGAAATTTGATCCAAATTCATCTCCACTGATTCCATGGATGTTTTCCTTTAATTTGCTAGGTTATATAACCCATGTTTGATTAAAATTGAATTGATTATGATTTTTCAAATATTAGCTAATTTTAATAATGAATGCTACACATTTTGAATATATTAAGAGTCATATTTGATTATTTTTGACTTGCCCATGTGACTAGCCATTTTTGGTGTTTGGATTTATTATTTATTTTATATAAATCATATTTTGATTGAATATTATATTATTATATGATAAAATAATGTTAGAGTAATATATTTCTTTGAAATAATTCAATGCAAAATAAATAGCCTTCTTCTTAAAATGCTTGCTCATTGAAATTCAAAATCTCGAGCAAATCTAAGAAAACTTATTAGATTTTTCTTCCAAGTGTTCTCCAAAAAGATCAAATCTTGATTAAGGTTCAACATCTTCAACTAAGCAACCTTTCTCAAATTACTTGAGTTTGTTTTCCTAATCTTAATCTCTTTTAGTTGTTCATACTATTTTCTCAATCTATCTATTCTTTCAAAATTTTACTTTGGTGGATTAGTCTTTGAACATCAAAGTTTTTTCAATCATTTTTTGTGAAAACTCTTATGATAGTTTGTAGTATTTATTTTATCTTGCTAAAACTTTTATTTCCTACAAATTTCTTTTGGTTTCTTAAAATATTTTTTCATTAGTCTTATATGAAATATCATTTATCCTTTAATTTATTTTAGAAGTGTATTTTAAGCATTTAAAATTAATTTATTGTGCTAAAATACTTTCATATTTACTAAATCTCTCTCTTTAATTAAAAGCTTATCTAGTTTACTTAGATCTATCATATACTAATTTTATTTAAGTATTTTATGATCATTTGTACTAATTTAAAGCATTATTTTGGTTGAAATAAATTAATTTATTTGGTGAAATTTTAGAGCAAATGCTAGATCAATTATATATCAAATTTGTTATCAAAATAAACTTTATAAAAGTTAAATTATTTTATTTGACACTTATCATTTCATTCCAACTAATATTTTTATTTAAATAGTTTTTTTTATCATGCTGAAATTTAATAAAAAGCTATTTTATTATTTAAGAATTAAGAAAATTTTTTTAGTGAAAAGTTAATCATTCTTACACTATTATATACATACTTGTTATAGTTTCTAAACTTAAAATTATTCCTTACTAAATCTTATTTTATTATGCAATACACTATTATGAATTTATTTTAAAATCATTTTATATTAGTCTACAAATTGTAATATCATAAACTTCTTAATAAAATCACTTTAAGATATCTATTTTATTATTTTTTTATCAAAATTAAATGAGCAATCACCACGAGAGCAAAATCACCATAAAAGGGGATTTTCAGCCAATTTGAGGAATAGAGGTTGAGAACTTTTCATTATTCTCATTTCACTCTCCAAGAGCTCCCTAACCATCATTCATCCCCTACTTTCTTTGAGCTAAAGCCACCAAAAATCAATTGATGAGGAAGTGGCACTCTTAGTGGATACATCATTCCAAATTGAAGCAAGAGCCTAGGTCCATCCCAAAGCTTCTTCTTGCATCCAAGCATGGTCAAATCAACACATTGAAAATTATCCCGGTGAATAATTTTCAAATATTTTTACCATATGTTCTTTTGTTTGTCACGATTCTTGCGATTTTAGGAATTTTCTTTAGAAATCGAATTGTCTTTCATTTCATATAATCCCAATGCAAAAAAATAGTTTTTTTGATGAGAATTGAATAAATCGAAATCGACAAAATTTTGTTCTTTCATAATTTTTCGTGAAAATGTCCATTTGCATTGTTTATTAATTCATTTTGTGGTTAAGACGATAGCTAACAGTCATCCGATTCCTTTCAGAAAATCATGATTTAAACCCAGTCATTATGGTTTAGACCCTTAGATCATGTAGATTTGATCTAGACCATTCGATCCACGTTGCATCTAAATGTGTTTTCCGCTTGTTTGTTGATAACACGCTAGGCAATCACGTGGCAGCTGGTACCATGTACCAACAAAATGGGTGATCCAATCATGTGGCACCATGTTGCCTCTTCGCATGACATAGTGGGTTAAGTAAGAAATTAATTTTTTGGTTTTAAAATTTATTTAAATTAAACTTTAAAAAAATTCATAGAAAATAAAGTACTCAACAAAAAATTGTAAATAATGGCTCGTTGGATTTTTCTTTTGAAACCTAACAAACCTAAAATCCCAAATTTCACTAAATAGTTTGAGCTTTATTTTAGTTTTAGTGAAAATCAATCAATTACTCAAAATACAAATTGGATTGAGTTGAAATTTTCATAGATTGAAATTGAGCTTAAAATATACCTATCATCAAATTTTTATAATGGCAAAATTTAAAACTTTTATACTTATATGTGCATTTAGCTAATGAATGGAAATCTCCTTTTCAACTTTAGCTCACATGTATAAATAATTCAATTGAAAGGAATACAACTTTTGCATGATTTTTCATTCTTGTAGTCACTTGTACATTCATGTGTATTCAAGAATAGTTGGTATATCTAGTTTGAACATTTTGGGGACACAAGACCTTAAGTAGTCCCAAGGAGGTCTTACCTCACTCCTCGGTTTAACAATGATGAAGTACTTGCTTAAAACTTTATACACTTGTATATGCATTTAGCTAATAAATGAAAATCTCCTTTTCAACTTTAGCTCACATGTATAAATAATTTAATTGAAAGAAAAATAACTATTGCATGATTTTCCAATCTTGTAGTCATTTATACAACCATGTGTATTCAAGAATAGTGGATATATCTAGTCTAGAAATTAGGAGACATGGCTTTAAGTAGCCCTCAAGGAGGTCTTTACCTCACTCCCACGGTTAACAATGATGAAGTACTTGAATGTGTATTTAAGTAATGAGTGAAAAATCCCATTTTTCTATAAAATACACATATGCATCTTTCATTTAAAGTGTCTAAAAGAAATATATTGCATGTATAGTTATACTTAGAGTCAATCATATGTGTTACATGTAGAAAGGAATAATGTGATGTATGTCATGTAGTAGTTCACTCAAATTAATCTTAAGAAACCTTTCATGTTTAATGCAATCATTTAAGGTGAACCTAAACTTAGATTAAATAAATCATTTAATAATCCATTCACTAAAGAGAACTAAATCAATTAACATACTTTAGAAAGTGGCTTAAGGTAGGGATGAAGAGGGCAACATCTATTTCTCTTTTTATAACACTTAGTTGCTAAGTTTAGATCATATGAAACAAAGCACAAATTAAAATTCTTAAATCAATTAAACAACTTGAAGTGAAATCATCCTTTATGGTCAAATTAAATCTCCTTCACACTTAGATAACTACAACTCTAATGCTTAGCAAAACTTACCACACAAGCCTTACCACACACATTATAATTAAGTCATTACTTCTAGCTTTATGTTAGGGGTGCTTGGTATGATGTATATTTTATTTTGTGATGTACTATTTTAGATTGGATGTTAGGTGTATATTTTGTAGATTGTATGTTAGGTATGATTAGCTAATCACATTTTTTTTGAGAGGATTATGCTTAAGGGGGGCTACTTAAAATAAATATAAATCTCTTTGCAGGTTGCTTAATCCCTAAGCATAATCTAAGTTTGATAGGTGGGCTTTGGTTACCCATGTGCGAGTGCTAAGTCAAAATTATAAATATAACTTCTTGGGTTGTGTGTATGTTTAGCTACCTCTATTATAGGTATAGTTAGATTTACTTTTCCTATTTTTAATATATTTATGCATTAGAATTAGGATTAATGTTATGGGGATAAGGATGAGTATTGGCTAGAAGGCTTTCTCACGAGGCTATGTGATTCCTTTGAAGTGGGGCAAACTAAATCAAAGGAGGAAGATACATAAAGACATGAAGACATGAAGAATGAAGACCCCAACACTTATTCATTTATAAATTATAATTATTCTTTCATATTTTGGGTTGTATGATGGTAGAGATCGACTACCATTTTTTCTTTTGGGTTATAGTGGTACCCAACCGTGAAATTTTATTCTTTTTACTATAAAATATTTGATGTTATGTTTAGCTTATACATTAAAATGACATGGCTTTTCATGGTTTCTTCATGATTGATGTTTGAATGTGTGGCTTGGATGCGATTAGGCTCTTAGAGAAAAATAAATGTTTTACCCAACTACAACTCATAACTAAAGTTTTAATAATTCATAATCTCACCATAAATCCTAGGCATTAAATAAGATAATTAAAAGATTTTTTGTAACCCCTTAGCTGAATGGTTAAATGCTTCACAACATGTATATCATATTATTTCATTCTTGAAAATAAGGTTTCCATCCTTGCATGATGGGGAATGCTTGACTTGTGAGGGCATCCCTTGTAGTGGAAAACACCCCTTTCTCACGATTTAGCCAATAATCTTGTCATCATGCATTTAAGCATAAGAAATCCTAAAGACTTTGTCCAAATGAAGAGTCAAAAAAAAAATGAAAGAAATTTTGAAAAGATTTCTCATTAGATTAAGTTATTGTTCATACCACTCATGCTTTAATTTTTTTTAGGGAGTGGGTTTAAGGACTTTGTTATTTTCTAATAAAAACAACCATTTTGCAAAATCACATGACTGACCACATGGATTTAAAGTAGAAGGAGTTAGGCGGCGCCACTCAGGAGGTTATATGTCCATAAGTCGAATGATTTATCCACTCTTATGGAGGTAAACCTTATCCATCTCCTTAGATTTAGTACTTTGGCTCTTCTAAAGCTCCCTAGATTTAGATCTGAGGTGGCTATTTTCTTTAGGCTACAAGCATAAATTCTCACCTCTTAGAAATTTTCACAACCTTATGTTCTTGGATTATAAGTCTAGCTTTCTAATAAAATATTAACTTTAACTAAATTGATCTCTTCAATTTCAATATATAAATCCCAACCATAGAATATATTGAAATGCTCACTATGCCTCATAATATCATGAGCATTCTACATATTCCTTTGTCTTCCAAAAAGTCTTCTCCTTGAACAATCTCATTTGATTTTCCAAACATAACCAATTTATTGATAGTCTTGCCTTGAAATCTTTGGATACTTTAATTTTTACTTTAAAGAGTATTCTTAAGATATTTTATCTCTTAGGATGTAATTAACTATGGAGGCTTTCCTTCATAGGGAACTTAATGAACTAGGCTTAAAATAAATTCTACTTTACTTTTCATGTAAAGTAGGAGAAAGATCTCTAGTACATTCAAGACCCATCATGCCTTAGAGTCTTTATTAGGTGATTAGGACCATATAGGGTGATGATTTCTATCTTTTGAGATAGTCTTTCATTCCTTAATATGTGATCACTTCAATAAGTACCCCCTAATATGCATGGTGTCCACATTTTAAAAATAAACACCACAGATTTTTTTACACTCCTGGAGATGGTTCCTCTCTCCATCTAATAGACATAATTGTCTCCAAGCATTGATAGTGGACTTATATTTTTATGTAAGCCCAATACTATCTTTCTTTTCATTGGCACTTAACTTATTTCATCCTTAAGCAAAGCTAGCCAACATCTTTAGGTTTTAGGACCTCACTCCATGTAGGTCTTAAAACCCATATTGGGTTCCCCAATAGGTAAAAATAAATTAACTAAACTAAAGGAGATGACTAAAAATTTTAGAACCTCTTTACCATTCTCTTGGTGAGGCAATTCATCCCATAATAAACCCTTTGCAAAAATATTATTTAAAAAAGTAAATTTTAAATTAATTAAAAGTCACATGACAAAAGATTTGCATAAAATTTTCAAAAGATTTAAAGATAACTAAACCCCATTTAACATTATCTACAATTGTTACATGGAGGTTCTTTTCAAAATCAAAATCAAATAATTTTAAAATCATTTTTCAAAAGCACATTTTGAAAATAGTTATCATCATTTCAACATACCTAGGTTTGTTGGATGAAGATCCTATTTCTAATGAAATCATGACATAAAATTGAATTCCATTTAGCACATTCCACATGTGCCAAGTTGGAGTTTCCTTTTCAAAAGTAATATCACACAAAATCTCATTTTTCAAAATCAATAAATATAATTGAATTCCATTTAACATACCTAAATTTGTTAAGTGGAACTCCCTTTTCAAAAGAAAAAAAAATCAAAACACATTTGAATTCCATTTGATATTCCCTTTTCAAAATCAAAACAAATTGAACTCTACTTAACATACCCACATTTGCTAAGTAGAGTTCCAAAACAAAATTAAAACACATTTAAATTCCTTTGACATACCCAAATTTGTCAAATGAGAATTCCCTTTTAAAAAAAAATGGACTATTTACCATACCCACATTTGCTAAGTAGAGTTCCTTTTCAAAATCACAAAATCAAAACACACTTGACTCAATTTGACATACCCAAATTTATCAAATGAGAGTTCCTTCTTTCCAAAGTCAAAATAAATTGGACTCTACTTAACATACCCACATTTGCTAAGTAGAGTTCCCTTTTAAAATCACAAACAAATCAAACACATTTGAAATCCATTTGACATACAAATTTTCAAATGAGAGTTCCATTTTTCAAAATTGAAAACAATTGAACTCTATTTAACATACCACATTTGTTAAATAGAAGTCCCCTCTTTCAAAATAAAATAAAATAAAC
This sequence comes from Cymbidium sinense, assembly GCA_021442155.1. Lineage (NCBI taxonomy): Eukaryota > Viridiplantae > Streptophyta > Magnoliopsida > Asparagales > Orchidaceae > Cymbidium > Cymbidium sinense. Next base: position 16,311,940 of record CM038220.1, on the reverse strand, counting down.
TCATAAAACACACTTGAGCCTTACTTAACATAGCTAAATTTATTAATTAAAGATATTATTTTTCAAATTAAATCAAAGTACATCAAACACATTTGGGCTTTACTTTGCATACCTAAAATTTCTAAGTAAGGACACCATTTTCAAAATAAATTAAATACATGATACCCATCATCAATAAACAAAATAAAAAAATATTTTCAAACATACACTTGAGTTTCATTTAGTGTATTTAAATTTGCTAGGTGAAGATTCCAAATATCAAATCAAAATTTTCAAACAAAAGATAAACAAAACAAATACATCTCCAAAGCCTCTCCAAAATAGAATGAACCTCATCAACATACTCAAATATGTTGAATGAAGGTTTTAAATCAAAATTAAAATTCAATGGCAAAACTTCTCAAATCTCTCCAATTCAATGAACCCCACTTAGCATACTTAAATTTGTTAAGTGTGGGTTCAAATTCAAGTTAATATCAGAAATCAATTTTGAAGATAAATACCAAAGTTTCATTGGTTATATTTTAGCAAATGCAGAGGTATCAGACAATGTTCTTTCTCGGTCTTTCGAGTTATTATGGCTCCCCAAGTTTATTTTCTCCTTTTCCTAGTAGGTCGGCCTTGGATCAGCCAATCTCACCTCATTATACCACCCTAATTTACTTAATTTAAGATTTTGAGTCTGATCACTTTGAGGGGCCCTCCACTAGTAGGGAGGAGGTGGTGGATGAAGCCACTTCTTTGTCTTGATATTCCATCCGACTGAGTTCCCTCACTAAAGAAGAAGGCTATTGAACTCCTTGTGTCACATTAGTTCTAGTTTTTTTTTTGTATCAGTTCAAGCGGCTATGTGTGGTTCCCCCTATTTAGTATGTTATTATTGTCCCTCATCCGGTGCGAGCTAGCACCTCCTCTTTGGTCACCTCAAGGGGAAAGCTATATTAGAATCTGAGATAGTTTCCCCTATCTTTGAGATAGGTTCAGTTCTACCTCCACCTCATGCAACACATAATAAAACATGAAGATTAAGTGGCACCATGAGAGAAAGCTAGGAGGTCACACTCTCACATTCGAGGAAGGTTATCCACGGAGGTCTCCCTTTTATGGGTGGTAGTAGATTCCACCCCTCTTCAATTCATATGGAGAGAAAGATGTTAGGAGGATTGTTGCATCACCTCCACCACCATCTATGAGTGCGATTAGAGCAGGAAGCTATCGATCTTACAGTTCTTAGCTGTTGTGAGCCTATGGATGCTCAGTCGGTGCACTATTTAATTTGAGGTCCATAATCCCTAGGTGCATGTGTATCCATGGAGAAGGCCACAGGCGAGTAACCAGCGGGCAGAGGAGAGAGGTATGCGGCGGTTGGCGGCCTCCCCCTGATTTTTTTTGATGGGCCACTAGGACCAATTATCGATAGCATAGTATTGACACCACCGGAGGTAGAGTCCCAGTGGTGTCACCACTATCACACCGCTCCACTCTCGTCCACCATCACCCATTCAAGTTTTCCCTTCCACGGTTCTCTCCAAGATCCAAAAGTCGCATCCGGGAGAGGAGGTCCTCATTAATGATCTGCTTAATCTAAGGATCCCACTCCATGCCATCGGTGAGGTAATTGAGCTCCCATTCAACCTCCCCACTTGATTGTGGTAAATAGAGTGGCGACCCAAAGTGTCATCGTTGTGCCACCATGTGGGTCGATAGGAGAGGAAGGGAGGGATGACATCATAGTTTCCATGGTGGATCCTCTGAGCACCCCTTAGGCGGTGTTAGATGCATGAGTCGACAAACACAACCTTGCGTCGATAGTCGGTGGTGTTTGTGATGCTAACAGTAGGAGACCATTCTTTAGGCGACATCATAAAGACTACTTTTCGAAAGAAATGGATTCTTGGGAGCGTCATCATCGAAGAGGGTAGGGTAGCTTTGACCCGAGAGGATGATCTATTTGAGGACTCAACAAGTCTATATGGTGATACCCAATGATCCCTTCTTAGAGACCATCATAGTTAGGAAGGTATTATGGTTGAAGAGGATGACAACTAGTGTAAATGAGCGAGCTTGAGCACGAACTCTTGTTGTGTTAGACTAGTTTGAAATTTGTTTTGTTGTGTTCAACTCATTTATATATCGAGCTTGAAATGCTGTTTGTGTTGAGGTCATTTAACTAGCAATGCATAAACACTGATCGTGAACAAGCTTTTTTGATAGAGGGAGGATTCAAACTGACCAATCTTTTACATAACAAAAGTTTTAACCACTAAAGCCATGCTTTACAATTGTGATATGTAAATGTGTTCTATGTATATATAATAATAATAATAATAATAATAATAATAATAATAATAATAGTAATAAATAAGAATAATAGTAATAAATAATAATAATAAATAAATAATAATAAAATAATAATAATAATAATAGTAATATAATAATAATAATAATATAATATAATATAATATAATATAATATAATATAATAATTTTTATTTTGAGCTAAATCGAAAGCATTGAACAAATGATTGTTCATGTTTGGCTCGTTTATATATCGAGCTTGAAATGTTGGTGTTATTTAGTTAACAACGGTAACAGCTATCTTGAGCAACACGAGTTGTTCACAAAAAAAAGCTTTTGGACTAATCACTCATTTAACACCTCCTCCAAGCTCAAGCAAAGGATGACAGTCTAGAATGGAGGAAGATCAAGACCTATTAGTAGTAATTCTTATACTACACTAAGCCACGATTTTCATCTATGGAGGTTGATTGGCACAGCTCTACATGTTTTAGATCCTCCCAAGAGTGCATCTCGTGGATTAGGATAGTGGAAGCTACATGGGAAGGTCTAGATATTACCTCCTGGGAGAAGGACATCAAATAAATGGTGGAATAGTATGTGAGGGAAGCATTGGCATTAGGCGTACTTCATCCATTCCAAAGGATAGAACCTACCTAGATGAATTTGACCGATCAGATCCCAAAGAGTTTGTCTACCTTCTTTCAAGATTTTTTGATGGTAATAGAAACCCTCGACATCATATAAATAATATTGCAACAGTGGTAGCGGCGTGCTTTTTTTTTTGCTTGTTTGTAAGTAGTCTGGGGATTGCATCGATTGGTATGCCGAATTGCCCAATGATTTGGTAAAGATATTTGATGAGTTGGAGAAACTCTTCATTAAAAGGTTTTGGAGCTCATGGTGCTTTAATGACCTTGTTGTGGCACAATAAAATCTAATGAGTCCTTGATTATATTCTTAGGTGGAAAACAGTATGAACAAACCACTCTATCAACGATGCCATATAAATTCTTCTTAAGAATATTTATGGCGGTTGCTTTCATGCTCAAGGGATTTACTATCAAAACCTTTGAGAAACTAATCAACAAGGTTTGTCGTAAGGAAAGTCAAATAGTTACCTTTTGAAAATCAATCATCCAAGTCAAACCATAAAGCTTTTGAAAAGATGCCAAAGGTAGTAGTGTCATTGATAAGCAACCCAGTTGATTTGAGAGATGAGCTAAACGCCTTCACACCTCTCTACCACCACATCGGCGATCATATCGGTCACCTCGCCTCAATGACATTACCGACACCTCCTGTTATACACATCGGTATTATTCCTATCCTTGTTATGTATCCACCTACTCTTGCCAACATATTAAACAAATCATATTCATTCAGGGAGGTAGTGATCTTTATGGACCTTTTAAAGAAGCCTATTTTTCAGCTACTAGAGCCTAAAGGCCGGAGGAAGTGGGCAAGAGTGATGATCCTAACTTTTTCTCTTGTTAGGCCATGTCTTAGAAGATTGCACACTTTCAAGGGTCCTTGGCGAACTACAAGTTGGGTGCCATAATTATCCTAAGGATTACTTATTAGAACAACCATATAGTTCTTAGGGCAATCCTTGGGGATACATGTGATCCTCTCAAGAAAAGAATATTTTGATATCTTCTTATCCAACCTCTAAGAAAATTATTTCTAAGATCAAGAAACTATCCTGGTGCCAAGATAGTTCAAACCTCTAACACCAAGGAAGGTTCACAAGTTGCCAAGACAACTTGAGGAAAGTGAGCTCGGATAGTAGCGACCCTCACTTGCCCGGATAGGTAGAGTATAACCATCGATTGAGTTGAGCATGCCCTCCACCATTGCATTTCTTATTACTTCATCTAGCTCTTTCTACTAGCAAAATATTCTATCTATGAATGAGGGCACTAAACCCTCACTCACTTGATTTCTATCATGTACTCTATTTAGAAAGAAATTAATGAAGAAGGAAGATTCTACTTATATCTTATTTACTTTTGATAATCTTCATGATCTCATTTCAATCAGCTCTCCAAGTCTAAATATCAATAATAACACAAATAATTTATTCCTTTCTCTTATGATTAAGAATTGGACTTTCCTTTTCGAATCAATTGTTCACCCATTGAGATTGACTTAGTCATCCGACTCTAAGGGTTTCATAGGAGAAGCTATGGTATGCACGATGAGTAGGTAGAACTTTTATTAACCCACATGAAGTCACCAGGCAACCCACATAGTGGCAAAGTTCTATCTCCTGGTAGCACCTCGATAAGGGTAAGCAAGTCATTGGTTCTAGTGAGTGATAGCACAAGATGCTCCACATGGATATGCTTGTGGAGGACCAAGCAAAAATTGACTATAATGTCCTAGTTCACCTTAGAAAGTTTCCTAAGCTAAGCATATATGACCTCATCTTATCCAAAGAGATGAGAGAATCTTTAATTAAGGCTCTACTTGATCCGAGATCTATTTATCTCAAGCACTTAGGCTCATTACTCTAAGGATGTCTTTGAGTTACATTCGGTGATGAAGACCTACTTCTAGGGTTGGAGACCGCCCTTTCATGTAGTGGATATGCTCTAGAATATTGGTTGATCCGTGCATATCAATATTATGAGCCAAGAACCTTTGCCTACTTGAGGATCAACATCTCCTAACTCCAAAAGAAAGAATAATGTTAAGAGGATTCAATGAACTAGGTGAGAGGGCCTTAGGCTCCATAGTGTTGCCTTTGGAGATAGATGATTATAAGACTAGCTAAGTTTCAAATTATAGACTCGGATACATCTTTCAATGCTTTGCTTGGAAGACTATGGATACATGAAAAAACACCATCCCATCCTCTCTACATTATTATGAAGTTTATGAGGGTGGGATCACTCTTGTGCCAAAGGATATCTTAAGCCATTTTAGGTTGATCGATATATAAGGATGCGCCTACTACCTCCTAAAATTAACAAGTCTATTGTTGACCTCACTTTTGGAGTGAGTTCTTATCTTCCTCATCATAGATTTATAACTCTTACAGACACGAAGAGCTCCAGTCCTAAAATACATATAAAGATTGGTGAACACTTAACTTTAAGCAGAGACTTAGAAGGGTTAGCCAAAGAAATATGTCATGCCTTAGGGACTTAGGAGACTTGCCTACCCTATATAGTCTGCTTTCCCTCTCAAACCAAACATAAAATTCAAACTAAACCCAAACCAAATTTCCAAGACTCATAATCAATCAATCAAATCAATGCTTAAAACCTTTTTTTAAGCCATTTGATTTTATCTTATGGACTTAACCTTAACCAAGTTAAATTTAATTCCAATTCAATTGATTTTGTCAAAGATCAATTTAATCTCAATCATTTACCAATCCAAATCAAACTTAAATTCTAACTAATTGGTCTCAAAATCAAATCCAAGTTCTAAAATTCCTTCCAAGCCACATGACCCATTCTCGCAGCCAAATCTCCACCTAAGTTATCCAAAACTTGATTGATTTCTTTATAAATCAATTATTCCTTTATTTATATTCACAGATATAAATGAAATCCATACTTAAATGACCAAAACTAAATCAAACTAAATCAAACCAAGCCAAGACCCTTCTTAATCCATATGGACCTACCTCCATGAGCTTAACTAAATCATACCCCAAATTAACCCAAAATTAATTGGTTTTTTTATAAATCAATTATTCCTTCATTTATATTCATAAATATAAATTAAACCCACCTTCAATGACCAAAAATAAATCAAACTAAATTGATTTCCTTCTTAGCCCTTTTCACCTATATCTACGAGCTTAGTCAAGTTTACTTTTAAATCACTCCAAACTCAAGTGATTTTCTCATAAATCATTTATATCTTCATTTGTATTTCCAAATATAAATAAAATATAAATCAAATAGCCAAAACAAACCCAAAATTAAACCAAAATCTAATTTATACCCTTTAAGCCAATTTCTTAGACTTAACCAAATCCTATCCAAATCAAGTCAAAATCAATGAATTTTCTCTTGAATCAATCATTCCTTCAATCTTCTATACAAATATGAATGAAACCTATAATCATCAATCCAAACTCATGTCAACCCAAGTCAAGCCCAAGTTAGCCTTTTCAACTTGAAAACTTTAAATGAGCCAAAATCTATTGAACTCCAAATTGATTGTAGCTGAATTTATATTTCGATCATAAGATCATGTATAAGTTCAACTAAATTTGAATCAAGCCAAAACCAAGCTAATTGACCCATTTAGGTCCACTTGACCCAAAGTGGCCTAAAGGACCTTTTGAGCCAAGTTCTAATTTGACTCAAATTGGATTGAACCAAGCTCATCCAAGCCTCACATCATGATCACAATCACCCTAGGATGATCAATCACCTTGAATTGGTCAAACCAAGTCAACTTGGTCCTTTGACCAAGTCAACTTTTAGCTGAATGAAACCAAACTAGCCAAAACTCACCATACACCAAATTGATTGAAACCATTGATTCACACCAACCCATAATCAATGTTGAACATGACTTGATCATCAATTGAGCCAAAACAAGTCTAATTGGCCATTTGAAGTTGACCCAAATTGGCCTAAAGGCCAAAATGGGTCAAATCATGACCAACAAAATTTATTGCAACCAATGGCTCAAGTTCATTCCAAAACCATAATTGAGCCAAATTTGACAAATTAGTCAACTTGACCTAGCATTAACCTAAAGGGTTAAATTAGCCAAAATCAAATTGATTCTAACCAAAGCCTACAATAATTTTCAATTAACCAATTGAACATGAACCAACACATAAAATTTGGCCAATTTGATCAAATTGGTCAACTTAACCATTTGACTATATGAATCCAAATGAGCCAAAATTAAACTTAGGCCAAATTAATTGAAACAACTTGAACCAAAATCTTCAAATCATCATTTAAACCTAACCCAAGCATTGGTCGACCCAATTTGACCAATTGATCAACTAACCTAATATGACCCAATATTAACCCATTTGACTAAATGAAGCCAAAACCCATGAAACCAACCATGACCCATTGGAGGCTAACCAAACCAGAAACCCATCTTGGGTCAACCTAAAATCAACTCAAACCCATTGGGAGCCAAGTCCAATGAAAATCCTCCATGGACCCTCTCCCACATTAGATTCTTTCCTCATGGCAAAGTCCACTCTTCCTTTCCTTGGCTCACTCATCCAAATGAACACCCAAATTTCCTAGCCCACTCTATAAGGGGGTAGGATTTTCCATGGATCAAAGTGAGGTGAGCCAACTCATCTCTCTTATAAACTGAGAAACCAAAGGATCCAAGCCAAGATATTAGCCAAGATCAATCCTTGAGCCACCTCTACTCCTTCCTCTAACCAAACTGAGCCACATGGACTTGATGGAGACCACTCTGCTCGATGGTGGCTGGACTGAAAAAGGAAGCAATCCCGTCCATCCACCTCGACAAATTGAGGGGTATACCCCATCAATTCAATAAATGCATTGATTCAAATTGTGGAGCTCCCAAGTGTAAATTCAAGCCTCTTGCAATCTCAGGCGCTCCCAAGCCTTCCTCCAACATTTCTCCTAAACAAGGTCAAAACATGACACTCCAATCCGATTCCAACTCCTTCATTTCTCAATCAAAACCAAATTTCTCTTACACCTTCCACACATGTTGTAAAACCCAAGTCATTTCTTTTGCTCACAAGCCACAGGAGGGACTTGATCACCCGAGCTCCAAAGTGATGGAAGTTGATCCTTGGCGAACCAATTGGCTTGCGTCTATTAGATAGTGCCTCATCGATCACATCGGTCTTGAGCTCCAATGAGGTAATTCCTCAAAATCGTAGAAATAATAAATTTTGTTGGATCAAAGAAAATTTGTATGTGAGCCCATCTAGCCATTGGATCCTTGTGGATCCCTCACATGGTGTGGGTTGAATTTGGAGTGAATCAGCTGGAGCTCGGATCAAAATCCATGGCGAAAAACTCCATCGTTGGTAAATGCGAAGAGGATCATGGGCCTTCCATTTCATGTGATTGGAATGACACTCATCAAATCATGCTAGATCTATCTATTTTCTCCTTTATGCCATGGGTTTGATTGTCCGATCGATCGGTGTGATCAATATCACGCCCTGCCAATTGACTCGATGCAATGTGACTACTTAAATAGCTAATCCATGATGCCATGTGGAAAGCACCTTTGCGTTAGTGTGCCACATGGCATGGATGGATTATGGTTTAATTAGATTAATTAATATATTTTTAAGGCTGGAAGTTCCATAATTCATAACAAATTATAGAAAAATCCAAAAAAATATAAATAATGGCTCATTTTAAAGGTTTTATAGGAATCCATTAAAATTATTTATAATTAACTTTGAATAATAATTTTGACTTAATTAAAAATTTAATTAGCCTATATACCATAATTACTCAACCAATCTATTTCAAACTTTGAGAATATTTAAGGATGACCTCTAGCTTCCTTATTTTCTTGGAATTGATTGATTGATTAATTGGGAAAATTAATTATTTAAGTCCTAATTACCTTTTTTAACCCAATTAAGTGATAATTAAGCATATGACAGTAATTAATCAATAAATTGGACCTCTTAATCCTTTGTTGATGGGGAGACTTAGAGATTGGGACCTCCCTCCTATTCTTTCCCTAAGTTTCTTTCTCTTTTCTTAACAAAAACATTAAGTAAATTGGAATGGATTAATGACTTGATTAACATAATTTAAAGGGTAATTGCAACATTTCTCTTAATTGATCCATGGGTAGAGCTTTAGGTGTTCAACAACCTAAAGAGGTTTAATGAAATTATGGTTAGCTCACATGTGTGGAAAACCATAAAAGTAATTAAATAAGTTTCTTAAGCTTAATGAATTAATGATTGAGCTAATTGTAGTAGGCCCTTTTATTTCCTAGATGCATTGCTATTTACTTTTTAATTCATTTGCATATTACATGGCTCATAATTATTTAATTAATTATCTTAAGGTAACATAGGTAAGGGTTAATTTGATTTAATTACCTTAACCTAATTAGTCTATAAAATCAACCTAATTACTTCTCATTAAATCAAATTAACTCACATGGGAAATGAGATTATGATTAACATCATGTTCTCACATCTCTAAATCAATCAATCATGAAATTAAAAATGACATTAAGATATTTTGGTTTATTTTAAATAAGCTTATTTAGTAAGATTGACCTTAGAATTAATTATTTTAAAATTATGTGCTTATGTCTCTTTATTTCTTTCCGTCATATTTAAATGTTGTATTTCACTTGGTTCATGCATCCATCTCTTGCAAAATTAATTAAATTAAATGATTTCCTTTATGTAAAGCTTGCATGTGTTGATTTAAATTAATATATGTGTTATATTATCATTATTAAATCCAACTCTATTTTCCAAAACTTATAAATGAATGATTATATATATATGCTATGAATGCTTGTTATAAATACATAGGAGATGTATGTGATTAAAGTTTAAGTGTATGAAGTGAAGTTTCTTTTCTTTCATTCATGTATTGATTTATGTAAGTGAGAATGTTAATATGTATATGTGATGTTTATTTTTAGTATGATAGTGTGGATTTGTTTGTGTGTATATGTGAGGGACACCATGTAGATCTGAGGATGTACTTATTGAGGTGATTGGCTATGATATTAAGGAATGATGTACTATCTCAAGAGATAGAAGTCACCATCATAAACCTAATCATCTAATAAAGACTCATAAGGCCAATGGGTCTTTGAATGTACCAGATCTTTCCCTACTTTACATGGAAAAGTAAAGTAGGGTTTATTTTAAGCGGTTGTTAAGTTCCTATGGAGGCAAGCCCCATAGTTAATTACATCTAAGGAATAAGGTTCCTTAGGAATACTCTTGATTAAGGTAAATGATCATTGTCTCTAAAGATTTCAAAGTTGGACTATCAATCAATTGGTTATTTTTAGAAAATCAAGTGGTATTGATCAAAGGGAAGAGTTCTTATCAAAACCAAAGGAGATGAGTAGGAATACTCATGATACTAGGAAACCTAGTGAACACTCTAATATATCATATAGTTGGGCTTTATACATTTGAATTTGAAGAGATTTATTTATTTGAGTTGAATTTTATTATTAGAAATCTAGGGCTTATAATTTCACAATACAAGATTATAGAAATACCTAAGAGGTGAGGATTTATTCTTGTAGCCCCAAAGGAAAATAACAACCTCAGATCCTAAATCTAGGGAGCTTTAGTGAGGGCCAAATATGACCTAAATCTAAGATACAAATGGATATATGGTTTACTTATAAGAGAGGATAAATCACCCATTGAGACTTATTACCACCTGAGTGGACTAACTCCTTCTACAATTTTAAATACATGTAGGTAAGTCATATGCTTTGCAAGATGGTTAGGCTATTATTTATTTAGAAAGAAGACTAAATCTTTAAACTCACTCCCTAAGAGACTAGATCATGAAGGGCATGAATAATGACTAAATCAAATACAAATTTTATCAAGTTTTATTTAATTTTGGACATTTTATTTGACACTAGCTATAGAATTTTATATGCCTAATGCATGAGAAATTAGTTATGGCCAAAATCAGAAAGAAGGAGGTGTATTTTCACCATGACTCTCAAAGGTCAAGCCATTTTCTCAAAGGTGGAAGCCCTCCATTGGCAAGAGTGAGATAATATGATTTATGTATGATATGATACATAAAACATCCACCTAAGGGTTGCTAAATATTTTAATATCTTGATTTATGTCTTAGGCTTTAGGTGAGGTTATGAATTATTTAGTTTAATTTTGAATTAATTAATTGGATAGAAAATTTATTTTTCCTTAAGAGCCTAATCATCCGGGCCATTCATCAATCATCAAATAATTAAAAAATTAGAAAAATTATGCCATCCTAATTGCACAATCATAAACATAACATCAATCCATTTATAAAATTAGCAAAAGAATAAGAGGCCAATGTGCTGGGTTCCACCGAACCAAAAAAGAAATGAGGGTAGCTCTATACATCGGATAATAAAAGAATAAATTATAATTATGAAGTGAAAAGTGTTATGTGGGTCTTCATTCTTCATCCTCCATTCTTATCCTTGTCCTTCATTCCTTCATGTTGGTTTGCTCCATTTCTTTCTTTCTTTTAGTTTGACTTGGGATGTAGTTTTCCAAGGCCTCACATGGTATATAAGATATGGTCATATAACCAATGTTAATGTTAGTCCCCATAACACTTATCCTAATCTAATGCAAAATTACATCAAAAGTAAGGAAAGTAAATCTAGCTACACATGCAAAACAAATGTTAGCTAAACACCACACCCAGCATTATAGAAATAATTTGGACTTAGTACCCCACACATGAGTAACCAAGCCACCTGTCCTAATTTGGGTTATGCTTAGGGGTATAAGCAACCTGCATAGCAAAAAATATTTACATTCTTATTAACACCTCTTAAGCACAACCCCAATAAAAAAAAATGGTTAAGCTAATGTCATTTCTTAGGACCACACACATATGCCATCGGTCTAAAATAATACATCAAAAAAAACTAAACATTCATCAAACCATGCCCTAACCTAAAGATAGAAATGGTGACTTATCTAATGTGTGTGCTATTTAAGGTTATGTGGCATATCTTAGCTAGGCTTTAATATTGAAATTTTCTAAGTGTGAAAGATTCAATTTAGATGGTGGTTTCATTTTAAGTGATTTAGTTGACTTGTCAATTTTAGTTGGTGATTTGATTTGGTTTGAATGAACCTACACTTAGTGACTAAATATTATGAAGAGAAGAAAAGAAGAGAGCTCTCTTTCATCCCTACCTTAAAGCATTTCTAAGGTAGATTCATTAATGAATTTCCTTTAGTGAATGGTTTATTATGTGTTTTAATTAACTTTAAGTTTAGATTTGCTCTAAATAGCATTGTTTAATAAGAAAGGCATCTTAGGATTAGTTAGAGTGTATTATTATCACATAACACACACATTCATTTCTTTCCACCATGTATACAATGCATATGAATAATCCTAAGCATACCTATACATGCATTACAAATCTTGGTACACTTTGATGATGAATGTAAAGAGATGTGATTTGAAAATTTGGATATTCCATTTACTAATTGGATCATTAATGCATGCCTTTGTTATGTAGAAAAGAGTGATTTTTCATCCATTAGCTAAATGCACATCCATATATAAAAGTTATAAGTGACGACGCCATTATTTTCTACACCGGGGTAAGGTATAAGACCTACTTAGGGCTACTTAAAGCTTCACAACCCGATGTCCATACTAATATACCACTTTTCTTTGATACATGTAAATGTACAAAAAGAATAAAATGGATAAGAATCATGCAAGAGATTATGTTTGATTTGGTTGTATGATTTACATGTGTAATGTGAAGATCCTTCTAAGTCTTAATATAGAGATGCATATGAATAGATTTAGGCAAGTGTTGTGTTCTTTTCAAATGAACTATACACTTGTAAATCCTATGTGAATCCATGTTAAGAGAAGGAAAAAGAACCTCATAATACATCTTATGCTATCATCACATTCAAGCTTGTAAATATTTATAACTAGCATCACTTCATTCATAATCTTTGATATGTAGGTTTTAAAAGATAATTTTGGTTTAATAGTGATAATAACCACTCATATTCTTAATTTTAGCCAACACATATAATTTGACATAAAGGAAACATTTTATTTAATTGAATTTTAAAAGAATGAATGCATGATTTTATATGGCAAATAATATTTAGCATGATTGGAGAAATAAAGGAATGTAAGCACATGACTTCATTCACCCTAATTAATTCTAAGGACAATCATATGAAATAAGATCATTTAAAATGAATCAAAATTCTTTAACTAGATTTTTTATCTTTGAATTTGATTTGACTTAGGAAATATGAGAAGGGTTTGCTAATCCTAACCCATTCTCCCCATATGTGAATTATTTTGATTTAATTTTAGAACATTAGGTTGATTTTATGTTTTGGTTAGGTTAATGTATGAATTAAATCCATTAATTACTCCTTATTTATACCACTTTAACATAATTATCCAAGTAATTAGAGCCAACATATGATATGCAACCACATGGAAATTAAATTATGCACCTAAGAAATGAAGGGGCTTAATGCAATTGATCACAATTATTGGTTAATTAAGCTAAAGAGTTTGATTAAGTACTTTTATAACCCTCTACACATGTAGTTTGATTATAATTTCCTTTAAAATTATCTTAGGTTATTGAACACCTAAGAATCTACCCAAGAATTGAATGATTGAATTGGAATAATTTGGTTTTGAGTTTAATTAATTAAATTATTTAATGAGATTAAGCCATTAATTAGTTGTAAATTGATTAAGTGTTATCCAAATGAAGTAAACTTTGGGGAAAAGATTGGAGAACAAGTCTAATCTCATTCCTATGTCCATTCACTATTTCATGATTAGCCAACAATTAATGGATTCATACTATTTAATATGCTAATTAATCATTTAATTTAATTAAGAGAGTGATTAAGAATAAAATAAGTCATTCCTAATTAATCAAGCAATAAATTCCAAGAAAATCATGGAAGGAGAGGTCATCCACTAATCGATGAAAAGTTTGGAATTAATTACTAGAGTTGAGTAATTAGCTTATATTTCTAATAAAACCTTAATTGAGTCAAAATCATTACTCAAAATTAATTGATTTTAATTTTCTATTATTCTCCTATGAATTATCTTTAAAATGAGTATTTATTTATATATTTTAGATTTTTCTATAATTAGTTATGAATTTTGGAAGTTTCACCATTAAAATTAGATTAATTAAGCCTAATTAAACTCTAATCCCATCGGACATGGCGGCGATGCGGCTTTCCACATGATGCTATGGGATTGGTTATTTAAGTTATCATGAGTGTCATGGCGGACTCCTTTCTATGGGCCATCTTGTCTAAGATCGGATGATCGATTAATCTCACGATTTAGGCTAAGAATTATCTGGATTTAGCATGATTTGATCACAACCATCCATTAATCATGCAATGGATGGCATGTGATCCTTCTCCTTCATGAGCATTCATCTTTCCTCATTCAATCCAAGCTCACCGCTCGAATTGAATTAAAATGATCCCACACCTTAAGGAGGAGATGCATATTCAAGTCAATTAAATGGGTGATAATTTCCTTCAAAAGACCAATTGTAAATTTTTGATATGTGAGTAGCTCTTATGAGCATTCATCTTTCCTTGTTCAATTTGAGCTCACCCAAGCTTGAATTGGGATCAAAATGATCCCACACTTTGGAGGAGGGGATGCATATCCAATGATCAAAATTACATGGGGTGACAATTTCCTTGAAAAGAACAGCGAAGTCTAGCTGATTTTGAATAATTACCTGGAGCTATCAAGCACCAATGGAGGAGGTAGCTAGTAGAGACTAAGCCTTATTGAAAAATTGGTCTTGATTTGAAGTGGTTTGCTCTGATAGCTCTCTTCAATGGTGATCACTTGATCAAAGTAGTACTTTCTCATTGCTTAGAGGCATTTGAAATGATTTTGTCATGGCTTGGTCCAAGGATGGTGTGTGCAAGGTTAATTTAACTTTGGTTGAGAATTGAATGAGTTGAGCTCAAGATTGATCTCCTTATTTCAACATTGAGTAAAACGAGAAATGGGAATCAAGGAAGCTTGGGAATGGCTAGAAAGCTGGGATGCTTGGCTTTGACTCTAGAGCTTTGAGGAGTGAATATGTTTTCGTTTGAGTGAGAATGAGAGGGGTATATCTCCCCTCCTTAGATCGACGATGGATGGCTAATTTGCCATTTTGGCTCAATAGGTTGGATTGTGGTTTGAGTTGCAAAACATCCACATGGGTCATTTTGGGGCGGAGGAGGAGAGTGGTATGTGTGAGTGGTGAGTGAATTTGGTGAGCCAAGTGTTCAAAGTTGATTGGGGAGGTCATTTGAACTCCCCTTGATCATGGCTACCCAAGCTCATTGGGTCATGTTCACCACCCTCCTTGGTGCCCATGTGGACAAATATAGGGTGCCAAGTGGCCTTGGGAAGAAATGGCCAAATTCAAGTGAATTTGGTCATGGGATACCCCCTAAGGGTAAAGTGGTCATTTGGCTATGAGTTTGATTTAGGATTTGAAATGATTTTAAAATGGGTTGGGCCAAATTTCAAGTGATTTGGAGTTCATTTGATTTGATTTGGCACAATTTGACCCATTTATGTCAAGTTGGGTCAAACCATGGGTTAGGTCAAGTTCAAATGATCATTTGGAGCCTATGGTATCATTGGTTTGTTTAATTTGGTTTAGATTTGGTTTTGGTTCATTTAGGTTCATTAATGTCAAATGGGTCAATTTGACCATTTGACCCAATTAGGTTAGGTCATGGTTGGTTTAGGCTTGGTTGATCATTTGAAATGTATTGCAAGCTTTGGTTTCAATCAATTTTGATTTGGTTTGATTTCAAGTTGATTTGACCTTTTAGTCAAGTTGGGTTCATGGAAATTGGGCTAGGTTAATTGTTGGTGAAGCTTTGGTCAAGTTCAACAATCAATTTGGAATGAATTTGACCCATTGGTTGCAATCAATTTGGCTTAGATCAGATTTGACCCATTTTGCTTTTTTAGGTCAATTTGGGTCAACTTGGGCTAGAAGGGCCATTTGGGTTTGGTCTAGCTCAATTGATGGTCATGTTCAATCATTGATTATGAATGGGTTTGATCAATGGTTTTAATCAATTTGGCATATGGTGGATTTTGGCTTATTTATGTCTCATTTGGGCTAAGTGTTGACTTGATCAAAGGACTTGGTTTGACCCAATTTAAGTGATTGATCATTCTAGGATGATTGTTGATCACAATGTGAGATTTAGATGAGCTTAGTTTAATCTAATTTGGGTTGGATTAAAACTTGGCTCAAAAGGTCCTTTAGGTCACTTTGGGTCAAGTGAGCCTAAATGGGTCAATTGGTTTGATCATGGATTCAAGTTTGGTTGAACTCACATATGGACTTATGATGAAATATAAATCCAATTGTAAGTGGTTTGGAGTCAAATGGGTTTTAGTTCATTTGAAATTTCAAGTCAAAAGGATGAACATGAGTTTGACTTGGGTTAGTTTGATTTTGGTTGGTGATTGTAGTTTATGTTTATATTTGGGCATGTGATTGAAGGAGTGATTATTGAGAGAAAATCCAAGGGTTTGGATTGATTTGAGAATGATTTGGCTAAATCAAGAAATTGGCTTAAAGATATAAATTGGGTTTTGGATTTGAGTTTTGAATTTATATTGATTTGATTTTGGCCATTTGAATTTATATTTCATTATATTTGTGAATATAAATGAGAATATAAATGATCCATGAGAGAATTATGTGAATTAAGAGTGATTTAAGTCAAAATTTGGAAAAGGGGTTTTGATTTGGTTTGATTTTTATTCATTTGATTTGGATGATTTGGATGCAAATTCATTTATAGTTGTGAATACAAATGATGGAATAACTAATTTATAAGAAATCACTTGGGAATTGATTTGAAGGTTTTGGCTAAGCTTATGGATGTGATTCATAAGGCTTATGAAGATTTTGGATTTGGAATGATCATGGGTTTCAATCATGTGGAATTAGAGTTAGAATCGAAATTGATTTTTTGGATTTGAATAATTTGGAATTGATTTTGGATTTGAATCATTTGTAATTGATTTGAGATTTGATTTAAAACACCTTAAATTGCAGAGCTAATCTTATGATAAACCCTTTTAAGTCTCTAGGGTTAGGTTAAGTGTTCACCTAATCACTAGAAGTGTCAAGACTAAGGAACTCTTAGTGTCTAGAGGAGTACTTTGTCTAAGATGGAGAAGTTGAGAGCTCACTCCAAAAGGTCAACAAAGGGTGCCCAATAGGTGTGTGTGAGACAAGGCATACCACATATGTTATCGAGATGATCAACAATGTTTGACGATCATGCACTAAAATGTTCTACTCTAAAGAAGCAGGTGTAGAAGGAATCAAGATCTTAGTGCAATGCAACTCTACTTATGTCAAGGCTAAGAGAGTGAAGGAGGAATCCACTAGGGATTGAGTATGTGAGCCTTCCACTGGAAAAGGTTCAAGTTATCCACTGGATAAGAGGTTGTGAAATCCGGGATTAGAATTTGGAATCCACCGAGGATAAAGTGTGAACCTTCAATGGGGAGCAGGTTGGTTTGGTGAATTGACTCCACTAGAAATTGGAAAGATCACACATCTGAGGAGAAGCGTCGATTTGATTATTTAATTTGAGTCCACTAGAAACATTGATTGGTTTTGTTTCAAATTTTAAATTTTGAAATTTGAGATAGACCTATCGATTTGATGGACCTAAATAGGCCATGTCGGCCTTGACCTGATTTACCAATCCAAAGGGTAGTCTAACCACATAGCAAAACTATCTAACCAAATGGGTTGCCTTTGGTGTCTTTGCGACTATCTTAGGAAAGCATAGTAGAATTATATTTGCCAAAGTAGGGATCAGTCTTTGGGTGATCATGGCAACACAATGAATCAATCCAACCTTAGGCGACTCTGAGTGAATGCCGTTGGGGAGTTAAATCAACTCAAAGATAGTCAAAATTAATTTCATTTTAATTATATTTAATGGATCCCATCAATTTATGGATCACAGTGGGGGCCATCTCTCCCTTGGTCCACTTCAAATTTCATCCAAAGGGGTAGTTCTCAAGGGAAAACTATCCAACCAAAGGGGTGCATTGCAATGATTAATTCGGAAGAAAGCACGGGGATCGTCTGAACAAAAGACCCGGGGTCATTAGCAAGGTAACATGTCAACTCAACCTAGGATGCCCGTCGGTTGATAGTCATGTTAGAAAGAATGCGTAGTAGACTTACATCATCCAAAGTGAAATGACTCACAATTTGTGGTAAAATAGATTGAAACCCGATCTAAGGAGACTAGAAAGAGTGCCAGGGACTTATCTCAACTCAAGTGTAGTCATGCAATTCCTATAGAAAGTTTTTCTTGACTCACTAAAGATAGGATGAGGGGCCCCTAGGGGCTTAAATTCTAATCCATAAGTGAATAAATTTATTTGTTTTTTATTTATCATGGACCTGGTTTGTGAGGGATCACATTGAGAATGAGCTTATATTAGCCTAGACCTATCTCAAATTTACTAATCTAAGAGAGAATTTGTGCATCCATTGAACAAATTCTCCAACTATAGTGACTACTAGGAAAGGCTACCATCCAATCCAAAAGTAACCTTGTCTAAATGGGGTCGCAGAGGATGTGATCCAAATAGAGTGCCTGTGGGAGGTGCCGTTTTTTTATCCCCGATCCTTTAAGATGATAATTTATAGGTATTCAATGGCCAACTTAAGAAGAAAGTGTGGGGACTCATATCTACCAAGAGTGGTGTATCCACTGGGTGAGTCGTCCAAGATAGCTAACATTGACCAACCTAAGGTGCCCATCCATGGTTCCAGAAGAAAGCATCAATGACTCACATCCTCCTACGGGAACTGATTGCCGTGTGATAGTATGTCTTTGGCTCGACATGTGCTATTTGTGGTTTTGAGTGAATGCCATTGGGGACTTATATCACTCAAAAGTAGTTGAGAGGAAAGGAGCCTCTAGGGGATCAGAGTGAAATTATTTTTCATTCTTCATCTAATCTTCGATAGAGAAAATTAAATGAAGAACAAAAATAAAATTAAACACTTTGTGTTGGACACCACACGATCCGACATGTTCTTATTAGGGTGATCGAGTACGACATTGAGGAATGATGTACTATCTCAAGAGATTGAAGTCACCATCCTACAATCGACCTAATCATATTAATAAGGACTCCTAAAAACTACGGGTCTTCAAAATGTACTAGAAATTATTCCCCTACTTTACATGAAAAAGTAAAGCATGATTTATTTTAAACTAGGTTTGTTAAGTTTCTTATGGAAGCAAGCCCCATAGTTAATTGCATGAATGAGATTCCTTAAGAATACACTTGATTAAAAATGATCATTGTCTCCAAAGATTTCAAAGGCGACTATCAATTAATTAGTTATTTTTAGAAGATCAAGTGGGATTGATCAAGAGGAGGGAGTTATTATGAAACCAAATGAAGATAAGTAGGGGATGCAGATACTAGGAAGCCTAGTAAGCATCCCAACTATCCTATGGTTGGGCTTTATATTTTGAAATTGAAGTGATTTATTTATTTGAGTTGAATTTTTTTATTAGAAATCTAGTATATAATTTCATGACACAAGATCATGAAAATGCCTAAGAGGTGAGGATTTATGCTTATAGCCCATAAAGGGAAGTAACAACCAATCTAAATCTAGGGAGCTTTGGCAAGGGTATAGCCTAAATCTAAGGCAAAATAGGTATTTGGTTTATCTCCACAAGAGGATAAACCACCGGACTTTGGACTTACAACCGCTAGGGGTGGCCAACTAACTCCTCCTACAATTTTAAATATATGTAGGCAAGTCATATGCTTTTGTAAACTAGCTAGTGTGTTTATTTTAGAAAGAGACTAAGTTCTTAAACACACTCTAAGAGACTAGATCATGTAGGGCATGATTAATAACTTAAGTTTAATGCAAATTTTATTATATTTTATTTTCATTTTGGACAATTAATTTAGACATAGATTTAGGATTCATATACCTAATGCATGAGAAATTAGATTATGGGCCAAATTTAGCAAGAAAAGGAGGTGTGTTTCCACCATGGCTCTCAAAGGTCAAGCCAAGTTCGGCAAAGGTGGAAGCCCTCCATAACAAGAGTGAAATAAGATGTTTTTTTATGCATGATGTGAAAATACATACAACATCCAGCTATAGCTAAATCTTGTATCTTGTTTTATATCCTAGGTTTTGAGGTTATGAGTTATTTATTTTAATTTTGAGTTGATTAGTTAGATAGAAAATTTATTTTTCCCTAAGAGCCTAATCGCATCCAAGCCATTCATCAAAGTAAGGAATAAACTAGAAAAATGTGTCATCTTAATGCACAAGCTAAACAAACATCAAATAATTTATAAAGCTAAGAAAAGAATAAAAGGCCTTTTATGGTGGATCCACCACACAAAAAACAAATTGGGTCGAGCTCTACCCTTATACAACCCGGATTACAAATGAATTAATAATCAAGAAGGAATTCATGTTATGAGGGTCTTCATTCTTCATTCTTCATTTCTTCTTTCTTCTTCTTTTCTTCTTTTGGTTGGTTGGAATGTCGTAGCTAACGACTTCATATGGTACATAAGATATAGTCTTATGACCAATGTTCATCCTAATACATCATAACATTCTTTCCAAATCCTAATTACAAAATTACATGAAAATAAAAAAAGTAAATCTAACTAAAACCTGCAAAATAGATTAGCTAAACAAACCACACAATCCCAAGAATGTATATGAATAAATTGGACTTAGCACCTCACACATGGTAACCAAGTCCACTGACCTATTTTGGATTATGCTTAGGGGTATAAGCAACCGCATAAAGCATATTTTTTATTACAGCCCCTTAAGCATAATCCCTACAAGATAATGGTTAGACTAAGATCGCCTACCATTCACCCACACATACATACACCTTAACATCTAGACTAAAATATTACATCACAAAATAAAATCAAGCATCAAACCATGCACCTTAACATAGGATACAATGGTGACTTAGCCTAATGCCATTTAAGGCTTGTGTGGTATGTCTTAGTTATGCTTTAAGGTTAGAGTTTTCTAAGTGTGAGAGGTTCAACTTAGAGGGTGATTTTATTTAAGTGACTTAGTTGATTTGGTTGATTTTATTTGATGATTTATTTTGGTTTGAATGAACTTATAATTAGTTACTAAGTATTGTAAAGAGAGAAAAGATAAGAAACTTCTTTTCCTCCATACCTTAAGTAATTTCTAAGGTGGATTCATTAGTGATTTTTCTTTAGTGAATGCTTTATTATGTATTTTAATTAGTCCTCAGTTTAGATTTGCTCTAAATTAACCTATTCAAATAAGAAATACATTTTAGGATTAATTGAAGTGAATTACTATCACAAAACACAACACTTTATTTCTTTCCAACATGTGTAACATGCATATGAATGAATCCTATGCATATCTATACATGAAAATGGAAATGTTTAGCACACCTTAATGATGAATGCTAAGAGATATTGCTTAAGGAAATTTAGAATGTTTCATGTATGCATGATTTTGTTAAGTAGAAAAGAGAGACTCTTTATCCATTATTCATATGCACATTTATATGTATGAAAGACATAAGTGAGAATGATGCCATTACTTTCTACACCATGGGTGTAAGGTACAAGACCTACTTGGGGATACTTAAAGCCTCACAACCTTGGGATGTCAGACTAATACTTTTTTAAATACATGTGCATGTACAAAAAAGAAATGAATGAAAAAAGAGTCATGCAAAAGATTTTTTTATCTGTTTGTTTGATTTTGGTTGTTTGATTTCTATATGAAAATTGTGAAGATCCTTCATAAATGATAACATAGGAATGGATTTAAGCAAATGTTGTATTCTTTTTAAATTAACTATACACTTTGCAATTCCTATTCAAAACTATGTTCAAAGAGAAGAGAAGGAAACACATACACCTTATGTTATACTCATGCAAGCTTATAAGTAATTATAAATAACATACCTTTCATTTGTAATGTTTAATTTATAAATTTTGAAAATAATTTTGGATATAGTAATGATAATAGCCATTCATTTTCTTACTTTAGCCAAAACATGCAATTTGACATAAAGGAAATATTTCATTTTAATTTGATTTTTCAAAAGATATGAATGGATGATTTAATATGATATACACCGTTTAGCAAGCTAGGAAAGAAATAAAGTGATGTGATTTCATTCACCTTAATTAATTCCAAAAGACTATCGAATTGAATAAGATCATCTAATGTGAATCAAAATTGTTTAAAGAAATTTTTAGTTTTGTTTTGAGTTTGATTTGAATTTATGAAATGTGAAAAGGTTCTGGTCCTAACTCATCTCCCACATGTTTGTGTTGTTTTAGTTTAATTTTTAGAGCCATTAAGTTGATTTTATTTTTTATTTAGGTTAAAGTGCAAATTAAGTTCATTAATTACCCTTACCTACACCTCATTAACATAATTATTCAAACAATTGTGAGCCAACATATGATATGCAACCACATTGAATTTAAATCAGCAATGCACCCTAAGAAAAAAAAGGGCCTAAATGCAATTGGCTCACAATTATTGATTAATTAAGCAAAGAGGTTTAATTAAGTACTTTCAAACCCTTCTCACATGTAGGTTGGATTTGATTTCCTTAAGCTTACTTAGGTTATTGAACACCTAAGTATCTACCCAAGAAAGGATTGATTAAGTGATTAAGTATATGTATCAATTTTTTTTTGATTTTGAGTTTGGTTAGTTAAGCTATTTAATGAAATGATTAAATCATTAATCAATTTATAAATTAATTAAGTTCTCATTCAAATGAAATAGACTTGGGGAAAAGATTTGGAAAAGGCATCTTAATCTCATTCCCTAAGTCTATCCACTATTCCAAGATGATAAACAAATTTAATTAATGAATTTATCATCATTTAATAGGTTAATTAATCATTTAATTGATTAAGAGAGTAATTAGAGATGAAATAAGCAATTACTTAAATTAATCCAATAATAAATTCCAAAAAATTATGGTAGAGGTAATCCCAATTAACCCTAAAAAATTTGGAATATATTATTAAAATAATTAAAGATAAATAATTACATCCCAATAAAACTAAAATTAAGAAAATTTCACTATTAAAATTAATTAAAATTAATTAAAATTAATTTTGTATTATTTCCTTTGAATTATCTTTAAAATGAAGTTGTGTTTTCATTCTTTAGATTTTGTACATTTAGTTGTGTATTTTGAAGTTTCTACAATTATTAGATCATTAAATCCCTTAATTATATAACTAATCCCAATGCCATGTGGACCGCGATGCACTTTCCATGTAACATGTGATTCATTATTTAAGTTATCAAATGTGCACACACATACGCATTTTTTCCTTGGACCATCCGATCAAAGATCATATGGTCGATCAAACGGATCTAAAGGGATTAAAATAGTGATATAGATCATTTAATCGAACCGTCTATCCAAAACATGCGGATGGACGGTCCATGATTCATCCCTCACCTTTAAGAGAAAGAGGCCATCCTCCACGGCTTTATCCAACCTCACTTGAGGTCGATTGAGTAGTGATTCAACCCACACCATCAAGAGGTGTTGGGAAGAACATCCAAGAGTCAATTTCACTTGGGATCACACTTCTCTTCATAAAGGACCAAAGAATTTCTACACTAATCTCGTTTTGAAGCATACCTCAGGAGTCTATCAGTTCTCCCAACCATCGAGGTAGCTTAGAAGTGGAGACAAGCCTTAAAGGTTTGAAGGCTTAAGATCATGTGGATCCTCCTATTGGCCAAGGTGAGCTTCAAATGCTTGCTTTGGTTGAACTCCTCCTTCTCATGGTTTGATTGCTTAGGATTTGATTTGGGTGAGCTCGATTGGATCCTCATGGTGCTTGCAAGAGGAATTGGGCTTTGTGAATTGAGCAAGGTGGATTTCTCACTCACCTCCCTATTTTGGTTTAAGTAACCAAAAAATAGATAATTGGAAAGAGCTTGAGGATGCTTGGGAGAGGTTGACAATGCTTCCTATAGGTTCCTCTGCTTAACAAGTGATGTGGAATGAAGTAGAGTATATCTCCCCACAAGGATTGATGGTGAGCCTCCCTTCCATTTTGGATCTATTAACTTGATTGATTGAGTTTGTTAGGTTATTTTGGATGCCATGTGATTCATTTTGGTAGAGAAGAGCAGTGGTGGAGTTTCCCATGTGATAAATGAGTGGGAGTGATTCCATGTGGAGAATTTCCCATTGGGCTAGGTTAGCTCAAATGATGACTTGGTCAAGTTCAATCATTGATCATGAATTGGTTTTAATCAATGGTTTCAATCGATTTGGACTATTATTGATTTTGGCTAATTTAGGTTTCATTTGGGTCAAATGTTGACTTGGTCAAAGGCTAAGTTTGACTTGGTTTGACCTAATTTGAATGATTGATTATCTTATGATGATTGTTGCTCACAATGTGAGACTTAGATGAGTTTAGTTCAATCCAATTTGGGTATTAAAATTTGGCTCAAAAGAGTGCTTTAGGTCACTTTGGATCAAGTGAGCCTGGTGGCTCAATTGATTCAAGTTTAGTTGAACTCACATATGGACTTATGATTGAAATATAAATCAATTTGCAATTGGTTTAGACTCAAATAAGTTCGATTCATTTGACAATTTCAAGTTCAAAGGATGAACATGGATTTGATTTGAGTTTGATTTTTTGAATTTAGGATTGATGATTGAAGTTTGTGTTTATATTTGGATTCATGATTGAAGGATTGATTGAATCATGAAGAAAATCCAAGGGTTTGGATTGATTTGAGTTTTATTTAGCTAAGTTCAAGAATTTGACTTGAAAGAGTTTAGGTTGGATTTTGATTAGATTTGGATTTGAGTTTTGAATTGATTTTGATATTTGAATTTATATTTCATTTATATTTGTGAATATAAATGAGAATATAAATGGGAATGAGAAAATGTTTGAATTTGATTTGATTTGGATTTGATTTGAGTAAGATGAAATCAAAGTGACTTAGGAAAGATTTTAGATTTAGAATTCAATCATGGGCTTCAATATTTTAGAATTGATTCATGATTTGAGAAAATCCATTGGAATTGATTTAAGGTTTAAGAAAATCAACTAAGTTGGAATTGATTTGAGTTTGAAGTTGATTTGGAATTGAGAAAATGCTAAGTTGGAATTGATTTGTGTTTGAAGTTTGTTTGGATTTGAAGTTTGAAATTATTTTAGATTTGAAGTTTGACTTGAAGGAAGGAAGTGAGGTTTGCTATAGGGTTGGAAAATTTTCCTAACATCCTAAGAATGACTATTCCTATGGCTAACTTTCTAAATCTCTAGGGTTAGAGTGTTCACCTAATCACTAGAAGTGTCTTAAGACTAAGGAGCTCTAGTGTCTAAGAGAAATCCTATGCCTAAGATGGAGAGGTTGAGAGCTCATTCTAAAAATGAGGTCAGGACCTATCCCATGGCTTAAAATATACTCAACTTAATTAGTGCATGATGGCTAGTGTAGGAAGAAAGTATGTAGGCTTACATCCTCTTAAACAAAGTCAACACTTGGTAGCTATGTAAGTGAAGATCTACCAAACTAACAAGGCTTATTGGTTTGGGTCAAGTTAGGAAGAAAGTGACCACATCCGCTAAACAAATGACCAGGAGTGACATACAAGTGAGGTAGTATATCACCATTTGGTGTGAGTGCCACGAGAGGGATTGCTCCTACATCAAAATAGCTTGAGATAAAGATATGTGTTTGTGTTAAAGGGGATAGAATGCCACTGGGTTATCTTACACCTATCCTAAAACACACTTAAGAGTTGATGAAATGGTGCCACAAATGGCAGTGATCCTAATAAGAAAGGATGTCACTTGGCTTCTCTTACACCTAACTTAGCCGTGTCAAAATAGGATGCCTCTTGGGTTCTCTTACACCTACCGAGTAGGGAAATTGTGTTTCAGTGTTGTGAGAAAGAAAGATATGATGCCTCTTGGGTTCTCTTACACTACGCAAAACACGTGGTAGATTTGCAAATAAGCAAACAATGCTTAGAATGAAGAGAATAATTTGATGAATTGAAATAGAATTTTGAAGATAATTATTTTCAAACATGATTTTATGGATAATATTTCTTCAAATAGAGGCCGTTGATTGGAAGCATCGGGTGTTCCCTTATAATTAATAAGTTGATAAGATCCTCCTTGGTAGGCCTTCTATGATAAAGGGCCTTCCCAAGTGGGTTCAAACTTTTCTCCCATCTTTTGATGGGTACAATCGGTCTCCTTAGAACTAAAATAAGCTCTCATACTTGAAATTCTTAGGACTAGCTTGTTGTGAGCTTGAATCATCTTGGCTTTATACAACTTGAGGTTCGCATGCCCAGAGGTGTCTCTCCTCCAAACCTTTGAACTCTTCCAATAACAACTTGGCATTCTTATAGTGATTTCACTACCCATTGCAATCCTTAGTGATGGGAGCTAAACCTCTAATGGTAGAATGGCTTGACCCATACATTAAGTAGAACAAGGTAGATTGGGTTGGAATGTTATGTGGTATGCCCACAAGGCTTCAACACGCTCATGCCACGCTTGTTGTCATTGAGTGTCTTCTTTAGTATGGATGAGAGTTTTGTTGAATGCTTCCTAAGCCCGCCTTAGATCGTAGATAGTGGAGTATCTCTAATCTATACCATTTATCCGAAAGCTATTGATTTTAGTGCTCTTGAATGCATCATTATCGATATAATTTGTTGAGGCACCCCAAACCTATATACGATATGATTCACAAAGAACTAGAGTACATGCGAGTGACCTCTAAGTGGGATTGCCTCGCCCACTTGGAAAAGTAGTCGGTGGTAGCTTAGATGAACCGATGACCCTTAGTAGAAGGAGGATCAATCGACCCACTATGTCCTTACCCCAACACTCAAATGGCCAATATAGGATGTAAAAATTTTGGGTGGTTGGTGGACCACACCGTATGCATTGATGGCATCTCCTAGCTACATCTATGCAATCAGTAATCATCAAAGGCTAATATCCTAATCTCTTAATCTTTGCCTTCATCTTCAACCAATTGATTATCCAGATAGATGAATGTACCTCATGATCTTACGGGCTTTGTGTTTATCTAAACAATAACCACATTTGATCAAAGATCGCTGGTACAGGTGCCATCCACGAGCATAAGAGAGCTCTACTTCATCTCGATGGGCTTATGATTTCTCTTGAGGTAGTTTTCTAGTCAAGTAATCCATGAATGGTTTCCTCCAATCTAGCTCCTCATCTTTCTTGGCAATGATAATCTCCCCTTCAAGAGAGTTTATTGACAAGTTCAACATCAAAAGATAGACTTGTCTATTTTGGATCTTTATTGAATGGACTCCTCGACATGCCAAGTCCTGAAGTTTGGCCAATGAATCGCATCGATTATCACCTCGAAAATCTTATAGATGGTGACCTCGTGGATTTGGGCCAATAGTTTCATGGTGTACTCATGATGATGAAGCTTAGGTTTTAGAACCTTGGAGACAACTGTTGATGACTATGAGAATCCTTGTAGATTTTAATGCTTTTGACACACACCGCAATAGCTAACCTGCATCAAATCAAAGCCTCATATTTAGCTTCTTTGTTGGTGCATGGATTGGAGAGATAATATGAGAATCTCATCACATCGTGAGTTAAGGATGATTCCTACCCCTTCCTTTCTCGGAAGAATAGATCATGGTTCTTCTCCTTTTGAAAGGAAGTCACACCATCAAAATACATCTCCCAGCGAATGCGGTATCCCCTCTCATGATTTGCTCATCGGGAGGTCATCATTAAGTGGGGAATCAGAAGTGGGTATACTAAGAAATTGCCTATCCTTTCACCGCACCGGGGTACGAATGTGATATTGAACTATGAAAGAATCATGGACCAACGTGCCAACCATCCGATAATCTTGGTCATCATGAGATACTACAATGGATTGGTTCTTGAAATCAAGTTTACCTTATGAGAGCATGTAATGCTATAGCTTTTGGGATGTAAAGATGAGAACTAAATGCTTCTCAATAGGTGGGTAGTTTGTTTTAGTGGGGATCATGGATGAGATAGTAGAGAACATTCTTTTTCTTATCATTGGTTTGGGCCAACAAAGTGCCAAGGGAATCATCCAATGCAATAGTGTAGATGATAAGTGGCTTACCCAGATAATGCTCTAAATTCTTCAAAAATATTTTGATGTCCAAAAGTATGCTAACATTTATCATCCCACTTAAACTTAGCATCCTTTTGACAAGTGCTGAAAATGGCTTGCATCTCCCCAATAGGATAAAGCACCTTAGATACCAACCGCCTTGAATGATCCGAGTTGAGTTAGACTTTAGTCATATCTAAATAGCTTTGATATTTTTGGGTCTATCTCTATTCCACGGTCGACAACAAACCAAGGAACTTCCTAAAGGTACTCAATGCACACTTGGGGTTCATTTTGAGATTGAATTATCTTAATCATTTGAAAACTACTCTCAAGTCAAAGAGATGGTCTCCTTTTCTTTACTTTTGATAAGTAGATTTTAATGTAGCATTTTACTTGATGATGAATGAGTTCAAAATGAAGTCATGCATCACCGGTAAGTAGCATATTTTAATGCCAAAGGGCATGACCTTATAATAATATTCGAGGTTTGAAAAGAAGTATTCCTCTCATCCTCGGGGCCATCTTAATTTGGTAGCCAGATGACACATCCATGAAGGAGAATATTGCATGAGATGAGGCAATGTCCACCATTAACTTTAGTATAGGAAGTGGAAATTCATCCTTAGGATATGCCTTATTTAAGTCTCAAATCAACGCATATGCAATTTAGCCATTCTTCTTCTTAATTGGGACGACACGCTAACCAAGGGTATTTTTCTTCCTTGATAAAATAAGCATCAAGACCTTATTTGATTTCTAATTGCATGCATCTAGAGATTACTTGAGGTTAGCATTTGGGTCTAATAGTTTATGGACTATATTAGAGATAACCGAGCATCTCTTCATAGCTCCATGCAAAGCGTCTTAAACTCCAATAGCTAACTAAGTCATTTGTTTCTTCTTCATTCAAGAGAACCGAGGTATGAGGGGCGGATCTTCTTCTGTCAAGGTTGATTTCTTTGAGCTTGTCGATGGTTGAATTGATTTCTTTTTCAAATTCGAGGTGCATCTTTGATTTGAAGACCATCGATTATTTTTTAAACACACCTCCTCATAAGAGTTAGTGTGGTTTGAGAAGATCCCATCGACTCAGATGATTGGTGATAATTAAGAAGTAATCATCATTGTCGATTGACTTTGCATCAATCCTAGTATGGTCTTGATTGTGCATTCCTACCTTTATTATCCCACAACTTCTCAAAATACTATGACCTATGCACGAGCATGTATAAAGAATCAAATCTTTCTTTACAAGATTATGAACACAAGCGAGTACCAATCAAAAGGTAATTCCATTAAATCTTTATATACATCATTCCCAATTTCTACATATGCTTCTGACTTAAGGATGATGATCCCAATTGGAACATCTTTGGCTTGACATCCATTGAAGATTTAGGGGCTTCCTTAACTACCAAACCCTCAACTTTTGAGAAGAAAGTGGGTTAGAGCTAAGGTTCCCAATAGTAGCCTAATGGTTTTACATAATCCCAATTCAAATATTTATGCTTTGCTTGGAGGCTCTTCGCCAGTCACTTGAGTCACCTCCAAGACTGAAGAGGGGTTGTGCTAATCACATGAGACTCATCCTATGAGTTAGATTCCAAGTCTATGTGAATAGGAGAGTACTCTTGTGAACTGGAACATAGCCCTTATTGGGGTTGCTAACTGTGGGTCTTCCACCTGAACTATCTCAGTATCTACCTCACCGTTAGAGGTCGAGTCATCCTACCCATATATCGTATGGTGGAACAACTATGGGTGGAATGTAACATGCAACTCGCCTCTTCCTGTCCCTTTCTCGCTCACTTATACTTTTTTTTTTCTTTTCTTTATCTTCTTTTCTTTTGTATTCAAAGCAAGTTCAAGAATAGATATTTTTGATTTTGAAAAGATAGTAGTTCACATCCTCATATATATTGACCTCTCTAATAAGAATGGATTTTCATCTCCTTTGACACAAGATATTCCATCTCTCAAACTTGATGCAATGAAGAGAGGATACCATCTTGTTTGTGTATCCAAGGCCTACCGAAAGCAATGTAGAACAATGTATTCAATCAATTATATAGAACTTGACTTCAATCTTCCGCCTATTTCCAAAGGTAACACTATGGAGCTTAAATCCCTCTCACCTTGTTCAATCCTCTCAACATCATCCCATCTCCTTAGAGTTCTGTCAATCCTCAAATAGGTAAGAGTTTTAGGCTCATAATGTTCACGATGCTGGATCAACCAACACCCTAGAATGTCTGACCCCATATCCACTATGATGGGAGGCGCTGTCCCTAAAGAAGGTCTTTGGTGAATGTGACTCTGGGCTTCTCTTGAATGATGCCTCCTCCAACAATTGAGCTAACCATATTTATGGATCAAGAAGGGCCTTGATTAATGATTCCCTCATCTTTGGATAATATAAGGGCATCATATATGCTTAGTTTAGCGCCAACTTTCTCATGAGTGAGGGACATTGTAGTCAACTATGGGTTGGTCCTCCACAAGCATATCTATAGGAACATCCCATGGAGGGGCTTTGCTAGAACAAATGACTTATTTATCCTTATCGAGGTGCTACCCTAGGAGGTGAAACTTTGCCACTATAAAGGTTGACTTGGGACTTCATGAGATAGTTTAATGAAAATTTCTACCGCCAAGTTCACCTATGACTTTTCTTATAGGACCCTAATCGATGATTCCAAGTCTATCAAGAGTTGAATATATTGTTGAAAAGGAAAGTCCATCTAAAGAGGATAATTGAGTTGTTATACTTATTAAGACTTAAAGAATTTTCTAAAGGAGAAAACTAGATAACCCATCAAGTGCACATATGTAATTCAAACTAGCTTTCTTTCCTTGATTTAGATTTAAAAGGAGGTACATGGTAGAAATCTAGTAAAGTAAGGGGTGAGAGATTTGATGCCCTCATCACTGATACAAGATGTCTACTAGAAGAAGAATTAGTTGAAGTAGGAATCGAAGTAAATTGCAATGGTAGAATAGAGGCTAGAATTGATTGGTGGTTGCTACTTCATTATCCGCAGTATGGCTGATTCCTACTCCCTAAGTTATCTTTGGCAACTTGTGAACCTTCTTGATGTTGGAGGTCTGAGCTACCTGCATTTGTAAGGAAAGTTTCTTGATTATAGAAATGATCATTTTAGAGGTTCGAGATAAGGAGATAGCCCAACCTTCTTTTATTTTGAGAGGATCTTATGCATCCCCAAGGATTGCCCTAATAGAATTGGATGGTTGTTCTACTAGATATTCTGGGGATAACTTAGCACCGCTTGTGTTATGCTCAAGCCCCTTAAATGTAAAGTAATCCTCCAAAATATGGCCTAACATGCAGTTAGGATCATTACTCCTGCCCACTTCCTCCAAACTTCCTAGGCTCGTAGCTAAAAAATCGTGTTTCTTTAAGAGGTTCTTAAAGATTTTTCCGACTACTACCTCTTAAATGAATAAGGTTTGTTTAATTTATCCAAAAGAGTAGGTGTGATATCTACCTAGGGGCGTGTATGTATACTAGAGTATGGTGAGGAGGAGGTGGCTAAGGCCATGGAGGCTATTATGGCACAAGATGGTCGAGTGGTAAAGGAGCTAGAAATGAAGGCTATTAGCTAGAGGTCTCTCATCTCTCTCGGTTGCTTCCCTTATCCACGTCGCTATTGCCCCCGGCTTCTTTTCATAAACTTTTGTGGCTTTGGCTTTAATGACTGATCTTGAAAAGGCAAATGTTTGGCCTCCCCAGACTAGCCGCCTTGTTGATTAATTTCTCAAATATCTTAATGGTGAAACCTTTAAGCATCAAGGTGACCGGATCATGAATATTATTTAATAGAATTTCAATAGCATGTCGTCAAACTGGTTTTGCATTTCATGCTTAAATTGTGCAATCTAAGAATGTAATCAATAAGACTCAGTGGTGTTGTTGAGCTACAATGAGATCACCCACAATTTCCCTTTGCTCAGAAACCTCTTGACAAAGAGTTGCTCCAACTTTGCAAAAGTCTTCACCGAATCGTTAGGAAGTTTAACATACTAATCAAAAGTTATGCCCGCTAGACCGCTGAGAGATAGAATAATAATGCATCACTACCACCAAGAATTGTACATAGACCTGTGCTATATGTTGGCAAGGATTCCGCCATCAAAACTTTTAAAAAAAGGAGGCTTAAAACCTTTAGGATATTGGATAACATCAATTCCTAGGTAGGGTCTACGCTTTTAACCGATAAACCACCTCGGCTTGCACCAACGCTTCCTTCACTTATTGTTCCACCATGAGTTTGATATCTTTTTTTTGTATGAAGGTTCCTACTACCTTCCTATGCAAGCTAGTGCTACCCCTTCTACTAGAGGTGAACTTTTGAGTTGATCCAAGACATGCAACTCCGACCAGTCTCCATAATGGTAGGATGTACCGGAGCTTGATTGTAAAGTGTTATAACTAACAAATCTTTAACTCTCCTTCCCATCCTATAAATTTGCTCATCTTTTTTTGCTTGAGTTGTTGAATGAGGTGTTGGGTCGAATATCGTGCTCACCAACACCTTCAACTATGATGATCTCAAAGGAGGGAACCTATGGTATTAACCATATGTACCTCTACCAGTCTTTCAACAAATCATTCTCATATGGGTTGAAGCTAACCTTCTCCTCTTTGAGGTCGACCAATCATAACCTAGGATTTCTTTTCGAAAATACCGTGCCAAGATATCATCCAAGGAGTGGTTTAACTATGCCACAAAATACTCACGATGGTGGTGGGATCATGCTAACGAGATGCACCTAACCTCCTTGCTAATGAAGTGCTAACCTTGTGAGGGCTACGCCTGGAAGACACATGCTCATGACTGCCAACCTATGGGTGGAGTGCTCTGGGGATCTATCTGGGGACCATAGAACTATCCCTTCACCTTCTACCATTGCTATATCATAATCGGTTGAGGTGATGGTGGTGGTGGTATGACTACGATGCTACAAGATCGCCACTCCATCTTCACCGTAATTGTAGGAGGTCGCAGAGAACTCTCCTCACCTCAGGAGTAGATGAAGTGGGATCCCTTGGCCATAGCAGATCACCGCTTTTCTCCCCGATGCTACTTTTATGGGGTTGGGTGGAACTATAGAAGATGGAACCCAACGGTGATAGAATGTGAGTGGAGCTGGTGGTGGAGACAACACTGATTGCCTTTGTATGGGGCTCTCCTCTTATGATGGGTGGTACTAGTGTGGTGTTTATTTCTCAAACTTGGGAATTTGAAAATAAAATGTGTATATGTTGGAACACCATGTATCCACATGTACTCATTAGGGTGATCGTGTAACATTGAGGAATGATGTACTATCTCAAGAGATAGCCACCATCATACAATGGACTTAGTCACCTAATAAAGACTCCTAAGGATAATGGGTCTTAGAATGAAAGATATTTCCCCTACATATAGAAAAGTAAAGTAGGATTTATTTTAAACCTCCTAAGTTCCTCAGAGGCAAACCCCATAATTAATTACATCTTAAGGAATGAGATTCTTTAAGAATACTCGATTAAGGTAAATGATCATTGTCTCCAAAGATTTCAAAGATAAGACTATCAACAAATTGGTTATTTTTTAGTAAATCAAGTGGGATCATGGAAAGAGTTTTATTGAAACCAAAGGGAGATGAGGGAATGCTCACATGGAAACCTAGTGAGCATCCCAAACTATCCTTTGGTTGGGCTTTATATTTTGAAATTTAAAGAGGATTATATGTTTGAGTTGAATTTTTATTAGAAATATGGCTTATAATTCCACAACACGAGATCATGGAAATGCCTAAGAGGGGAGGATTTATGCTTGTAGCGCAAAGGGAAACATCAACCTCGGATCCTAATCTATGGAGCTTTGGCGAGGGCCAAGACAGACTTAAATCTAAGGTAAAAAATGGGTATATGGTTTACCTCATAAGAGGATAAACCAAGTGGACATACAATCGCTTCTGACGCCAACTAACTCCTTCTATGATTTTAAATACATGTAAGCAAGTCTTATCTTTGCAAGATAGGCTATTGTTTATTTAGAAAATAGATAAAATCCTTGTTGACCTCATTTTTAGAATGAGATCTCAACCCATCCATCTTAGACATAGGGCTTCGTAGACTTTAAGATATCTTTAGTCCTAAGACACATCTAGTGATTAGGTGGACACTCAACCTAACCCTAGATACTTAGAAGAGTTAGCAGGAATAGGCCACTAGAGGTGTTAGGAAAATTTGCCTACCCTTAGCTTGAACCACCTCACCTTCCTTCCTTCAAGTCAAACTCCAAATCAATCTTATTTAATTTTCTCCAAACTTAAATCAATGCCACATGATTGAAATCCATGAATAAAATCCAAAATTCAAATTCAAAATTCTAAATCTTTCTAAGTTCCTTAAATCCTCTCTAAGGACTTATCCAAAATCATGACCAAACCAATTTAAACTCATGATATTTTCTCATAACTCATTTATATTCTCATTTATATTCACATATATGTTGGCTTAATGAGCCTCATGTTCAATCCGATCAATTTTGATGATAGCAAATGAATGTTTGGATGTTCTAATGAATGTTTTTATGTATTTGATATATCAATTGCTAACATAACCAATACATCTCATAATATGTTTGAAGAAATTGCAAGAGTAAGAATGAAGGATAGATCAAATTGGATTATGTGAAGCTCAAAATATAATATTTTTTGTTATATGCATTTATTCATTGGCATGAATCAATTTGCTCATAACTTAACATATTATTTTAATGAGGTTAATTTATATAAATCTCTATCTACTTAACATTTAATTATATGTTTCATACATAGCATTTGAATTGTAAATAATAAATGATCTATTAAGTGTAATTATTTTATTTACTTAATAAAATTAAATATTTTAATTTAATTTGATGGTTATATGATAACTAACATATGTATGATTATATATAAATTATATCATAATATTTAAATATCACATGTCAAAATTAACAAAAATATATGAATTTTGTATTTTAGCCAAAGTCATTTTATAATCAAGGAATTTATATCGATTTAATCTCCAATGGATTCCTTGGATTTTTTTCCTTTAATTTGATAGGTCACATGACCCACGCTTGATTAAATTGAATTTATTATGACTTTTCAAACATTATTGATTTTATTAATGAATGCCTACATGCTTTGAATATATTACCATATATTTGATTATTTTTACTTGCCCATGTGAATAGCTAAATTTTGGCTGCTTTAATTTAATGTTTATTTAATATAAATTATATTTTATTGAATATTAAATTATCACATGATAGCATGAGGTTAGAATAATATATTTTTTTTTTGAAATAATTCAAAATGACCTTCTTGCCTATAAATAGCCCTCATTCTCTTCATGAAAGCATTCCTCATTCAAAATTCAAAATCCCTCCAGCAAATCTAAGAGAAAATTTCTTAGATTTTCCTTCCAAGTGTTCTCCAAATATTGCAAGATCAAATCCTTGATTTGGAAGCTTCAACATCTTCAACTAAGCAAACTTTCTCAAATTAGTTGAGTTTGTTTTCTTGATCTTAATTTTTAGTTGTTCATGCTATTTTCACCATCTATTTATTCTTTCTAACTTATAATTTTGGTGGATTAGTCTTTGGACATTATTTTTCACATCAAAGTTTCTCAATCATCTTTTGTGAAAAAATTCTTGTGATAGTTTGTAGATCTATTTCGACTTGTTGAAATTTTTAACTTCCTACAAATTTCTTTTGGTTTCTTGAAATATTTCTTCATTAATATCATTTTGAAAGATCATTCATTCTTAGATCTATTTTAGAAGTATATTTTAAGCATTTTAAATTAAATTATTATGCTGAAATTATTTTCATATTTGCTAGATCTCTCTTTTAAAAAAAGCTTACTAGCCTACTTAGATCTATCATATACTCATTTTATTTAAGTATTTTGTGATCATTAGCTTTAATTGAAAGAATATTTTTAGTTAAAATAAAACAAATTATTCCTTGCTGAAATTTATTTTATTGGCGAAAAGAATATTGTGAATTTATTTTGAAATAATTTTTTATTAGTTTACAAATTGTAATAATATAAACATCTTAGTAAGATCACTTTAAGATATTTATTTTATTATTTCTTATCAATATTAATGAGCATTTTATCTTGCCAAAATTTTTTAAGTGATCATTTGTAAGTTGTGAGATCATTTTTTGAATTGGATAACTTGGTATATTTGTGAGAAATTTATTTTATCAAAATTTATTATTTTGTATTTTTCTTTTGTGTCAAAAATTTATATTGGGGTTGTACTCCTTTGTAGGAGAGTACATATTATTAGGTTGTACTACCCTGCTATAGAGAGTACTATTTTGCTATTTTTGCATTTAGTGGATTCTTAGGGTGGCTAGGATGTCTAAGTTTTGGGATTTGAACCACATAAAAAAATTGTGTGCTTATTGTCTCTTTACTTTATCAGTACTTTTATTTTTCCATTAAGAATTGTTTCTTTTCATTATAAAATCAAAATTAATTTTCTAGTAAAACTTAAAATTTAAGATTTAAGTTTTAAAATTTTTAATATCTTCATCTTGGGTGCTATAGTGACTCAATATAAATTAAATATAAAATCAAATCAATCAAATCTAAATCCAAAATTCAAATTCATACTCCAAAAATTTCCTAAATCCTTTAAAAATTCTCCTTAAAAGACTTAGATCATGATCAAATCATTCCAAATTCATGAAATTTTCTCATGATCCATTTATATTCTCATTTATATTCACATATATAAATGAAATATAAATTCAAACAATCAAAACCACTTCCAAAAAATCAAACTCAAATCCATTCAAAATCCAATATAATCCTTTCAAGTCAAAACCTTGAACTTAACTAAATCAACTTCAAATCAAGCCAAAATCTTGATTTTCCTCTATTCAATCAACTACAATCATGAATCCAAATATAAACATAAATTTCAGTCACTAAATAAAACCCAAAAAAATCAAACCCCAAATCCATTAATGTTCTTCCTTTGAATATGAAATCAAAAATGAATCAAAACCCATTTGACTTCAAACCACTTGCAAATGGATTTATTTTTCAATCATAAGTCCATATACAAGTTCAATCAAACTAAAATCAAGCTTTGACCAAGCCATTTGACCCACTTAGGCTCACTTGACCCAAAGTGACCAAAGTGCCCGATGAGCCAAATTCTAATCCTAACCAAATTAGATTGAATCAAACTCATCTATGCCTCTCATCATGATCAACAATCATCATGAGATGATCAATCACTCAAATTGGGTCAAACCAAAGTTAAACCTAAGCGTTGACCAAGTCAACACTTAGCCAAAATAAAACCTAACATAGCCAAAATCCACTAGGCCAAATTGATCTAGGCCAAATTGATTGAAACTAATGATCTAAGTTCATTCATGACCAATGTTTAAACTTGACCAAGTCAACATTGGAGCATAACCTAGCTGATTGGCCACTTGACCCAAGTTGACCCAACTTGACATAAAAGTCAAAATGTGTCAAAACTTGATCTAAGCCAATTTGATTGAAACCAATGGGTCAAGTTCATTCCAAATCACTTGTTGAACTTGACCAAAGCCTTAATGGCCAACTAGACCCAACTAGCCCAATTGACCTTGAATCACTAAAGGGTCATGTTGAGCCAAATTCAAACTTAACCAAAATTAATTAGAAACAAAGACACCAATCCACTTCATATGACTAACCAAACCTAAACCTACCCATGACATAGCTTAAATAGTCAAATGGGTCAAATTGTCAACTTGATCCATTTGACCTAAATGAAGTCATATAAATCAATTTCAAACCTAAACCAAATTGAATCAAACCAAAGCCACCAAAATATTTCAAATGGTCATATGAACTTGACCCAACCCTTGGTTTGATCCAATTTGACCAATTGGTCAAGTTGACCTAAATGGGTCAACATGAGCCAAACCATATCAAATGAACTCAAATTCAATGAAACTTGGCTAAACCTATTTTTCAACATACCCAAATTCAAAAAATAAACCAAATGACCATTGTACCCTAGGACATAGAACAAATTTTGGCAAATCCATGGGGAATTTGGTCAAGTCCTCTTAAACCAACTTGATACCTTCCTAATAGTTCAAGTAGACCCTATGGAGGGTGGTACACCCAATGGGTTTGGGTCAGCCCAAATTAACCCAAGGCTAAAATCGAGCTCATGGCTCAAATTGGCCATATGAGAATCTTCCTCCACTTGTTTTGAAGCACATGGGAGGTTATCACCACTCCTTAGCTCAAATTGACCATGTGCAAACTTAACAGCTCAAAAAAGCCCTTTAATCTTAGCAATTGGATTAAAATGGCAAACCGTGCTCATCCGCCATGGGGAGATATACTCCCCTAATTCCACTTGAATTCAACTTCCTCACTATCGATTGACTGTTAGAGAGTCATAGGAACCATCTGAGTGACCTAAGCTCTAGAAAGGATTTGAATTTGGAATTTATTGATTTTCATTCTTTGAAAATGGGGAGGTCCATTGAATCCTAAACTCCTCTACACTCAAACTCCACCAAATTAAGTTTGCATACTCTACTAGAGGATTAAGTCAAGCTTACCCAACATCTTTCCCAATCTCCAAAGGCAAGAAATCCAATCAAAGCGCAAAGGAGCTAAGGAGGGGTTGGTCCATAGAGCTATTCAACCTCGGTGCTAATACTTTCACCACTGCTCAACCGACAAAGCTCCTCCAAGAGAATCGAGCAGGTGATCACCTTCGTTAGACATTTTTTAACCAATAAGCTCTCGGTGTTGGTCCTTTGTGAAAGAAATTGTAATGGCATAAGATTTTACCATTGGATAGGGTTGTCATTAGGGTTAGATGATGTGCAAGATTTCATCCCAATGAAGCTCGATCGAGCTGGATCTTCCCTTCAAAAGTGGACGGTCTCCATTAATCCTCCGGGAAGAGGGATGATCCCGCCATCCATCTGTGCATTTTGTATGGACCAAGATTAAATGCACATTTTAAATCTTATTTCACCTTTTAAAATTGTGGGTTAATTCTTGGCCATTCGATCCTTGAAACGACGGATATAAAATCGTGGTAGCGCCACCACGATCGTGAAGGGACATTTAAGTGGCTATTCATTGGTTGACTCATGGAAAGTGCTTATGACTCACCGCATGTCATGTTGTAGATTAAGGGGATTAATTAGGTATTAAATAATTTTAATTAACCCTCTAAACTTCAAAATTTACATCTCTAAAAAATTAGAAAAATATGAGGTAAATTTCCACCAAAAAGATAATTCAATCTAGAATATTCTAAAATTGGTTTTAATGGATTTTGATTTGTATCTTCCTCTGATTATGCCTTTAATTAAAAAATTAATTTACTAATTACTCCTAATTAATCCACCGATTAATCTCAAACTTCTTGGGTATATTTTGGGGATGACAGCCTCCCCTAATTTTCTTGTGGTTTATTGGTGGCTTAATTGGGAGAATTTTTAAGTCATTTCCTAATTACCCCTTTCATATAATTAAAGATAATTGTGGTTTGATTATTGTTTTAATCCCTTATTGAAGTTGATTAAGGTTTGATCAATGAATAGGAGATTTAAGGAATAATTTAGGGATTATCCCTTAAGCTATTCCTTAAACCTCCTTTCTTTCCTAATCTTCTTAATTAGGGGTTAATTAACTCATTACCCTCTTAATTAATTTCTTAAAATTCTTAAAACTTTTTAGAACTTAATTAATCTATTTTGGCTAGATGCTTAGGTATTCAAGAGCCTAAGTTTAATTAAGGTAATCAAAACTCAACTCATATGTATGAGGGGTATTTTGAAATTACTTAAGTTAAACCTCTTAGCTTAATTAACCATTAATCATGAGCCAAATTGCATTAGAAATTTTTCTTCCAAGGTGCATTACAAATTTAAATTTGTGAGGCTTTATGGCATCTCATTAGCTCATAATTTTGGTTAACTATGCTAAGGTGGTGTAGGTAAGGGTTAATTAACATGTTTAATTCATACCTTAACCTGAACAAAATCTTAAATGAATCTAATCATCTAAAATTAAATAAAAATATCAAACACATGTGGAATGGGTTAGAATAGCAAACTCAACTCATATTTTCAAAATTAAATCAAGTTCAAAATCAAACAAAATCATATTAAACAAACTTTGATTTACTTTAAGCTTTCTTATTTCATAAGTTTGTCCTTATGATTTAATTAAATTGAATGTGTTTACTTGTTTTCAATGATTTAGTTCTTTCCCTACATGTTAAATATGTGTGTCATATGGTCTCATGCATCCATACTGTAAAAGTAAAATTTAAAATGAAAATGTTTCCTTTATGTCAAAATTGCATGTGTTGGCTAAAGTGAGAATGAGTGGCTATTATCACTACTAAATCCAAATTATTTTAAAAAATATATGAATCAATTATCAAAATTGAAAGTGTATTACTTATATATTACTTATAATTTTGCATGTGAGTCTCTCTTCTTTATTATAGTTTTGAATAGGATTTGGTAAAGTGTATGGTTCATCTAAAAGAATCTAGCAATTGCCTAATTCTATATCCTATTCATTTCTATACTATTACTTAAGAAGGATACCTATGCTTGCACATATGGATTATATTAACAAAATAAATCAACCAACATAAAACAAATACAAATTTTTTTCATTCCTACTTTTCCATTCATTTCTTTTGTACACATGCTGTAGAAAGTGGTATATTTGTTTGGACAATGAGGTTACTGTTTTAAGTTTCTAAGTCGGTCTTACATTACACATCCGGTAAACAATGATGCTCTACTCACTTATGCCTTCATAAATTCATATGTGCATGTGAAAATTGGATAAAACCCTTTTCTACTTAATGAAATTCACGATCACAAAGCATTGAAATTTTCTTAAGTAACTCACTTAGCATTCTCTTTCTATGCATTTATTTTGTACACATGTTTTGTATTTAAGAAAAGTGGTATATTAGTCCGACAACCCCGAGGTTATGAGGCTTTCAGTCTCTAAGTAGGTCTTGTACCTTACACCTCCTTAACAATGGCATTGTACTCACTTATGCCTTTCATACATTCATATGTGAAAATTGGATAAGAACCTCTTTTCTACTTGATGAAAATTGTGCATCGAAAGCATTCAAATTTTCTTAAGTAACGCATTCTTTTCCATGCATTTCTTTTGTACACATTTGTATTTAAGGAAAGTGGTATATTAGTCCGAAAACCTCGAGGTTTGGCCCTAAGTAGGTCTTGTACCTTACACCTCTAGTTAACAATGGTCACTCACTTATGCCTTTCATACATTTATATGTGCATGTGAAAATTAGATAAGAAATCCCTTTCTACTTTAATGAAAATCATGCATCATAAGCATTCAAATTTTGAGTAAACTACTTAGCATGCATCATGAAGTGTGCTAAACTTTTCCATTTGGTATAGATATGCTTATGATCCATTCATATGCATGTTATACATGTTGGAAAGAAATGAAGTGATGTGTGTTTTGTGAATTTAGTTTTTACTTAATCTTAAAATGCCTTTCTTTTGAATAAGTTTGTTTATCTAAACTTAGGATTAATTATAACACATAATTAAATATTCATTAAATAAAACTAAGCTTGAATCCACTTTAGAAATTGCTTAGGTTAGGGAAGGAAAGAGAAGTTCTCTCTTTCCCTCTCTTTATAACTTAGTAATTAATTGTAGGATTCACTTAAACCCAATCAAAACATAAAATAAAATCAACCAAAACATTTAAATCACTTAAATGAAACCCTCCTCTAAGTTGAACATTCTTCATACTTAGAAAATTCTAACCTATAGCCATAGCTAAGCATACCACACAAACCTCTAAAGCACACATTAGGCTAAGTCACCTTCTAGCTTTAGGTTAGACTGCATGATTGATATTTTCTTTTATTTTTGATATATAGATGTATGTTAGGGTGTATGCTTATAGAATAAATGGTGGGATGATTTAGTTTAATCATTATTTTTTGTAGGGATTGTGCTTAAGAACGTAATAAATAAAATATAAATGCTTTTATTAGGTGCTTATACCCTAAGCATAATCCAATAGTGAACTTAGTCCACTAATGTGGGGTGATAAGTCCAATATACATGCTTGGGATTTGTGTGGTTTGTTTTAGCTAATCTCTATTTTGCAAGTGTTAGTTAGATTTCCATTCTTCTCATTTCATGTAATGTTGGCAATTAGGATTTTGGAATGATTGTTATGGGGATTAGGATGAGGATTGGTCATAAGATCTCATCTTATATACCATGTGAAGCCTTTGGAGCATCCACCTTCTAACCATACAAAAGAAGGAACCAAAGAAGATAGAAGAAAAGAAGAAGAAAGAAGAAAAGAAGAATGAAGAAAGAAAGCTTGAAGACCCCATAACAATGAATTCCTTGCTTAATAGTACTTAATTTATTTGTAATCCAGGGTTTTATAAGGGTAGAGCTACCCAATTTTTTTTTCAGTTTGTATGCACTACCATAATGGCCTCTTATTCTTTTCATTAACTTTATAAATTGATTGATGATTTGTTTAGCTTGTGCATTAAGTGACATCTTTTCCTAGTTTCTTCCTGTATGTATGGCCTAGATGTGGATTAGGTTCTTAGGAAAAATAAATCTTTTACCAAACATAATAATTCAAAATTAAAAATTAAAAATAAAGAACTCATAATCTCACCTAAAGCTTTGGTTTAAAATCAAGATAAAAGAATTAACAACCCCTTAGCTGGATGAGAATTTCTTTTGTAACATCACACACAAATGCATATTATTTTCACTCTTGATTAGGGTTTCCACCTTGCCAAAGAAACTTGGCTTGACCTTTGAGAGCCATGGTGGAAACACACCTCCTCCCTTCTTGCTAATTTTGGCCAATAATCTCCTTTCTCATGCATTTGGCATATGAATCCTACTTTCCCAAGTAAAAGTAATTCTCCAAAAAAAATACAAATAAAATGAAATCTGGATTGGATTAGATTTAGGTCATTTGAAGCATACCCTTACATGATCTAGTCTCTTTATGGAGTGAGTTTAAGGACTTAGTCTCTTTCTAAATAAATAATTAGCTATCTTGCATAAAGCATATGACTTACCTACATGAATTTAAAATTGTAGGAGTTAGTTGGTGGCCACCCTCAAAGGGTTGTAAGTCCAAATAGTCGTGGTTTGTCCTATTATGGAGGCAAACCAAATATCCATTTTGCCTTAGATTTAGGTCATGCTTTTGCTCTCAAAGTTCCCTAGATTTAGATTCTAAGGTTGCTTCTCCCTTCCATGGGCCATAAGCATAAATCCTCACCTCTTAGGCATTTCCATAATCTTGTGTTATGGAATCATAATCCCTAAATTTATAATAAAAAATCAACTCAAACAAATTAAATCAATTTCAAAATGTAGAGCCCAACCATAGGATAGTTTGGGATGCTGTTTCCTAGCATCATGGGCATCTCTATCTTGCTTTGGCTATGATCATTTTCCTTAATCAAGAGTTTTCCTAAGGAATCTCATTTCTTAGGATGTAATTAATTATGGGGCTTGCCCATATAGGAACTTAATGAACCCAATTTAAAATAAATCCTCGCTTTAGTTTTCCATGTAAAGTAGGGGAAGAATCTCTGGTACATCATCCCTGAACACAAGTCCTTAAGAGTCATTATTTAAGTGATTAGGTCCATTGTAGGGTGGTGACTTCTATCTTTAGAGATAGTACACTTTCCCTTCGATGTGCATGATCACCTAATAAGTACACTTGTGATTCCATGTGGTGTCCATCTAAAGAAAGAAGCAATCATCATCATATTGAT
The DNA here is from genome assembly GCA_021442155.1 of Cymbidium sinense. Classification (NCBI taxonomy): domain Eukaryota; kingdom Viridiplantae; phylum Streptophyta; class Magnoliopsida; order Asparagales; family Orchidaceae; genus Cymbidium; species Cymbidium sinense. The sequence goes on along the minus strand of CM038220.1, from coordinate 16,267,764 downwards.
TTTTCTCTTTCTTACCTTTCTTTCTTTTGCCATCATCTTTCTTTCCAAAAGGGATGAAGATAAGAAGGAGAGAATTCAAGGAGGAAGAAGGGAGGAGATTGATTGATGATGGTGAATGTGATTAAGAAATATATTTTCACCCAATTCTTTCTTTGGCACTACACTGGGATGGTTCCTCTCTCCATCTTTGGTAAATGAATGTTGTCTTCAAGTATCGATAGTGGGTTTGTACTTTGGTATGAATATGAGACTATCTTTCTTTCTAGTGGCACTTAGCTTATTTCATTAAGTTGAGTTAGCCAACATCTTTAGGTTTTAGGACACTTGTTGGGTTCTCCAATGGGTAAAAATAAAAATATCTAAATAAAAAGAAAAATTTAAAGGCTTCCCCTTATCATTTCTATGATAAGGAAAGGTTCATTCTAAATAATAATAAAGAAAAATTAATTTTTAAAAGAAAACATTGCTTTTCAAAAGCACCCTTTCAAAAATGCACATAATAAATATCTCCACAAAATTTTCTTAAATCACCATCATCTAACAATTCATAATTGTTATATGTAGGAATTTTCAAAAATAAAACTAATAATCTTTTCCAAAAGCACAAATGAACATCTTCCTTCAATTCATTTTGATGAAGATTTCATTCTCAAAAAAAAAATGAATAATCATCTTTCCAAAAGTCAAAATCAAAGTCAATAATAAAATTTTCAAAAGCATGCATGAACCTTTCCATTCAATATACCCACACCTATTGAATGAAAGTTTAATTCTCAAATAAAATTAAAAGTTTCAAAGCACATATGGAACTTTCCATTCAATATACCCACACCTATTGAATGGAAGTTTCATTTTCAAATAAAATTAAGACTTTCAAAAAGATATGAACCTTTCCATTCAATATACCAACCTATTGAATGAAAGTTTCATTTTCAAATAAAATTAAATTTTCATACATATGAATACCTTCATTTAATATACCCAAATTTATTGAATGAAGATTTTATTCCTAAATAAAAGTAACATCATTAGGAAATCCCACTTAAATATATCTCATATATCATTAAGTTGGAACCCCTCTATCAAAAAGTAAATCACATAAAAAAATTTAGTTTTACATTTCAAAATGAGATTGACTTTCATTCCTACACCCAAATTTGTTGAGTAGAAGTCTCCTTTCAAAAAATCAAAACTTAACGATCACATTTTCAAAATCCAAAAAAAAAAAAAAAATTGAAACATCTTTGAATTTCATTTAGCATACTCAAATTTAATAAATGAAATTTCTACCTCACAAAATTTCAAAAGCTTTGGAACTTCATTTAGCATACCAAGTTTGCTAAAAGAAGTTTCCAATTTCAAAATGTAATCAAAACCAAGAATTTTCAAACACATTTGGAACTTCATTTAGCATACTCAAATTTGCTAAATGAAGTCTCCAAATTCTAAATCCACATTTCACTTCTTTGACTTAGTATTTCCAAAGATGAGGTTTAGCAAGCTTTATTGATCTTCGATTCACTCCTTCACCAAAGCAAGATAGACCAAACCAAAATTTTCAAACACATTTGAACTTCATTTAGCATACTAAATTTGCTAAGTGAAGTCTCCAAATTTGAATCAAAATTTTCAAACATATTTGGAACTTCATTTAGCATACCAAATTTGCTAAGTGAAGTCTCCAAATTCAAAACCAAAATTTTCAAACACATTTGGAACTTCATTTAGCATACTCAAATTTGCTAAGTGAAGCCTCCAAATTCGAATCCAAAATTTTCAAGCACATTTAGAACTTCATTGTTTAGCATACCAAATTTACTAAAGAGAAGTTTCCATTTTCAAAACATTACCAAAACATAAAATCTTTAAACACATCTTTTGGAATTTTAATTTAGCATAATTTGCTAAGTGAAATTTCTATTTCACAAAAAAAATTAAGGGGAACTCCATCTTTAGTATACCATATTTGCATAAGTAAAGTCTCCACTTTAAATAAAAAAAAACAAATCAAAACAAAAAAGAAACACATTAGAATTTTCTTAGCATACCAAAATTTGCTAAGGATCCTATTTACAAAAATCAAACAAAACACACTTAGGTTCTTCACTTAGCATACCTAAATTGCTAAGTGGGAATTCCAATTTTCAAAGCAAACACAATTCACAAAAAAAAAATTATTTTCAATTAGCATATCCAAATTTGCTAAGTAAAGTTCCAAATTAGAAAATGAATTGACCCTTACTTTAACATACTCAAATTTGTTAAAGGAAAGGGCCCCTCAAATCATAATCTCTAATTTCAAACATGAACTTATGGAAGCATCCTTTTAAAAATATTTGAATCCATCTTTCAACATACCCAAATTTGTTGAAGGTGGATTGATATTCAAAATTCCTCTTTCCAATCAAATTCTAAAATCTTCTCAAATCCATTTGAACCCCACTTAACACTTCCAAGATGTTGTATGTGGGTTCAAATTTTAATTCAAATTCACATCAACAAAAATAGATCCAAGCTTATTTCCTATTGCGATTCTTAGCACACACACCTATAATTCTAAGTTTTTTCGCTTGATTTGAAATGGTAGGATCGTAGAAGTTTGTATTCACTTTCCTCATAGCATGGATTTGGCCTTGGACCCAGCCAACTTCCCCAATTGGATCATACACACCTTATCCATTTCGTAGGGGATTTGAGGGGAGTGAGGATCACATGTGAGGGCACTCCCTCATGACTATTAGTAGGACCCGGTCAAGCGTGGTCATCCACCCTACCTTCAATTACATCTTCTTGTTGAAGAGAAAGCGGACAACCCTACCTCAAAGAAGTGATAGCACTAACCCTTATTTCAAGATGCCCCATGATTTTTCGTGCTCCCAAGTGAGGGCTACCCTCATCGCATCTTTGAGGGTAAGGCTCACCGATCTTAGGGATTGCCTCCCCTACTTTGGAGTACGTCTTGCTCTCACTCCTCCATCCTACCGAGCATAAATAAGGAACAACAAAAATTGCATGATCGGTATCACACTAGGATTTGTGGATATGTAAGTAACTCATTTAGTCAGGAGTTTCCCATTTTGACTTCACCACTTATTATAGCAAACCGTTCATCCTCTCTGGTTAGACAAAGAAAATGCTAGGAGGATTCTCATCACCTCCACCGGTCTAACATCACCCATCGCCACTGAGGAGGTCGTATGCCGCCTTAGTCCTTTGTGCCAAGTGTGAGCTTATGGATGTTTAGAGTCCGGAGATCAATTTGATTCGAGATCTATCATCCCCATAGTGGGGAAATATTTAGAGAGGCCCATACATGCTATATTACTTAGAGAGGCGGAGGTTCGCTAGTCGCTGCCACACTTATCAATTTTCCACCCATGCCTACCATACAAACAACATCTTACTTAGGGACTAGTCATCACAGGGATAACTCCTATTCATAGAGAGTCGGTGATGTCTCCATCACACCGCTTATCCCGCCGCCATCACCCCCATGTCATAGCATCTCCATTAAAAAGGCCATGAAGGCCATATCCGGGAAGAATTGTACCTCATTGGTGATCGCTATCAAGGGATCCTACCCCATATACACGCTATGGGTGGCCGAATTATCTGCTCAACCTTCTACCCTGCAGTAGTGAGGAGTACATCCCAAGTATAGTGCTCTTCACCAACTCCCAATTGAGCAGACATGAAGATGGTAGCAACTATTGTAGAGGTAGATGATGTTGCACCGCACATGATAGTGGAACCTCTTAGAATGTCATCCCTTTAGTGATAGTCAAGAGTGTGTCTCTTATGAGTACAATCCTCATAGATTGACTCTCCAAACAGGGAGGTCTGTTCTTAGTGCATGATAGTGATCACATCGCCCAAATCATTTATTCTTGTTATTGATCATTCTCTTGAGAAATAGTAGCACATTAACTTATAAAGAAGAAGGAAATGGGGTATGATTGGTTATGAGGAGAAGGTTAGTTTTGATCTCAATGAAGATGATTTATTGGGAGACTCAACTGGGTATGTATGGTAGATACTAGAGGATATCTCCTCGGAGCAACATGCCATGGAATGTGATGAGGTTGATCAAGAAGACACAACCCAATCATCCCAACACCTCATATCAATTGAGGCGAAAGATGAGTGATAGATAGATGGCAAGGCGCTTGAGGACTTATTAGCGCAATTTGCTTCAAAAATAAGCCTGATAGTTCATCCTACTACAACCGACATTAGTCACCGAGTTAGTGCATGTCTTGGACCAAAGACCTTTCTTCCGCTTGAGCAAGGTAGTAGCATGTATAGAAAGATAGTGAAAATACCTCCATACAGAGAAAGACATCGATCCATGGTTGAGAAGTGAAGGAAGCATTGGCTCCCGGGAGGATCATTGGTTCAAGGGTAGACCCTACCTAGAGGAATTGATTCAATCCAATATCCCAAAGGTTTCATGCCACCTTCCTTCAAAAGCTTTGATGGCGTGGAAACCCAAGGCAACATATAACACACTTCAAGGCCGCTTGTTGCAAACCGGCAATGACGCTTCTATTCTATTCTTAGCATAGAGGGATTGCTTTTGACAGGTATGTTGAACTTCAAAAGTTCAAGAAAGATATTTTAAGTTGGAGCAACTCTTTATCAAGAGGTTTCGGAGCTCAAAGGGTTAGTAGGTGATCTTGTAGCCCAACAAAACCTGTGTGAGTCTTGTTGTTTATATTCTCGATGGCGTAACGAGTATGAATATGAGTATGTTGAGCAAAGATGCCATTTAGATTCTTCTAAAGAATATCCATGGTTGGTTGCCTTCATGCTTAAGGGCTTCACTCTCAAAACATTTGAGAAGCTAATCAATAAACTAGTCTACAAGGAGACCAAACAAATTGCCTTTTCAAGACCATTGCCCAAAGCAAAGCCATAAAAAAGTTTATGTGAAGAAGCTAGTGATAGTGATAGATAAGGGGAAGCAACTAGAGATCACCAAGAGACCACGACCTAAAGAACCTCCACCTCCTCTACCACCACCGAGGCTACCCCACTAGCCTCTATACAGCCTCCATGGCCGCCTCCCACTCCCATACCACCAAGTGGCACACATACATGCCACCGTAGCTATGGTCCACCTCTTTTAGATAAGATTAACAAACCTTATTCATTTAAGAGGGAGGTAATCAAGAAGATCTTCAAGAATCTCTTAAAGAAGCTTGATTTTAGCTACCCAAGGCTAGGAGACCGAGGAGAAAAAAAGTCATGATCCAAACTTTTCCCCTACCATCATATGCTAGGCCATGTTTTGGAGGATTGCATCATTTAAGGCTTTTGAATATAGCTTCAAGATTAGTTATAGTTATCCCAAAGAAACCTTATGGAACAACCATCTAGTTCCATCGGTAATCCTTGGGGATAAATGATCCTTCCAAAACCAAAGAAGGTTAGGATGTCTCTTTATCCAAAACCTCTAAAAAAGATCATCCAGAAGATCAAGAAACTTTCCTTAGGTGAGTCAGCTCAAACCTCCAATATCAAGGAAGGTTTGTGTTGCTCCAACACTATGAAAGGGGAGCTCAACAACAGGAAGATGTGTGATAGTAGAATGCAACCATGACCAGTCCAGCCCAGCCTATTGCAACTTCCACACCGGTGACTTCTTCCAATTCAACTAGTTCATCTTTTTCTTCTACTAGTAGAACTCTTGTATTGAGATAAGGGCATCAAATCCCTTACCCTACTCATTTTACTTGGTTTCTACTTTGTACCTCCAAATAAATCCAAAAAAATTGAAGAATAAAGCTAGCTTGAATTACATCCGTGTCACTGATGGGTTGTCTTCTTCTATTCCTAATATTCTTCAAGTCAAAATAATTATAACAATTTTGATCTTCCTTGATTCGTGAGTTGGACTTTCCTACTCAATACTATGGGTTCCTCTTGAGATAGAATTAGAATCATTTGATTTGAGGGTCCCATAGGAGAAGTCAGAGGTGAGCGATGTCCGTGTAGAACCTTCCATTACCCTACCACAAGAGTTCACCAAGTCAACCTCCATAGTGGCAAGGTTTTATCTCCTAGGTAGAACCTCAAGATAAAGGGAAACAAGTCATTGGTATAGATCATGAAGCCCTCCACGTGATGCTCCACTTGGATATGCTTATGGAGGACCCAAGGTGGACTATAATGTCCTCTCATCCAAGAAAGTTGCCATCTAAAATAAGCATATGATACCCATGTCTTATTCAAAGAGATAAGGGAATCACTAATCAAGGCTCTCATTGATCCCGAGATATGCTTTGCTCATTTGCATAGGTGAGGAGACACATTAAAAAGAATCTCGGGGATCACCTTCATAGATGAAGACCTTCTTTGGGGACAGCAAACCATACCCTCTACATCATAGTTGACATGGATAGGTTCGGACTTACCGAGTGATCCGTGTGCATCGATAAACATTATGATGTGGGATCCAAAATTCACCCACCTCTTCAAATAAAAAAAAGAAAAAAAGAGTTGTTTAAGTGGTGATAATTTCGTAAGATGAATAGTAGATAAGACACTACCAGATTTCATTCTCATTTGGTGAGAACTTTTTATATCTGGTTCTAGGTTTCTATAGCAAGCCTATAGCTAATTACCCATCTCAATATTGAGAGAGCACTTTCGATTAAGGCACAAAGCTAAAGAATGAGTATATAATGCAGTGGAGTTTAGAACTTATGAAATTTATTATTTTAATTTAAAACTTTTGTGGGGAATGATCCCATCTAGATCCCATGGTTCCGCCATCCGTGTTGATCCGGTCCACTTAGTCGAGAGGTAGTCAATTCAACTTGAAAGGATCCTCACAAGACATGGGTTATGTCGCCCAAGGTGTCCTTGTAGACTGGAGTTTGTCTGGGGACAAATATAAGTCAACCTTAGCTAACATAGAGCTTTTGCCCAACCAAATACATTCTATATTTACTCAAAGAGTAAAGCTTGGGAACATAATGGTAGTGACCATAATTTAGTGCCATATCGCGGAACCACCACGAGGGCTCAGAACCGCCATTTATGTGGTGTCATATCATGGCAAAACCATGCATCAGAGGACACGCCACGCCCCACGCTTTAGAGAAAGGTAGTTATGCATTTAATTTGACATTGGCTCTTTGTGAGTAAAGTTTTCTTAATTTGTCACCAAGACAAACAGTATGAGGGGTGGATTGATTTTTTTATATTTAAGTTTTAATTTAAATAATTCATTTCATTTTTTTATATTATTATTATTTTCTTTAAATTTTGATCATTTTATGATTGATTTTAGATTTGAATATATGATCATTTATCATTGAAATTTTAATTATAATTATCCTTCATCATGGGTTAATATCCATTGATAGACCTTGTCTACTCCCGATTCTACGAGGATTGGGAAATTCATTATCTCAAGAAGTATAATCCTTCAAAACCTTATCCACTCTAGTTTGAACATAGAATGGGTTTGGGACTTCTTCTAAGATTTTAAATTTTAGAAGCTATGTCGTTGATTCATATCTTGTATTATATGATAGAATTAGCTTCTCATATTATTAATTTAAAATTCTTATAATATCAAATTTTTAGGTTTTGTTAACTAGACCCGTCCAAGAACAAACCGGATGTATAACATCTATTCTTTTGTATTTGACATGATGATTACTTCAACATACATACAAGTATCTCGTTCTTAAAATTTGTATAGACATGTAAATGTCAAGTTGAAATGTAGGTCAATTAAAGTTTAGTGATATGACATTTTAGGTTTTGTTAACTTAACATTCAAGACCAAACCGGATGTGTAGCATATGTCCTTTATTTTGACTTGGTAATTACTTCAACATGCAAAGTATCTTTCTTTTGAAAATTTTGCACATTAAGATGTCTAAGTTGAAGTTTATATGTCAAATTTTGATTTTGAGTTTTGTTAAGACCCACCAAGACCAAATCGGAAGTATAGCCTTTCTTTGTTTATTTATCTTGCATTTGGATCACATGTCTTTCTAGATATTTGATTTATTGGATACTTCATTTCCAAAAAATGAAGTGAATCTAAAATAGATATTATTTGATTGGAAACATGATATGCACTTCATTTTAAAAAAATTTTATGCCACCAATCAACAAGAGAAAAGAGGCTGAAATAAATTATTTTGGATACCCATTTGATCAATCAAGTAATAATAGACCTAAAGTAGACTTAGGCATTGATTTTATGGTAAGCATTGTTTGGGCAACCCCCTTTATGCCACAAATTATAAGGGATATATGCTGAAATAAATTATTTTAAGGCCTATTTGATCAATCATGAAGTAGTGAACCTAAAATAGACTTAGAAATTTGATTGAAAATAAGATATGCATAATTTTAAATAAAATCCTTTATCCACAAATCAGCAAGGAAAAAATACTGAAATAAATTATTTTAATTTGATCAATCATGAAGTAGTGGACCTAAAATAGACTTAGGCATTTGATTGAAAATAAGATATGCATAATGTTTGGGCAAAATCTATGCCATAAACAACAAGGAAAATATGTTGAAATAAATTATTTTGAGCCCATTTGATCAATCATGAAGTAGTGGACCTAAAATAGACTTAGATTTGATTGAAAATAAGATATGCATATTTTGGGCCAAAATCACCCTTTTATGCCACAAATAGGCAAAGGAAAATATGCTGAAATAAATTATTTTGAAGGCCCATTTGATCAATCATAGTGGACCTAAAAATTTAGAATTTGATTGAAAATAAGATATGCAAAATTTAAAAAATCCTTTTATGCCACAAATCGCAAGGGAAAGCTAAAATTGAGCAATTTTAAGGGCCCATTCATTAAGTGTAAATGGATCTAAGATAAACATAGGCCTTTATTTAGAAGCGTGATATGAATATTGTTTAAAAAACCTCTATGCAATGAATCAACAAGTTATAGAAACAAATCATTTTGAGCCCATTATACCATGATCCATAGCCCATGTTTCTCTTAATAAGGAGAAGATAAATATGAGTAGATGTCATATGTCATTTAAGAGACAAGTGGATTAATTAAAATCCACCTCCTTCACATGCAAGATCATGACAAATGGGGCAAGTACCCATTAAATTTTATTAAGAAGATATGGAAAAGAGTTTATTTTCCCTTTAAATCCATTCCTAAATGGGATAAGATGTGATCATGCCACATGTCCATGCAAGTGCATGTGATATGACAAATGGCATGAATTTAGATGATTTTCTTGCATGCAACTTATGAAAAGGCACCATGTGTCGATGCCATAAGATAGAAGATGGAGAAATATAAATAAGAGAGGATTCACCTCTCATGAAACTTACTTCTATCTTCCTCTTTTAGTACTACTAGTCCAAGTTCTTTCAATCTTGCAAAGGGTTAAGCCATAGACTTGTAAGTTCACTTTCTAACTGACAATTTTCTATTTTGATATCTTCATGATAGATGTCAAATGATAGATATTATTTTCTGTATTTCAAGCTTTATGTTTAAGCACGCCCAACATGTAACATGTCAAGCTAAGTAGAGTTTATAATAAATAATGCATATGACATAATAGATAATTATATGATGTAAAAATCAATACAAGCATTCATGTTAACATAAATTAGCATTGATCAATTCATATACTCATGTTGCATTTGCCATAGAATAGGATAGCTTGCATGTTATAGAAATTGAAGCATAAGTATCAACTCATGTCACATTTGCCAAAATAGGATAGCTTGCATGATATAGAAATTGAAGCATAAGTATTCACATTGAGACAAAGAAAATTTTAAGCCAACATGACAACTTAAGCATTTCATCCCTTTCTTTCTATCTTTTTTTTAATTTTTGCCTCCGATCATCGTAGTTGGATGCAGACTACCTTCCCACTGCCGAAAGCTATGGTAGGTGTCAGACCACTTTATTGTCCACCACCAAGAAAGGCGTATGGGTTAGATAGCACAACATAAGTTTCACCATGTTGGAGAAACATGAGTAGTAGTTATAGTAATAAATTTGTATTTGCATAATAAACATGCAAATATTAAGAAAATAATCCTTAATTTGAACAGCCTCAAGATCAACATATGGGGTTTGCCACAGAGATCTGTTTCCCATGCCAAGAAAGGCACAGATGAGACACCATGGCCAAATTTTTGCCCACCATAAAGAAAGGCATATTAGATCATCAACAAGTTTCCTACCATGTTGAGAAACATGAGTATGTACTTATAGTAATAAATTTAAAGCTTGTATTTTCATAATAAACATGTTTAAACATTGCAAAATAAATCTTTTTCTCCATTTTTTTAAAAAAACAAAATTTAAAACAACCTCTCCACCCCCACAAAGGTTGCCATGAGAGATCGCCCATCATCCAGAAAGGCATGTATGGGGATGTCAGACACCGACAATTTGTTTGTCCACCATGCCAAGAAAGGCGGTATGGGTTAGCATAGCATAGCATTTCACCATGTTGAGAAACATGAGTAGGCACTTATAGTAATAGATTTAAAGTTTTTGTGCATAATAAAAAAAAAGTTGCTTGCATGTATATTTAATTAAGAGCATAATAATCAAAATTTATAATAGCCTCCTCGCTCTTCCCCCACATGGGGGGTTGCCATGAGAGACTGGGCCACCATGCCAAGAAAGGCATGTATGGGTGGATGCCATGAGACACCATGGCCAAAAATTTTGATAACAAGCATTTTATTAACAAGATATCAGTAATAGAAATAGCATGCAAGAATGAAACCCATAGAGTAGCAAGTAGTATGATATTTAAGCCACATCTTTCCTTATTAGATTTTCAAACTGCTCAAATAAAAGAAATTTTCAAAGAAGCATCACATCAGATAACAAACTAATTGATTTCTCCTTAGATAAAATAAATTTCAGCAAGCATTGCATCATTCCCATACTAAATAAAATAATTTCAGATGTATCATAGCGAGGAAGCTAATTGAAGCCAATTGAAACATTTAACCGCAGTAGAACAACAAGTAGTATATTTAGGCTACATCTTAACTTGTCATATCCCCATACTTCTACCTTAACTCTCTATCCTTGATTTATTTCGTGCAAGAGACAAAACAAATGAAACCCATAGGAAAAAGCAAGTAGCATGGCAATTCATTTTCATATTTCATTCTACCCATATGCAAGGGACAAAAAAAATGAAATCTATAGAGGGACCAAGTAGCATAATATCTAGGCCATACATCTTCTTTACTTTCGTGATTTTCATAATTCTATCTCAAGTAAAAGAAAATTTCAGCAAGCTCATGGCAGAAATAATTTGTTCCCCTTGATAAAATGATTTCAACATGCTTTATACTTTAGACAACAAGACAATAGATTTCTCCTTAAGTAAAATATTTTCAGCATGCATTATCCCTTTAGAAAGCAAATCAATGGATTTTCCCCTTTAGGTAAAACATTTTCAGCAAACATCATTTCATCCAAACAAAGAGAGAAATGTAAAGAGAGGAAAGCTTTAGTTTTAGGATTTTGAACCAATCAACACCCCAAACCCTTCAAGCTTCTAATTTCAATATTTATAAAATTTTGGTAAGGTAATCGAAAAAAAACCTTAAGAATATATGGAAACTTGATTTCATTTCATAAGAAAGAAATAAAATTTCAGCAAGTACATTTCCTCTATATGATAAAAGCATAGAAAAGATAAAGAACACTTGCATCTAGCTTAGGCATTCCACCTTTAAAAGGCTATGGAAACTGATTTTATTTTCCATAAGAAAGAAATAAAATTCAGAAGCATCACTTCCTCTATATGATAAAACATAGGCTAAAGATAAAGAACACTTGATCTTGCTTAGGCATTCCACCTTTAAAGGCTATGGAAATGATTTCATTTCCCATAAGAAAGAAATAAAATTCAGCAAGCATCACTTTCGATTCAATTTCCTTAAAAAAATCAATTTCAACCAAGACATACCATTACAACAAATCAATTCATTTTTCCCTTAGGTAAAAAAAAAAATGATTTCAGCAACACATATCCAAACAAAAGAATCAATTCATTTTCCCTTAGGTAAAAAATTTCAGCAATTTCCCATGTCAAATTTTCAAGTAACCTCACAAAGCCATGAATAATAAAGAAAAATGAGATTTGGGCCATACATCATCCCAAATCTTTATAGGAAACTTTAACACAATCCCAAGCATAAGATATAGCATTTTAAACAAAATCTTCCAAAGAAACTCAAATGCATAAGAATAAGCAGGTTAGAGAGAAACGACTGGAGGTGTTGATTTGCTAAGGGAAGAAGGAGAAGGGTCAAGGAGGATTTTCTGCTAGGGTTTCACAACAAGGAGGAATCAGAAGGGATGCGCGGAAGAGGGAAGAGAAGAGAAGATCAGGAGGAGTTGATCAGAGAGAGGGAGATCGAGGAGAGAATACTGGGAGAAACGAGAGGAAAGCGAGAAGGGAGAGTCGAATGCCAGGAAAATGAGGTCAACGGAGATAGCATTCTTTGCTCTTAAGTTGACGCTTACTCCTATGCCAAACGGCATGATTTTAAGGGCGCGGGTTAGTGGCTTAATAGGATTAAGAGATTATTAGCCAAGGATTAATAATTAACCCCTAATTGTTATTTTTGAATCATCCTAATAATAAACCCAACAATATGGGTGTTAATCTTATATTTTAATCAATCAATTGGCGATCGATCGATTATTTTGACAATGTCGAATGATCGATGAAATTAGGTTTAAATTGTGTGACGTCGATTTGAATTAATCGATGTTCGACATAATTTTGCCGAATCGACCGAAAATCATGTTTGATAATTTCGACACAACGACGCATCAATTTCACAAACGAGGTCATTAGATCATCGGGCTTCGACTATATGCATGTAATTTCATTAAAAATTGATTTTAATTATTTGATTGGTCATTAATTGATTCGACATTTTTATTTAATTAATTTTAATATTTTGATGCATTATGAAGTTGAATTTTCAAATCAAATCAAATTTAATCGATTTTGATCACAATTGGGGAGGTTTTAACTCTACGTCATTTATTTAATTTCCACATAGTTGTAGGTCAACAAATGCCCCAACAAACATGGTGCCATGGAGTGGACCGTGTTTGTTGCACACTAGTTGACTCGGATCTCCAAGAGATTTGCTTGGATGTCATGCTAAGTTGTAATTTCTACAACTTTTAATAATACGATCACGCCTTTGATAGAAGTGAGTATAACTCGCTGCAATTTCATCGGTCTTTATACTAGCGTTGAACTGGTATTTGTTGTTATTAGTCCAATGCTTTGTGCTTGATGGATTAGATGAAGGAGATGATTTGACTTGTCAGGACTTGTCGAGAATTTGAATGTCTTGGTCCTTGATTTATGTTTTGGTGGACTGTTGAAGACTTCCTCAGTGTTTGAAATTTATATTTTCCTCCCTCCGCTTTGTGCCTTAATGGACTTGATGGAGTTGATGAGATGATAAGAATGTCTTCTCCCCCGGGCTTTGTGCTTTGATGGACTTGTTGAAGATTCATCTCAGATTTGGAATTTGTATTTTCCTCTTCCTGCTTTGGCCTGGACTTGATGGAGTCGAGATGAGAATGTCTTCCCCGTGCTTTCTACTTGATGGACTTGTTGAAGATTTCATCTCGAGGATTTGTATCTTGTGCCTCCTTTATCCGGCTTCATGCCTTGATGATTTGATGGAGGAAAGTCCCAAATTATCTTGAGATTTGTCGGAAATGAAATTACCTTCTTCCTGCTTTTGCTTGTGGGAGAAGGACAAATGTCGATGACCTAGCTCGTGAGCTTGTGTTGGATCAATGGCAAAGAGTCATCACCTGCTTTGCACATGTAATGGACATCTTGATGACAAAACTCCTTAGTTCAAAGATTTAGCTTTATACAACATTGGGATCTTCTTCGCCTCCTACTTTTTGCTTGATTGGACTTAACAAGAAGAATTTCCTTCATCTTGCTTTCTACTTTGATAGACTTATTGAAGGAGTTGAGATTTTACATTTGTATTTGATTCCAAACTCCAATGCCTTTGAGTAAGGATTTTTTGTAGAATTTTGAAAAATGACCTTATGACCAATAGGATAATTTCCCCCGGTCACTTGAACTCACCAAGTTGGAGAGATTTGGGGATTTGGATGCTCTTGTCTTTGAACTAACAAAGGATCCCTTACTACGCCTTTGTGGTGAGTAAGCAAATCTGCCTCTAGTATTTTGGCGTGTTGAGTCCGACCTTATACACCACTTGAGTCGTGGACTTGAGCAATTGATGAAGGATTTTATCCTCTGCTAACGAGATGGGGATCTCTTACTACCTTTGTGGCATGTTGAGTAAGCACTGCCGACTCATATATTTGCGTTGAACCTTATACACCAACTCGAGCCTTTAGATTTGAAGTGGATGATAAATGTATATCCAACTTGGTTTGTTGAAGTTTGCAGACTTGAAAATTTTCTTCTTGGTCAATAAGACTTTTAAATTTGAGCATTTGAACATATAATTTTGAGTATGTATGGGATCTCACATTGTAACGATGTCAACCCAAAGAGAAAGAAAGGCCCCTGCCTTACCAGAACGCTCATATTTTACTATAAAATTTTAAAAAATGCCCTGCAGTGGGGATTTTATTTTATTTTGGAAATGCATTCTTGTGTTACAAGAGAATTTCCAATGAAAATTTTCATAAGTGACAATAAAGATTTTCAAATGCGAGATTTGTCCAATCACACTTTCATGTGTAATATTTCTTTAAATAAATGACCGTTGATCGGCATTGGTCTTTCACCTTTGAAGTCAATGAGCCGATAGTTCTTGATATACCTTTTCAATAACAAAAGGTCCTTCCCAATTAGGTTCAAATTTACCGCCAATTCGCGATGAGGGATGATTGGTCTTCTCAAAGACTGACCACCTCCTTCAAAAGCTCGAGGACGCATCAGATTGAATGCTCGACATCCTGCCCGATAGACTTCTAGATTTTTGAGCTTGGAGCCTAACCTCATCAAGCACATCAAGCTCTTCCATCGTAGAGCATTCTCATCTTGGGTAAGATTTTGTTGAATGGCTACTGGAGCGAAGGTAGTTCAACTGAGTGGCAAAACGCTTAAACCCCAAACACTAGTGCATGGGAGTAGACTTTGTAGGAGTTTTGTAAGTGGTACCGAAGCCCATAACGCTTCCACAAGTGGTATGCCACTCCTTTTATTTCTTGTGAGAATTTTTCTAAGCAATTTGACTAGTGTTTTATTAAATGCCTCAAGCCATTTTCTCGGATTATAAATTGATGAATATCGCCAATCAATCTTATGCCATCGAAATTTATAAACTTTAGTACTTTTGAAGGTCGATCCGTTATCAAATGATTCATGGTACACCAAATCTATAGATATTGGGTAAAGAAGTTAGTCACTATTGTATAACTTCTTTAAATGAAGCTTCACCCACTTGGAGAAATAATCGTGGTCGCTAAGATGAAGTGACCATAATGATGGTGGATCAATTGTCCAATTACATCCGCCCCCAACATTCAAACCAAGATGCTATCGGGATGCAACGATTTGAGGTTGATGAATTATGTTACCGTGGACGGCATTCATGGCATCTCTTGGATTGATAATCTTTTACCATGACGCCAATAGTATCTTTTAATTTTGAAAGCCATTTTAGGACTGACGCACCACAAAGTCCTTGATGGATTTCAACAATTACTTTGTTGGCTTCTTCTATTCCCAAACATCGCCACATTTGCTCAAGGATCTACGATACAGTATTGCCAACATAAGCATATAGTCAAGCCTTTTCAAGTTGTGCATTTATCGACTTATTACTTGGCAATTTGCCTTCTAAAGTAAGGGTCGCCGCCTTCCTTCTCTTCTATAAGGATTTCATTGTGTGGTTTTGCACTTCCTCGTTGAGTCTTTCATTTGGAATGGTTTGAAGCTTGTTGACTTTGGAAAGTAATTGTGTGGAGTGTAGGAGCAACATGAGTCGCACCTATTGATTTGTTTGATGACCCCTTCCGGGGATTTTAAACTTATTGGCTCTAGACTCGACGTGCAAACACCGATTAGTATATAATTATCATCCATACCACCATTTCTTTTAGCTAATTAGCTAAGCACGCTATTCTATTCCTAGGAGACTCGAGTCATAATGATATTTGGGAATTTGCTTCATAAGTTTCGAGAACTCGCTTGTGATAGTAGGCCAATTCAAGCTTGTTGATTTTGTAAAGGCCCAACACTTGATTGATGACGAGTTGAGAATCGCCATAAATTTGCAAATTCTCGGACTCCCATGGAAATGGCTTCCTCTAAACCCGCCACCAACGCTTCATATTACGCTTCGTTGTTGGTTTGGGTTGAGTTAATTTATAAGAATGTCTCATTATGCCACCTTCGTGTGATCAAGATGAGACCGAGCCTTTGGGAGATTTGAGGGTTGAGTGTATTTAATGGACTAAGCTCCATCAAAATACAATTCCCACATTTGTTGTTTTTTTTTTTCATATATGTGCATGATTTGCTCATCGTGAAGATCATCATTAAGCAATGAATCCGATGGGATGAGCAAGAAAATATGCTAGAATTTGCCCTTCACCGCTCGGGAACATATGTAATATCAAATTGTAGAGAAGATGACCCATCGTGCCAAGTGACCACAACATTGGTCTTGTCATCAAGAACTTCAACGGATCGATCCTTGAGATAAGGGTAATTTTATGAGATAAATGTAATGACGTAGCTTTTGGGCAAAGAAAAATTAATGCCAAACAATGCTTCTCAATTGAGAATAACGCTGCTCTATTAGTCTTCGACTAATATAATAGTAGCATTTTCCTTTCCTTCCTCATTATATGCCAACAAAGCACCTAGAGATTCTTCCAAGTGCACTGCGTACAAGATGAGAGGCTTTCCGGATTGAGCAAGAATGGGTGGGTTCAATAGATATTTCTTGATCCGTCAAGGCCTCTTGACATTCTTGTCCCACTTGAAAGGAGTATCTTTCTTCATTAATTTTGCAAAGGGTCGACATCCGCTATATTTGATATAAATCTTCTAATGAATGCTAGATGTCCTCAGATGGAGTTAAGTTGACTAAGACTCCTTGGAGGAGGCATTTCACAACGATTTCTCAATCCTCCACGCACAACATATCCAAGGAACTTTCCAAGAGACTCCAAAGGCACTGAGAGGATTCATCTTGAGATCATATTTTTTATTCTTTCAAGGATGATCCTTAAATCATGGAGATGATCTTTGCGATCTATACTCTGACAATGAGGTCATCAACATAGCACTCTACTTTTGATGAATCAACTCATCAAAGATTCGTGTCATAGCCCTTTGGTATGTAGCTCCAAAGATTCTTCGCCGGCATGACCGTAGCAATATATGCCAATTGGTGCCCGAATGAGGTATGCTTCTCATCTTCGTGAGCCATCTTGATTTGATTGTAATCGACGATCCATCCATAAATGAGAACATGTCTGGTTTGAAGTGTTATCCACTAACAATTTGATACAGAAGCGAAAGTCATCCTTGGACATGCTTTTTAAATCCCTAAAGTATACATATAATCGACCATTCTTCTTTTCACGGGACAATATTAGCTATCCAAATTTTTATCTCGAATAAAACCAGCTTCAATGAGCTTCTTGGTTTCTGCAATTACCGTTCTTCAACCTCCAATCTCATTCGCCTAGAGGCTTGCTTGACTGGTGTACATCCGCTTAATTGCTAGTTTGTGAACCGCTATATGGGGATAAGCTTATTTCAAAGATATGTCCAGGCAAAAGCAATCAATTCACAGCAAAGTTTTAATTCTTCCACTTTATCTTCTGAAGTAGAACTGATGAACGAGGGATCCTCCGAGTTCCCAAATTAATTTTGTTCATCCATAGGCTGCCCACCATCTTCAAGCTCTTCGCGCTTCTACTTCTTCATTATTTGTGAGACTTATTAAGAATGACATTCTCATCTTCATCACTCTCAACTTCTATTCTTATAGTGTAACAGGGTATATTCTTGTGGACCATGTCTTGGATGAAACCAAGGCCTTTGGTAGTGTTTATTTCTCTTACCAATGGTTTGAGAACCTTTTGGGTACCACATCATTTCAAAGAGCTTAGTCCTTTGCTTACTTGCTCAGCCTGACCCCATGTTTGCATTAGGTTTTGCATCTTTGAGAGTAATATTTTGGCATCCTCAGGCATAACTTCTTCTTCTTCTTCTTCAGATAGCATTACCCAATCAGATCCTCTTCTTGACACCCCTCGATTTATAAAATAGCTTCCCGCTGCGTGTTTTCGAGAGGAGGTACATAGAAGGTCACCGCCTCGACTTTGTGAGTTTCTCGAGGGTGATTTCTTTAAAATGTTGAGGAGGAAGGAGTGACTACAGTGTAGTCTCTCGATGGATCTATGATTATTTTAAAGTAGGTGCATTGCACCTTACCTTCAAAAGCGATTTGAACTCATAATCGAGTCAAAATGTTCTTCTTCAGAGCTTTACTCAAGAGTCATGGACCTTTGGATTTAGAAGGAACACATTCATCTTCTTCTTCATCACCTAGATGAGGGACGTTATTGATTTTGGACTGTTCTTTATATCCCTAGGAAAACAACCTCTTTCCTTTATTCATTTTAACTTCTCTTCTTCTTAACTTGTTCTTTTATGGGTTTTGAAGTAGATGATTTAGTTATTTTGTTAGCTTTGATTCCTTAGGAAGAAGTAACGCATCTTGATATATCTTCATTTCATGCACCAAAAGGTTGCATGTCACAATTTGGCATTCTTCTCCATCCTTTGTATATTTCATACATTGATGCAATGTAGATGGGACAATGCCATACTTATGAAGCCAATGACCCGTATACCTCAATGAAATTTGGCTTCTCGTGACTGAAGATGAAATAGTCCCTTCTCATTGAAAACCTTGAACCATGACTTTATCTCATCCTGATGTTGTACATCTAGAGATAGCCATCTAAGAGTTCTCAAGTTCATAAGATTCACGAGGAACCGGGATCAATTAAGATCCACCAGATTATAATTTCATCACTTTCAAACATACAGAGGGCAATTGTGCTCAGTCCAGCATTAGATCATCTTCAAAATGTGGTTGGAGGCTCTTGAACATGCAAGGTCTCTAGACAAGAAAAATATGCTTGAACTTTCTTCGAGAGCTTCAATTCGGTGTTATGAGATCTTCGACATTAGAAGTGCTTCAGATACACTAAGTCGCCAATTTTCCTTAGATGGGATAGAATATTATAGTGATCCCTTTTGATGAAGGCTTCTTATTTGAATCCTTAGGGATAACTTTTTCATTGATTTCTTTCCTTTATCCCTATTCATTCTTTTCCTCTTGGGATGGTAGCACTCACCACTTCTCAACGTACTTGAGCTACTTCATTTGCATCTCAATCTTGAGATGACTCTTTCAAAGATTCCGCCGCCTAATGATAAATGAAAACTAAGATTCAATACCCAACTATTTTTATGTCTTGTTGATATGGTGAGCTCGATTCATCTTCATTTGGGAAACAGAGTTCCTCTAAGTCATTCAACTTCATGCATCATCAAGCAAGACTCGAGGGAAGTTCTTCAACTTCTTCCGCTTCTTGATCTCAAGATTTGTAATGAATTCGCAAGTGATAGGTCGCCTTGATTGTACATAATCTTCCATATTATTGATGATCCTTCATGTTACGCCACCATCAATAGTAGTAAATTTTGTGCTACGCCTTCTTTTTTATTTAATTTATTTTTTTTGGTGTTTCTTAGCCTTCCTTGCGGTATTTGGCTAGTGTCTTTCATGAGATGAACTAGCCTTCCCATAACTTAGGTTTTGTCTCAACTCAAGTGCTCAAGTGGTGATTTAATCCACGAATGCCTTCCAATTGCTTCAACATTTTACATTTTTTAGAGACTTGCCATCTTTCATCATAATTTTCTTTTGCCTTTATCATTGCTTGATAGTCGGAGATGAGGTGATTACTTTTGTGGATTCTTTCTTCGACGCACCAATACACGTCAATAATGTGAATTCTCCATTTTATATTTTTGCTCTAGCCAATCTTTGAATATGTAAGATGACTGAGCATGGTATGGGCAATAGTTAGGATTATCGCTTGTCCAAATTCTTCAGTCTTTACACTCGTAGTTGGAGACCTTTGAGTGCATGTTTAAACAATTTAGCCACACTTTCCCTCTTAAAAGAATACTCTTTGTTCAGCTTTTCTTTTAGGGTCGGGCCATTGAGTCATTCGCCCCTTTGTTTGTTTTGGTCACTTCAGCGACCTCGAGGTACATCATTACCTCCAAGTATGAGCTTTGTGGGAGTAGATTGAATGATTGTTTTTCTTGATAAATGTAGCCTTTCTTTTGTCTACGTTATAGACTAACCGCTTACATATCCTTCTTGAATGAGGTGAAATGTGTTTCACCTTCTTGGTCCGAGCTTTTGCTCTTTAGATTTATCTTGGTATCGAACGGATAAATTTAATTTCTCAAATTTAGCCACCCTATCAAGTAGCTCTTGAAATGTGGTGATTGAAGCCATGCAAAAGATAAGGCCATCTTATCATCAATGTTGCCCATCAAGAATTGAATTGCATGCTCTTCTTCTAATTTGTTCACATTTCATACTCATATTTTGCCAATGAATATATCTAGTTACTCATCTTTCTTCCTCTTCTCAAGAACGATCAACAATTGTTGTCTTTGATTATGCTAGCAACCTTTTAACGAACATGTTTTCAAGTTCGAAAAGTTTTGACTGAATCATCAAAGATACCATTCAAAGCATAAGTTAAACTATGAATTGATGGAATAATGTAATGCATCACCCCCGTGTTACCACAGGATGCTTTGAATGGGCTAGATGTTGCTTGGATTACCATTTCGTCAAATAGATTAAATTTTGGCATTGAATATCCCTTTGGGTATGGAATTTGATCATACTCCGGATATGGGCGACCTTTGCTCACCAATTTTTCTCGCACGCATATATATTTTTTTGATCTTCATTCAAGATAATATCAAGTTGAGAGGTCACGCTGATATAGTTTGTATATTCGAGAAGCGTTGCCGAAATCATTTATTTTCAATCCTCGCCGTGCTCAATTTGGACCCTTGAAGCATGTGAGATCAAATTTATTGGAGGATTGTCCGGGCATTACTAGGCTTGATGATTATTTGGGGAGTGTTTGGACTGCATATTTCTTTGCATTAATCAGATCATCATTTCGCTCATTTATATTCAACGAAGCGATTTCTTTATCTTTGGCTTTCATCCGACAATTTGTCTTCTCGCCAAAGTGGTAGTATCTGAAGGTGGGATTTTCTTCCTTCTTCTTCTTCTTCTTATTCTTCTCCTCAAGACTCGAGGATGCTTCCTCTATTTGAACATTTTATTGTTCTTCGTTGAGGGGAGGTATTGACCACCTATGTTGATATGCATACCGATGGCTCACAATTTGTTGTACCATATACACCACTTCAACATGTTGCCTCCTTCTCTTCTTCGTCCCTTGGATATGGATTTCGATCGACATCTCCAATGGACTTCCGATTCCAAGTGTGGAATCAAAACTTCTTCAATTAGAGGGCTTCGAAGTTAACCTCCTCTTGATGGGATGGAGTTGATTGATGACGGATCCCCTGGAGGATTCTCCAAGTGTCTACCGTATATTTTATCATCTGGGGCCCTCTTTTAGGCTCCCATCATTGATAGATTTGGATCTCACACCGATGTCATGCCATGCCTAAAGTCTTTTTTGAGGCCTAGCTCCTGCTTTTCCACCGACCTTCGGTGGATTCTGACGCTGGTCCAAGTGTCACACCGATGCTCACCGTGTGGACATGGATCTGGCATCCGCCATTTGAGTTATGGGATGAGGTCTCCTTGAGGAGCCCCAAGATCCTTGATAACAGACCGGTATCTTCTTTTCATCACCTCTCCTTGGCAACTTGAGAACCCGATGCACTCGCAGATATAGTTTCGCTTCCTCGCAGTGGAACTGACGGGTCCGTAAGGACGTTTTTGACCCAGAGCTATTCCATTTAACCCACTTAAGGTTGTCAAACCCTCACTGGTTATAGTTGATTGTGTACGGTTGTGCAATAAATGTTGAGCACGCTCAAGATTTCTTTCTTGCCTCGCTAAGCTTGCTTCCGATGAAGAAGCTTGATCATGCCTCCCTGGGAATGGTTCATGGATTGCATTATTCGAGGGACAAAGAGACATCCACCCGAATAACCCTCTTCATGATTGTGTCTCCAAGCCTCTCAACCGATTATTTCTTTTGAAGTGACCAGCGAGGGGTCACAACTCAGCGGCCTTTTGAGATTGTCGCATGGCGTGTGACAAGTTTGACTTCAAGAAGTTGAGGCCAGCAACTTGCTCATTCAATGCTAGGAAGTCACGCTACCAAACCGGATGGTAGCCCCTGCTTCCAAAGATTGATGATGGTGTGAAAATGGATGTTGGCGCCGAGAGAGTAAGGACTTGTGTTCAGAATGCCATTCTGAGTTTAAAGGTAAAATTAGCAATTAAAAATAACCGCACTATCACCTTACTTCCAAAATATAGAATAAGAAAAAACATACATATAAATAAAATCTCAAATGACTTAAGACTTTATTTAGAAAACTTTGAAGTTGTCAAGTTTAACTTATCATTTCTCATTTCATTTTTTTTATACTCCACCAATTATAACTTAGATTTGACTAGCCAAAGATGGAAAGAGAAACCTTTCCCAAATGGAGTCGCCAGAATTTAGGGATTCAAAAAATTTTCCTCCCTCTTTAGAAAAAGAAAAGAAAGAGTTGTTTAAGTGTGATAATTTGAAGGTAGATGAATAGTAGATAAGACACTACCAGATTTCTCATTTGGTGAGAACTTTTTATATCTTGTTCTGTGTTTCCTATAGTGCAAGCCCCTATAGTTAATTACCCTCCCAACCGAGAGAGCACTTTCATTAAGGCTAGTCAATGAATCATTAAAGTATAATTATATAAGTGAGTGGAGTTTAGAACTTATGAAATTTATTATTTTAATTTAAAACTTTTGTGGGAACGATGATGCGATCTAGATCCCATGGTTCTATCCGCCGTCGATCCGGTCCAGTCGAGAGGAGGTAGTCACAACCCAAAGGATCCTTGTCGAACACATGGGTTACGCCATCCAAGGTGTCCTTGTAGACTGGGTGGATGTCTAAGGGGACAAATATAAGTCAACCTTAGCTAACATGGGCTTTTGCCCAACCAAATACATTCTACATTTCACAAAAAAGCAAGAACATAACATGCGCGACTGTAATTTAGTGGTGCCATATCACGAACCACCCACGAGGGCTCAGCCGCCATTTATGTGGTGCCATATGACAAAACCACGACAGAGGACACCCACCCCGGTCACCAGGAATATTTGAGTGTGAAGTTATGTATTTAATTTGACATTAGCTCTGTGAAAAAGTTTTCTTAATTTGTCACCAAGACAACAATAAGGGTGGATTGATTTTTTTTTATTTTTAAGTTTTAATTTAAATAATTTATTTCATTTTATTTATATTTTTGTTATTTTCTTTGAATTTTGATCATTTTATGATTGATTTTAGATTTGAATATATGATCATTTATCATTGAAATTTTAATTATAATTACCCTTCTCGATCAAATAATATCATGATATTACTGTCCTTTTCTAGAGGATCGGTCTAAATTCATTATCTCAAGAAGTATAATCCTTCAAAACCTTGTCCACTCTAGTCATAGAGGATGGGACTTTTCTTCGAGATTTGAATTTTAGAAGCTATTGATTCATCTTGTATTATTATAATTAGCTTTATATTATTAATTTGAAATTCTTATAATATCAAATTTTTAGGTTTTGTTACCCGACCATCAAGACCAAACCGGATGTATAACCGTTCTTTTGTATTTGACATGATGATTACTCAACATACATACAAGTATCGTTTCTTTTAAAATTTGTATGGACATGTAAATGTCAAGTTGAAATGTTTATGCAAGTTTAGTTTTGATATGTTAGAGAGTCCATAAACTTGAATTATGTCAACTTTGAGTCTTTTTGTTTAAGCATATCTCTAAATATATGGAGTATAGAAGTTTGATTGTGATTTTAGGTGATCAAGTCATTAATTGAGTAATTCAGATATTTGGCTTTGTTAAAATGATGGTGAAATAGATGGAGATGTATTTTTTATTTGAAGAGAATGCATTATGTGATGAAAAGTTCCATTTAAACTAAAATTTTATAAGATTTAGACCTGAATGACTTAATGTTGAAAATATACAAGATATTAATATAGATATATTTATCAAGTATATATTTATTAGAGATGAATGCAAAATACATATGTAATTAAGATTCAAATAGATAAGATTAGAGACATTAGATTTTTATAAAGCAGTATTAATATTAGAGATAGATGTATTAGATTTTGTTAAGATGAAGACCAAAAGACAAAGATGTATATGTTCTTAGTATTGAATAATGAGAATGACACATAATAGGACACAATAGAGATGAAGGATTCATGTAATTTGATTGTTGTTTGTTGTTAACTAATCGACCAAGACCAAACCGATGTGTAGATATGTCCTTTGTATTTGAAGTAATTATCAACATGCATGTAAGATTCTTTTAAAAAAATTTTGCATGGATATTAAGATGTTTGAAGTTTATATGTCAAATTTTGAGTTTTAACTTAACTTCCAAGACCAACAAAGTAGCATCTGTTTTGTTTATTTATCTTGATTTGGATCACATGTCTTTCTAGATATTTGATTTATTAGATACTTCATTTGGGCCAAAAATGAAGTGTAATCTAAAATAGACAATTATTTGATTAAAATATGATATGCACTTCATTTGGCAAAAAATCCCCTTAAAAAAGGAAAAGATGAAATAAATTATTTTGAAGACCCATTTGATCAATCATGAAGTAATGGACCTAAAGTAGACTTAGGCATTTGATTAAATATGGTAAGCATTTGTTTGGCCAAATCCCCTTTTATGCCACAAATCACAAGGGAAAATATCTAAATAAAATTATTTTGAAGGCCTCAATCATGATGTAGTGGACCTAAAATAGACTTAGACATTTGATTGAAAATAAGATATGCAATGTTTAGGCCAAAATCCCCTTTATGCCACAAATCAGAAGGAAAAATATGTTGAAATAAATTATTTTGAAGGCCCATTTGATCAATCATGAAGTAATGGACCTAAAATACTTAGGCATTTGAAAAAGATATGCATAATATTTGGGCCAAATCCTTTTAACAATCAGCAAGGAAAATATGCTAAAATAAATTATTTTGGCTCATTTGATCAATCATGAAGTAGTGGACCTAAAATAGACTAGACATTTGATTGAAAATAAGATATTATATTAAAAATTCCCTTTATGTCACAAATCAGAAGAAAAAAATATGTTGAAATAAATTATTTTGAAGGCCCATTTGATCAATCAGAAGTAGTGGATAATAGACTTAGGCATTTGATTGAAAATAAGATATACATAATGTCAAAACTCAATCAGCAAATTCAAATTGAACACTTTAAGCCCATTTGATTAAGTAAAGTAATGGATCCAAGATAAATAAGGACTTTATTTAGAAGCATGATATGAATATTGTTTTAAAAAAATCTTTCGCAAATGAATAAGGGATGGCTGAAATAAATCATTTTGAGCCCATTATACCATGATCCATCCCATGTTTCTCTTAATAGAGAAGACAATATATGAGTAGATGTCATATGTCATTTAAGAGATAAGTGGATTAATTAAATCCACCTCCTTCACATGCAAGCTCATGACAAATGGGGCACAAGTACCCATTAAATTTTATTTAGAAGATATGGAAAAAGAGTTTATTTTCCCTTTAAATCCATTCCTCTTTTTTTATGGCATTTGGAAGTGATAATGATGCACAAGGGCATGCCACATGTCCATGGATGTGCATGATATAACAAATGGCATGAATTTAGATGATTTATGCAACTTATGACAGGCACCATATGTGTCCATAAGATAGATGAAAAAGAAGGAAGCTATAAATAAGAGAGATTCATTTCTCATGAAACTTACTATCTCTCTTCTCTTTAGTACTACTATCCAAGTTCTTTCAATCTTATAAAGGTTGTTGTGCCACACTTGTAAGTTCCCCTTTCTAACTTGACAATTTTCTATTTTGATATCTTCATGATATGTCATGTCATATGGTATATTATTTTCATGTATTTCAAGCTTTATGTTTAAGCACACCCAACATGTAACATGTCAAGCTAGAGTTTTAGGATGAGCATTAAATAATGTATATCATGTAATTAATTAATATGATCATATGATGTAAAAAATCACATAAGCATTCATGTTTAACATAAACAAGCATTGATCAATTCATATACTCATGTTGCATTACAGAATGGATAGCTTGCATGTTATAAAAATTGAAGCATACAACTCATGTCACATTTGCCAAAAATAGATAGCTTGCATGATATAGAAATTGAAGCATAAGCATTCACATTTGAGAAGAAAATTTGCAACATGACAAAAGCACTTTATCCTTTCTTTCTATCTTTAAATTTGCCTCCCAGATCATCCCCAGTGATGCCGAGACTAGCCTTCCCACCATGCCAAGAGAAGGGTGGTGTCGTGGAGACACCGACCAAAATTTTGTTCCACCACGCCAAGAAAGTGTATGCAAGATAGCAAAGAATAAGTTTCACCATGTTGGAGAAATATGAGTAGGTCATAGTAATAAATTTAAAGCTTGCATTTGCATAATAAACATGCTTAAATATTGCAAGAAAATAAATCTAATCCTTACCAAAATTGGATTGAACCAAATTTATATGCCTCTCATCATGATCAAATCTTCATTGATCAATCATCAAATCAATTATCCCAAAATGAAACCTAATAACTGTTTCATTATAGGCCAAATTGATTGAAACCATTGATCTAAGTTCATCCATGACTTATGTTTGAACATGACCAAGCCAACATTTGAGCTAACCTAATTTAATTTATGAAGAAAGTTGACCATTTTTGACAAATCCAAAATGTATCAAACTTGATCTAAGCTAAATTGATTGAAACCAATGGGTCAAGTCCATTCCAAATCAGTGGAACTTCAAAAAGCCTAATTAAACTAACAACCTAAAATTGACGACTTTAATGACTAAAGTCATGAGCCAAAATTGAACTTACCCAAGATTGATTGGAAACAAAGGTACCAATCCACTCCATATGGCTAACTAATCTACCATTGACCCAGTCCAAATAGGTCAAATGGGTCAAATAGTCAACTTGACCCATTTGACCTAAATGAAGTCATATGAGCCAAATTTAAAAGTATACCAAATTGAATCAAACCAAAGCGAGAAAACATTTTAAATTATCATATGACCCACTTTTGGTTTGACCAATTTGTCCAATTGGTCAACTTGACCTGTTGACCCATTTTGACCTAAATGGGTCAACATGAACAAACTACATAAAAACTAAATCTAGAAACTTAGCAAACCTAGCATACCCAACATATCCAAAGTGAAAAATGCAAATCCTACCCAAGCCATAGAACAAATTTTGGCTTAATCCATGGGTAATTTGGTCATCATTCACTGAGGCTTTCTAAAAAGCTCGGGACCTAAGAGTGGTACAATTTGGAGATGGTTCCTAGACTAAACCCAAGGATGGGTCAAAATGCAAACTCCCTCTCCAAAAAGACATGGGAGGTTGGAAATCACTCAAACCAGCATGTACACTCTTAAGATCAAACAACCCACCGCCATGCTCAATTGGATCAAAATGGAAAGATCATTGTTCATTTGATCTTTCAAGGGGATATTCTCAATTATTCAATTCTAACTTCTCTATCGATTGAAGAAACCGAGGCAAACATCGAGAGTGTCCCCAAGCTTCTTAGAGAAGATTTGAAAAATCCATTTCTCGTTTTACTTGAAAATATAAGTCCATTGAAGAGAACTTCCTCTTCACTCAATCCATCAATTGCTCTTGCATACTTCATCAAGGAGCAAGTCGAGTGCACCCAAGCTTCCGAGTTCAGAGAAGGATTGAATTGGATCAAAGCGAGCTCAAGAGGAGGAGACCATGGATGATCCACTCAACCTCGTGCTCAAACTTCAACAAGGCTTGTTCAACCAAACAAAGATTCTCCAAGGGAATCGAGACCGGATTACCCTCAGTGGGGATTTTCTAACCATTAAACTCAATGTGGTGTGGAGCATGTGAAAGAAATTTTCACCCCATGGATTTTGACCATTGGGCCGCTTTAGTTTTTAGATGGTGTGGTTGAGTTTGATTTGAATCCATGCTAGATCAAGTTGGATCTTCCCTGATCATGGGTGATCTATTGATGGGAAGAACTGGGAGATCTCGAGATATCCGCACATTTTGGATGGATGGTTGAGAATGCACGCTTAGATTTCCTTTTACCCATTTTAAAACAGGAGATCTGTCATCCATCATCATCATCATACGGTGATCAAACCTTCTATTCTCGCAGCCATCCGGATTTAACATTTAAGTAACTTGCTCATGGTATGACGTAAGCTACCACCACATGTCATGCCGATAGGGGATTAGAAATGCTTTAATTAAATCTTAATTGACTTAGGTATCTTCTAAAATTCATAACTCCCTCCAAAATTTAGAAAATTATGAAATAAACCAATGGAAAGATAATTCAACATAAAATATTTTAAAATTAATTTCAATGATTTGAGTTATATTTTTCCTGAATTTGGGTTTTATTAAAAGTTTACTTGCTTATTAATACTTTTAATTAGACCTCCTGATTAATCCCAAATTTCTTGGGTATATTTTTTAGGGATGACTTCGCCTCCCTTAATTGAGTTTATTTTGATTGCATAATTTTCTAATTACCCTCCTATGTAATTTAGGATAATTAGGGTATGATTAGTGATTTTAATCTATGATTAGGTTGATTAAGGTCAAATCTAGTAGGAGATTTATAGAATAATTGGGGCATTTTCCTAAGCCATTTAAACTCCCTCTTCTCTCCTTAATTCCTTAAGGGTTAATTCAAATCCTTAATTTTCTAAAAAAAGTTTTAGAACTTAATTAATCTACTTTAGGTAGATGCTTATGTGTTTAATAGCCTAAGTTCAATTAAATCAAAACCCAATTCATAAGTATGAAAGGGTGTTTTGAAATTACTTAACAAACCTCTTAGCTTAATCAACTTTTAATTATGAGCCAAATTTTAGACATTTTTTCTTATTAGGTGCATTGCAAATTTAAATTCTTTGAGTTTTATGTCATCTCATTAGCTCATAATTATTTGGTTAATTCTTCTTGGTGTGTGGAAGGTTAAGTTACTTAATTCATACCTTAACCTAATTAATGCATAAAAAATGGATCTAATTATCTAAAATTAAAAAAATATCAAACACATGTGGGAATAGGAAAATCATTTTCAAAATTAAATCAAACTTCAAACTAAACAAAATCACTTTGAATTCACTTTGATTTAAAACTTTCTTATTCCATAAGAATATCTTTAGGATTTAAGTGAAGTGAACTTGTTTACATGCTTTCATTATTTGAATCTTTCCCAAATATTAAATTTGTATGTCATGTGGTTTCTATTTTCATATTTTTCAAATTCAAATTTCAAAATGAAATTATTTACTTTATGTCAGCATGTGTTGGCTAAAGTAGAAATATGAATGACTATTATCACTAGTAAATCCAAATTATTTTCAAACATATAAATCAAATACCAAATATGAAAGTATGCTACTTATATTCTAATTATAAGCTTGCATGTGATAAATTATAAAGGCATGGTTAGCATAGTTTTTTTCCTTGGCTTTATCTTGAGTTTTTAAACACCTCTCCTTTTAAGATTTTGGCCAATTTTATTTTCATGCATTAGTTGTAAAATCCTATTAGCCTCAAAATAATTGTCCAAAATGAGAATAAAAAAATAAAATTTGAATTGCATTGGATTTAGGTCATTTGAAGCATGTTTTTTACATGATCTAGTCTCTTTAGAGAGTTTATGATTTAATTTTAAATAAATAATAACCTAGCTATTTTGCATAAGCATAAAGACTTTCCTACATGTATTTAAAATCATAGGAGAAGTTAGTTATCCACCTTCACAAGTCAAGTTGCATGGTTTGTCTCTCTTATGAGGAAAACCAAATACTCATTTTCATCTTAGATTTAGGTTTGTCACCAAATCTTTCTAGATTTAGGTTATTTTCTCCTTAGAGCCATAAGCATAATTCTTCACCATTTTTATATTTCTTAATTGTGAGTTTCCTAACATTGTACCTCCTAATGGTCTCCTGGCTTTGATCTAATCTTTTGATCAATCCCATTTGATCTTTCAAAATAAACTAATCAATGATAGTCGTCTATTGGAATCTTGACAACGATCATTTACCATAATGTGAGAGTTTCTTCTTAAGGAATCCCATTCCTAGATGTATAACAATGTGGATGTCTCAACTTAATGAACCTATAAACCTTGCTTTACTTTTTTTAAAGTGGGGGAAGACTCTATACATATGCACTCATCATCCTTAGAAGTCCTTATTGAGGTTATAGGTCCATTAAAGGGTAGTGACTTTTATCTTGAGATAATACACTATTCTTTGATGAATGCAATAAAATCATTCATATCTACTAGGCGCCCTAAAAGACATTTCTATTTTTTTTCACACAATGATTTGGAAGGCCACTCCTACTATAGAAAATTTTCACCACAAGCATGTAAATTCGTTTACCCTAATTAGTTCCTAAAGATAATCCTATGGAATAAGATTATTTAAAGTAAATCAAATTTTTTTAAAGAGATTTTGTTTTATTTTGAGTTTGATTTGAATTTAGTAATTGTGAAAAGGTTTGCTAGTCCTAACCCATTTCCCATATGTGTATGTTGTTTTAGTTTAATTTTAGAACCATTACATTAGTTTTATGTTTTGTTTAGGTTAAGGTGTACATTAAGTTCATTAATTACCTTACACCACTTTAATATTTAAATAATTATGAGCCAAAGTATGACATAAAACCACAAGAAATTTAAATCAGAATGCACCTAAGAAAGAAAGATGATGCATTTGGCTCATAATTAATGATTAATTAAGCTAAAGGGTTTAAGTACTTTCATAACCTTCCCATAGATATGGGTTAGATTTGATTTCTTAAGCTACTTAGGTTATTGAACACCTAAGCATCTACCCTAGAAGAAAATGATTAAGTTTTGGAATGTTTTGATTTTGAAAAAGTTTGAATTAAGTGATTAAACTATTTAATTAATTTGCTCTTTAATTATATTTTATCCAAATGAAATAAACTTAGAGAAAAGGTTTGGAAGAGGACTCTAATCTCATTCCCTAAGTCCATTCACTATTCTAAGGTAATTAGCAAACTTAATAATTTAATTTATCATTATTTAATAGTTTAATTAATCACTTATTAAGGGAATGATTAAGAGTAAATCAATCAATTTTCCTAATTAAGCCATTAATAAATTCTAAGAAAATTATGGGATATATGTCATCCCATTAATCAAACCTAGGAAGTTTGGAGTTAATCAATGGAATAAGTGAGTAATTAATATAATTACATTTCTAATAAAACCCAATTGCATAAAATTCACTCAAAATCCATCAAATTTAATTTTAGATTATTCCCTTTAAAATATCTTCACAATGCATTTTATTTTGTATTTTTCTACATTTAGTTATGAATATTTGAAGATTCCATGATTCAAACCTAATTAAATAGCCTAATTAAATAGTTAATCTCATCGACACGTGACCGTTGCACATGCTTTCCACATGGTGCATATGATTCTATTTAAATAGTCATCCAATCAATCAACGGTGGCACTACACTCTTTCTCCTCGACCGTCGATCAAAGATCGACTATCTAGATTAAGCGTGATTCTTAAGGGATAAATCCATGGATCCTATTTTGACGATCGCCCATCCAAAATGATGGATCCATCCATATGAGCCTATGCTATCCTTCCAATCCTTAGGGCATGATCCGAAGCTTTGATTGAGCTCAAATTGAGCTCAAACTTTACCCACACCATTTAAGAGTAAGCACAAGTAGATCTAACTCAATTTTACTTGGGATGAAAATTATCTTCAAAGGACCAAACATTTCCTATTCT
This sequence comes from Cymbidium sinense, assembly GCA_021442155.1. Taxonomy (NCBI): domain Eukaryota; kingdom Viridiplantae; phylum Streptophyta; class Magnoliopsida; order Asparagales; family Orchidaceae; genus Cymbidium; species Cymbidium sinense. Next base: position 16,235,510 of record CM038220.1, on the reverse strand, counting down.
AGGCTTGGTTTGAAGGCATACCTCCGAGGCTATCATTGGTGCTCCCAACCATGAGGAGGTAGCTTCGCCTCTGAGAGAAGCCCGCTGAAGTTTTGAGGGTTGAGGTTGAGTAGATCCTCCAATTGGCTAAAGTCACTATCCTAGGCTTCCGATTTTGGTTTAGCTCTCTTACCTTGGAAGCTTGGAAGAAGCTTTGGATCAACTCGATTGAGTCCCCGAGGGTGCTTAAAGAAATTAGCTTGATATTGGGTATTGAGTGAGATGGAAATCCCGCCTCTCTATTTTTTGGTTTTGATAAATCGAGTAATGGAGAAATGTAAAGAGCTCTAGAGGCTGAGAAGCTTGAGGTGCTTGCTCAAAGTTCCCTAGCTTCAATCGAGTATGTATGTTAAAATGAAATGAAATTAGGGGAGTATATCTCCCCATAGATGGATTGGGTGGCCACAAGCTATCCTTTTGTTTTTGGATCAATTGATGCAATGGGTTAGGTGGTTTGAGCTTGCACATGGTTCAATTTTGGTAGAAGAAGATAGTGGAGAGGTTCCCATGTGCTGATTTGGAGTGTGGGAGTGATCCCATGTGCTCATGTCCATTGGGTTGGTCATTTTTGGCCATTGTGTTGGGTTTACCAACCAAATTGGGTCAAGTCCACTCATACTAGTGTCCATGGAGTCCACTAAGAGGGCCAAGTGGCCATGAAGAGGATTTGACCAAATTCTAAGTAAATTTGAGAATTACCATTTAACCTAAAGGGTAAAATGGTCATTTGGCTTGGATTTCAATTTGAATATGTTTGGTATGATTGAAAAATGGGTTGGGCCAAGTTTCAATGAATTTGGAATTAATTTGATGTGATTTGGCTCATGTTGACCCATTTTAAAAAATGGGTCAGTTGACCAAAATGAATGGGTCAAACTAAGGGTTGAGTCAAGTTCATATGCCTATTTGAAATATTTTGGCATCATTGGTATGGTTCATTTGATTTCATTTAGGTCAAATAGGTCAAGTTGACTAATTTGACCCATTTGACCTATTTAGGTTGTCATGGGTTGGTTTATGTTTCAATCGGTCATTTGAAATGTATTGATATCTTTGGTTTCAATCAATTTTGGTTTAATTTGATTTTGGTTCAATTTGATCTTTTAAGTCAAGTTGGGTCCATTGTCAATTTATTAGGTTGGGTTTAGTTGGCTTTGAAGCATTGGTCAAGTTCAACAAGTGATTTGGAATGAACTTGACCCATTGGTTTGAATCAACTGGCTTAGATCAAGTTTTGACATATTTTGACTTTTAGGTCAAGTTGGTCAACTTGGGCCAAGTGGCCAATTAGGTTAGGCTCAAATGATGACTTGGTCAAGTTCAAACAATGATCATGAATGAGTTTTGATCAATGGTTTCAATCAATTTGGTCTATGGTTAATTTTGGCTAGTTTAGGTTTCATTTTGGCTAAGTGTTGACTTGGTCAACCCTTAGGTTTGACTTGGTTTGACCCAATTTGAGTGATTGATCATCTCATGATGATTGATTCTCACAACGTTAGGCTTACGTGGCTCAGTCAATCCAATTTGGGTAGGATTAGAATTTGGCTCCAAAGGGGTACTTTAGGTCACTTTGGGTAAAAGTGAGCCTATGTAGGTCAATTGGCTTGATCAAGGCTTGAATCAAGTTTGATTGAACTCACATATGGACTTATGATTGAAATATAAATCCATTTGCAAGTGATTTGGAGTCAAATGGGTTTTGATTCATTTGATAATTTCAAGATTAAAGGGTGAACATGAGTTTGACTTGATGTTTGAATTTAGTTTTGGTTTGATGATTAAATTTGCGTTTATATTTGGATTCATGATTGAAGTATTGATTGAATCATGAAGAAAAATCAAGGGTTTGGCTTTATTTGAATTTGGTTTGGCTAAGTTCAAGAATTTGACTTGAAAGGCTTAGGTTGAATTTTAGTTGAATTTGGATTTGACTTTTGAATTGATTTTTTTGAATTTATATTTCATTTATATTTATGAATATAAATGAGAATATAAATGGGTTATAAGAAAATTTCTTGAGTTTGAGTTGATTTAGATTTGATTTAGGCTAAGTCCACAAGATAGAATCAAAGTGACATAGGAAACTTTTTTGGAATTTGGAATTCAATTATGGGTTTCAATCATTTGGAATTGATTCATGATTTGAGAAAATCCATCAAGTTTGAATTGATTTGAGTTTGGTTTGGAATTGATTTGAGTTTAAGGTTGATTTGAATTTGGAGTTTGATTTGAATTTTGAAATTTAACTTGAAGGAAGGAAGTGAGATTTGATTCAAGCTATAAGGTAGGCAAATTTTCCTAACACCCCAAGGCATAACCTATTCCTATGGCTAACTCTTCTAAGTCTCTAGGGTTAGGTTAAATGTTCACCTAATCACTAGAAGTGTCTTAAGACTAAGGAAACTCTTAGTATCTAAGAGAAGTCATGTCTAAGATGGAGGGGTTGAGAGCTCATCCTAAAAATGAGGTCAACAAAGGGCCAGGTGTGACCAAGGTACACCACATATTGGTGACAAAATGATCAATAACTTTGAACAATCACAAGCACTAACATAAATGATCTATTCCCAACCCATGGTGTATAAATAAAGAGCTTAGTGCGGTGTGACTCTACTTATGTCAAATACAAAGAGAGTGAGGGGGAATACTGGGATGGGTATATGAACCTTCCACTTGGGAAATAATTCAAGTCATCCACAAGGGATGAGAGGTTTGATTTGACTTGAGTCTCAATGGAGAGAGAAATTGATTTCATTTGTTTGTTTGATTGATTATTTGTTTTATTTATTACTTTTGTTTATTTAGTTGTGTTTTCTTGATTGTTTGGATTTGTTAGATTGCTTTTGTTTGACTCCACAGGAGATTGATTGAATTTGTTTTGTTCATTTTGTTTGACTCCACCGAGGGAGGAGGGAATTTGTTTTAGATTTTTAGATTTTTGATTTTTTGAGATGGACTCATTGCTATGGATCGCGTATGGAGGCCTGACATAACTGATTTACCATCCAAAGGGGTCTACCAAACACATAGTAGGACTAGCCAACCAAAGGGATTTCCTTTAATATCATTGGGAAGAAAACCTAGTAGACTTACATCCTTCAAGTAGGGACCATTTCTTTGGGATGATCCATCATTTGACATGATTGAACCAACCTATATTAGTGAATGTATGGACTTAAATCAACTCAAGGATAGTCAAAAGATTGATTTCATTTTGTTTAGTTATTTTGATGAATCTCAATGATTTGATGGATGACCGAGTAGACCATGAGCCTTGAGCTAACTTAAATTTATGAATCAAAGGGGTACCAAACACATAGTAGGAATAGCCAACCAAAAGGATTTTCTTTCTGACAACCGTACAGGAAAAAAGCATAATAGACTTACGCCCCCAAATGCAGGGACCTTGATGGGGTGATCCATTAGCAAGGCAACATATTGGACCCTACCTTGGGTGGACTATTGAGTGAATGCCGCCGAGGGACTTAAATTAACTCTAGTCAAAAGATTGATTTCATTTTTTTAGTTGTTTTGATGGATCCCATCGGTATGGACGCATCGAGTAGGGACCATGGGCCTTGAGCTAACTGATTTACAAATCCAAAGGGAGTTGTCTACCAACCACCATAATAGGACTATACAACCAAAAGGGTGCCTTTCGATTTATAATGGTTAAGTTTAAGAAGAAAGCGAGGATTCACATCTTCCAAAATAAGGAACCACTAGGGTGACTGGCAAGGTAATAAATCAACCCGAAAGGCGACAATTGAGTGAATGCCGTGGGGACTTAAATCAACTCAAAGATAGTCAAGATTAGTTTCATTTTTAATTATTTTGATGAATTTCATTGTTTGTGATGGATCACTAAGAAGTATATCGCCTTTGACCTATCTTTATCAACCAAAGGGAGTAGCTTCGCCGAGGGAGAACTATCCACAAAGGAGTGCCTTTTAGTTTATAATGGTCAATTCGGGAAGAAAGCATGGGACTTACATCTTCCACTTACAAAAGACCACTGGGATGATCGCTTTGGGCAACAAATCAAACTCGACCTAAGTCGCTCGGTTTGTGACCGTCATGCTAGAAAGAATGTGTCAGGATTACATCTTCCAAAGAAAAATGACTTTGGGTAACCGCCAGGCATAATACAAATCTTAAGGGTGACTACGAGTGAGTGCACGGGACTTATCTTAACTTAAGTAGTCAAGCAATTCCTATGGGAGTTCAGACACCTAAAGATAGGATGTTTGCTTGGGAAAGAGGCCCTTTGGGGCTTGAATTCTAATCCACAAGTAATATTTTGTTTGTTTGTTTTATTTGTTTATTGTGACCCTTTAGTTTGTGAGATCAAATTGAGAAGGAGCTTATATGCCTATACCCATTTACCAACTAAGGGAGAATCTGCATCGAACAAATTCTCCAATGACAAGGGTGGCTAGGAAAGGGGACTATCTAATCCTAAAGTAACTAGGGTAGTGTCTAAATATGGTTGCAAAAGGACTGATCCAAATAGAGTGCCCGGAGAGAGGGCTAAGGGCTTGATCCAAAACCTGAGAAGATAATGTCATAGGTATTTGGTGGTCAACTCAAGGAGAAAGTGCGAGGACTCACATCTACAAAGAGTGGTGTATCCACGGTGAGTCACTATCAATATAATGAACATCAACCAACCTAAGTTTGCAATAATCCTAGAAGAAAGCTCGGGACTCACATCCTCCTATAATGAAACTCATTTGGGATAGTGCCTTCGCCGACAAGTGCTATCACATGGAATGCTCAGAGGACTTATATCAACTCAAATGTAGTCAAGAGGAAAGGAACCTCGGTGACTTATCTTAAACCTCAAATATGACCTAGATATGATGATTAGTTCAAGAAAAAATCATGGGGACTCACATCATCTCTTAAACAAAATCAACATGAGGTAGCTCGATGGGCGGAAGCCTACTAAACTAACAGGTGCTCATTGGTTTATAATGGTTAAGTTAGGAAGAAAGCAGGCTCACATCTTTCAAATAAGTCACCACTTGAGTGACATATTGAGAAAGTATGTAAACCGACCTAGAACTAATGAGTGAGTGCCATAGGGGCTTGTTCTCACATCAAAATAACTCGAGATAAAAGATTTGTATTTATTTTATGCTGTGTTAAAGGGAAAAGGATGCCGCTTGGATTATCTCACCTACCCTAAACACACTTGGGAAATTAGATGAAATGGTGCTGGATGGCAACCGAATTCACTAAGAAAGGATGCCACTTGGGTTCTCTTACACTTAACTCAATTGTGCTAATAGAAATAGGATGCCTCTTGAGTTCTCTCACACCTATTCTAGTAGGGAATTATGTTTATGTTGTGAAAGAGGGATAGATGCCTCTTGGGTTGTCTTACACCTATCCTAGACATGTCATGTGATTTGTAAGGCAAGTAAACAACGCTTCAAAAGAAGAAAAGATTTTGATGAAATGGAATCAGATTTTGTTCTTTTATTGATAATTATTTTCAAATAAGTTTTATGGGTATTTTCTTTAAATAGAGCCCATTAATTGGAAGCATCGGGTGTTCCCATTTACAATCAATGAGTGAAAGATCCTCCTTGGTAGGCCTTCTATGACATAGAGCCTTCCCAAGTGGGTTCAAACTTGCCTCCCATCTTTTGATGGGTAATTGTCTCCTTAGGATTAACACAAGTTCTCCTACTTGGAAAGACTTAGGGTAGACCGCCTTATTATGAGCATGAATCATTTTGGCCTTACAAATTGGCCACAGTAGGCATCCCTCCTCCAAACCTTGAGCTCTTCTAACCACAACTTTGCATTCTGCTCAGTGATTTTGCTACCCAATGCTATCCTTAGTGATGGGAGTTGAACTTTAAAAGTAAAATAGCTGACCCATACACTAAGAAAAATGAGATAGATTGGAGTTAGTATGTGGTGTGGTATGCCCAAGGCTTCAACCAATTATTTCATCGCCGGTCATCAAGAGTCTTCTTTAGATGGTTGAGAGTTTTGTTGAATGCTTCGCTAAGCCATTTTCTGGGTAGTAGATGGTTGAGTATCTCCAATCTATACTATGTCTTCTAGAAGCTATTGATCTTGGTGCTTTTAAATGCAATATCATTATCGATACATAATTGAGGCACCAACCTATATATGATATGGTTCACGAAAAATTGAAGCACGTGATGACCTCTAAGTGGGATTGTCTCTACTTGGAAAAGTATTGTGGCGACTAAGATGAACCAATGACCCTTGGAAGAAGGAGGATTCTAGGACCCACAATGTCACCCCAATACTCAAATGGTAATGAGGCCAATGTGTAGAATCATCAAGGCCGATTATCCTAGTCTCTTAATCTTTTCTTTCATCTTTGGATCGATGTACTGCAGACCGATGCACTTAGTCTCAATCCCGCAGCTTCATGTTTGTTCAAATAGTGTAACCACATTAGATCGAAAGGACAAGGTGACATCAATGAGAGCATAGGAGAGAGCTATTTATTTCACCGATGGGCTTGTGACTTTTCTTGAGGTAGTTTGTGTGTTTAAATAATCTATGAATGGTTGCCTCTAATCTAGCTCCTTGTACTTATAGGCAATGATAACCTCCCTTCAAGAGAAAGTATCTCGAGTTCATTATTAATAAGGGTTATGACTTGTTTGCTTTTGGACCATTTTGGAATGGACTCATCTTCCGACATGCTAATTCGCAAGTTTTGGCCAAAGCATCTGCTAACATTCTCTGCTCTGGAAACTTTGTAGATGGTGACTTTAGGAATTTGGGCCAATAGCTTCATGGTATACTCGTGGTAATGGTAAGGTTTGAGAACCTTGTAGGACCGACAATTTGATAATCAATTGAGAATCCTCATAGATATTGATTCTCTTGACACACCGTGATAGCTAACTCATCGATAATCAAAGCCTCATACTCAACTTCATTGTTGGTGTGGATTGGAGAGATAGTATGAGAATCTCATCATGAGTTAAGAGAACTATTCCTACCCTTCCTTTCTTGGAGTGTATAATGCTTCTCCTTTATGAATGGAAGCCACACCATCAAAATACATCTCCCAATGATGATTGTCAACCTCCAAGTTCATGATTTGTTCATTAAGAGATCATCCAAGGGGAATCGCAGTAAATGGGTGTGTTGCTAAGAAATCCACTAGTGCTTGTACTTTAATAGCATAAGGGGTCCAAAAGTGATGTAAAATTATGAGAATCATGGAACAACATGCTAAATGTCCACATGGGCTATGTCATGAGATACCGCATGGGATTGGTTCCGGAAATCAAGTTCACCTTATAAGAAAGTATATAGTGAGCTTTTGATTCAAAGATCAAGGCTAGGTAGTGTTTCAATAGGTGTAGTTTGCTTCAACATGAATCGGATGATGGTATAGTAGAGCTCTCCATCCCTTCACATTGGCATTGGGCCAACAAACCATCGAGGAGTCATCCAATGTAGCGGTAGATGATGAGTGGCCTGGATAGGGTCGCTAGAATTGGCTTCACCAAATACGTTGGATATCATCAAAGACACATTAAGACTTGTCATCCCACTTGAACTTGGCATCCTTTTGATAAGTGTTGAAAATGGCTTGCATCTCCTCGATAGGAGATTAAGAATCTTAGATATGCCAACCATCCTTGGAAAGATCTAAGTTGAGTTAAACTTTTAGGGTGGCATTTCTAAGATTTGATTTTTCCGATCTATTTCTATTCCATGATGTGACAACAAACCAAGAAATTTCTAAGCTACTCAATGTACACTTGGGGATTCATTTTGAGGTTATATTATCTTAACCATTTGAAAACTACTCTCAAGTCAAAGAGATGGTCTTTCTTTTCATTGCTCTTGACTACTAAATCATCAACATAACACTCAACCCGATGATGGATGAGTTCATTGAAGATCAGTCTTAGATGTGTAAGCATTTTAAGGTGAAAGGCATGACCTTATGACAATAGATTCCAACGGGGTTTGAAAAGTAGTGTTTCTTTCATCCTCATCATAATTTGGTTGTAGCAATGACCCATCCATGAAGGAGAAACTGCATGAGATGAGGCGATGTCACATTAATTGTATAGGAAGAGGAAACTCATCCTTAGTACATGCCTTATTTAAGTCTAAATTGATACATATGTGAATTTGACCATTCTTAATTTGGGTGACACCGCAAACTGTAGGGTATTTTTCTTCTTTGATGAACCAACATCGAGCTTGACTTTAAATGACCGTTGTTCGATTTCTAATCACATGAGTCTAGAGCTTGCATGATGATTAGCACTGGTCTATTGCTAGTTTGTAGGTCGCTATGTCGAGATAATCCGGCATTTCTTCATAACTCTATGCAAAGTAGTCCTTAAACTCACTCAATAGCCTAACTAAGTCATTGGTTTCTTCTTCATTCAATAATGAATTGATGTATGTAGATTTTCTTCTCGTCCGAGGTTGATTTCTTTAAGTTTGTCAATTATTGAATGGATCTCCTTTTCAAATTGGTGGTGCATCTTTGATTTGGAGATCATCTAGATCATTTGAAGTAAACACACATCCTCATAAGAGTTGGTTTGGTGAAAAGAACCATCGACTATGGTTGGTGACAACCAAGCGAATCATCATCGACTAAACCCACTATACCAAATCCTAATCGATCTTGATTGCATCACGTTGTTGTTCCATTGCTTTTGAGGTACTTCGACGCTGCTTAGACCATGAATAAGGAATCAAACACTTCCTTGCAAGATTAAGAACACAAGGTGAATACTAATCAAAAGGTAATTCCATTAATTCTTTATTTGAAATATCCTCAAGTCTACATCGTTTTGGACTTGAGGATGATGATCCCAAAAAAGAATTTATTTGGCTTGACATCTGGAAGACGAGGGGCTTCCTTAACTACTAAACATTCAACTTTTGAGATGAATGAGCTTAGAGCTAACGTTCCTAACTGCTTGATATTTTCACATCCATTTGATTCAAATACTTTCATGCTTTGTCGAGGCTGATCTTCATCGATGTCAAGTGTCACCTCAATGAAACTCAGAGGGTTGGCATGTTAATCACATTAGACTTGTCCTCCAAGCGATTCTAAGTCTATGTGAATAGTAGGTACTCTATGAACTAGAATATAACCCACGATGGCCAACCAGGGGTCTTCTCTAGGAATATCTCTATTTTACCGGTGGAGGTTGAGTCATCTTACCCACATGTCCATATGATGGAATAAACTATGGGTGGAATGTAACATGTGGCTCACTTCTTCCTCAATTTTCTTTCTTGTTCACTTGGCTTTCATTTTTCTTTTCTTTTCTTTTGCTTTTCTTTTTTCTTCTTTTCTTTTGCATTTGCATTTAAATTTTGACCAAGTTCATGAGAAAAGGTGTTTTGAGGATGATAGTAGGTTGCATCATCATATATCTCAACCTCTTGACCAAAATGGCTTTTCATCACTTTTGATATATTCAATCCCATCCTCCAACTGATGCACCGATGGAGGGATGATGGAATCATCTTGTTCTAATGTATCCAAGGCCTATCGAGCAAAATAATGAATGAAGTATTTGAATCAATGATATAAAACTTGGCTTTAGTTTTCTAGTCTCCCTATCTCCAAAGGTACCACTATAGAACCTAAAGCCCTCTCACCTTGTTCATTGAATCCTCTCAACATCATCCAATCTCCACGAGTGTGGAGATGTCAATCCTCAGGTTAGGGTCTTTTGACTCATAATGTTCACTAATGCACCTAGATCGATGAAAACTGCAAGTCAAGCCCATGTCCACGTGATGTGAGGGGACTTGTGCTCCATGTCCCCTAAGGTCTTCATCTGAAAGTGATTCCTTGAGCTTCTCTAGAATAATGTGCCTCCTCACTAATAGCACTCAACCGAGCTAAACATATCTCTAGATCAAGGAGAGCCTTGATTAGTGATTCCTCATCTCTTTGGATAAGATAAGGGCATCATTTATGTTAGCTTAGATGACAACTTTCTTAGGTGAGAGAGACATTGTAGTCCACCTGGGCTGATCTTCCACAAGCATATCCAAGGTGGAGCCTATGGAGGGGCTTCTCATCCTAACCAATGAGTTGTTTCCCTCTATCTTGAGGTGCTCCTAGGTAGAACCTGCCACTGGAGGTTGACTTTGATCTCTTGTGGAAGGTTAGGAAGATTCTACTTGCCGCTCACCTATACCTTATCCTATGGGACCCTGAATGATGATTCCAAGTCTATTTCAAGGAGAACCCGTAGTATTCAAAGAAGGAATGTCCAACTCAAATCGAAATAGGAAGATGAGTATATATATTTAGACTTGAAGAGTTATCATTAGGAATAGATTTATACAACCCATCGGTGACATATATAATTCAAGCTGGCTTTATTCTTTGATTTCTTAGGTTTTGAAGGAGGTACATAGTAGAAATCAAGTAAAGTAACTAGGGTGAGGGATTTGATGCCCTCATCCACCAATATAAGATGTCTACTAGAAGAAGAGCTAGTAAGGAGGTAATCGCTAATGTAGTAGCCGCAATAAGAAACTGGAGGTGGACTTAATGGTGGTTGCGCCACTTGGCTATCTTGCAGGCAGCTTCTTGCCCTGAAGCTTTCGTGAGTTATCTGAACTTGCAAACCTTCCTTGATGTTGGAGGTTCGAGCTTTAGGCACATGCAAGGAAAGTTTCTTGATTTTGGAGACAATTTTCTTAGAGGTAGGATAAGGAGATATCCCAACCGCTTTGGTTTTGGAAGGATCACAAGTATCCCCAAGGATTACTCTAATGGAACTAGATGGTTGTTCCACAAGATATTCCATCGGGATAACTATAGCACCGGTCTTGAAGCTATGTTCAAGCTAGTCCTTAAATGTGAAGTAATATTCCAAAACATAACCTAGTATAGGGGCAAAAGTTAGGATCATTACTTTTCCTACTTCCTCCTCACCCTAGGTTCAATAGCTAAAATCTAGCTTATTTAAGAGATTCTTAAAGATGTTCTTGATTACCTCCCTCTTAAATGAAGAAGGCTTGTTAAATTTATCCAAAGGAGTGGACCATACATGGTGGTGGGTACCAGCTGATGATATGGTGAGGAGGAGGCTGCGCCATGGAGGCTGGTGGCCTGTGAACCTCTGGTGGTGGTAGAGGTGGAAGTGATGGTCGTAGCACGAGGTTTCTCACCGCTCCGGCTAGCTATTTTCCCTTGTCTACGCTATCACTACTCTAGACTTCTTCTCAAAAGCTTTGTGTCTTTTGCTTTATTTATTGTCGAAAAGGCAACTGTTTGGCTTCTCCTTGTAAGCTAGATGCCTTGTTGATTAGCTTCTCAAAAGATTTGATGGTGAACCTTTGAGCATGAAGGCAAGCCATGGATATTCTTAAGCGAATCTCAATGGAATGTCTTCGCATTAACCGTGATTTGCATTGCACTCAAATTACACCATCCGAGAATGAAATCAGGGACTTACGGGTTTTGTTGAGCCACAATGATCGCCACACCACCCTTTTGAGCTCCAACAAACCTCTTGATGAAGAGTTGCTCCAAAGTCTTCACCTAACTTGGAAAGTTCGTGTACCAATCAAAGGCTATGCTTTCTAAGCTATTGACAAAGAGATGGAAGAGTAAAGAATCACCGCCACCAACGTTGCAACAAATTGGCTCAAGTCGTAATATGCTACCTTGAGTTCCCATGTTGACCTCATTTTGAATGAGGTTAACATCAATTTGAAATCATTAGGAATGCCTATTCTCAAATAGGAATCCTAATTCAATTTAAACTCCCCTAGTGTCCTAGAAAATCTTTATGAGTTTAATGTATGGGTAGAATCAATCCAAACTTTCAATTTGGATTAACTCAAATAAAATCAAATTAAAATCAAATTAAAATGAATGAAAGAATCCAAACCCATTCCATTTGAATCAAATTGATCATTTGAAATTATTTGGAATCATAAACTATTTAAACTAAATGGTTAAAATAAAATTAAATTTAAAATTAACTCAAATTAAATGGTTTAATAAAATCATAATGCAATTAACCATCAATTGCATTATGGTTTAAAGAATAAACTTAAAAATTCAAAGAAATCTAAATACTTTGAATCAAAGTATTTATTGGATTCTAAGCAAATTCAAATGGAATTAAACCTAATCTCAAATCATTGAGATGAATTTGGGCATATCATAGTTTAGTCCAAACTAAGATGATTATGCCATATTTCATGGAAATAATAAAGAAAAATAAAAAAGAGGGGAATTAAAAAATGGAAAATGGGAAGAAAGAAAATGCCATTAGCTTCTTCCTCCACCTCTTCATTTGAAATAGGTGGATGATGAGGAATGAGTGGGGAGCAACCTTCCAAAGTTTTCCATCAACCTAGCCAACCAAGGAGAAAAATAAAAGGATGGAGATCACGGATAAATAGAAAAGAGAACACACACACAACCTCAAGCTCAATTGAAGATCCCATTACCTTCACCATTGAAAATGAATAGAAATGAGCCATTCGCCTCCCAAATCACCAGTAGGAGAATGACCAACACCATTTGGACCAATCAAGCTTGGTCAAGAGACCAATCCAAGAAAGGAGAGTCCACCTTTGGCACGCATTATTATTTGGCTAAATGAATCAATCCCATGGCTTGAAAGCTAAGGAACGGTATTCCATTAACGACTTGCATTTTCTTTCTTTGAGATTTCAGTTTTGATTGATTTCAGGAAACGTGATCTTCAAGTTGATCCAACCATATATAATCATAGGATTTATTTCCACGATCATGTAACACTTGAAATCGTTATTTCATTCTCTATATCAAAAGATAGAAAAATACTATCAACGGTCCTCTATAGAATTGAAGGAAATGATCTCTCCACCGATATTTGAATTGGACTATCCGATATAGGTGGACGATCAATTTACACCCTTTAGAACCGCAGATCGATCTGACATTGATCTTGATGTAAGAGATCCAACATTTTGGACCTCATGACGCGTGGACAGACCAATCCACACGCACCATGTTGCAAGACATGCCATAGCGCGTGCCATGTGGCACGCGGATCCGGCGGACTACACTTAAAACCGTTAAAATTGGTTAAATAATAGATTTAATTAATTTAAAAATGCAAAAATTCTAAAATCATATAAAATCAAAGAAAATCAGAAAATTATGAATAAAAACTCTATGAATTCATCTTGATGAGTGGGATCCATAGAAATTAAAATCCCAATTTATATTGAGTAATGTTTTGTTAATTTAGGTTTAATTAAAATATTAAATCTTAGTTACTCTCAAATTAATAATCCAATTAATTTGAAACTTTGAGGAAATGAAATTAAGATAAAACACACCTTAGGTGAATTTTGGGATTTAATTCTGAATTCAAGGGAAATTGTAAATTTCATGCTTAACCTTTAAATTAATTAAATTAATTACCCTTTAATAAAATAATTATAAAACTTTAATCTAATAACCTTAAATTAATATAATGAATATTAATGAACACGTAACACTAATTAAACCTAATCAAACCTATATGAACATACTAAATCATTAATTAACTTAATTAGATAATTAAATGAATTAAATAATTCAATTAAACATCTTGAACTTAATTAATTCATAATAAATCAACCAACTAAAAATTATGGATAAAATCTCATTGGAAAGATATTTTGTGAAGAATAAGTGAAAATAAAACCCTTAATGAATCTTAATAAATTAATTTAATTTAGATTTAAAATAATTAAAAACCTTAATTACACCCTAATCATATCTCTAATCAAGCTAAAAACTTTAGGGATATAAAATTGGCATGTAAACATTTTCTTCAAACTATTAAACCTAATTGGTCTATTAGAATTCTTGATTTTCCAAATCTCTAAGTGAATATGAACTAAATAATAATTAGGAAGAATCATTAATTCATTGAATCATCAATTAAATTGAACTAATCAAAATAAACATTAAAAAAACTTAGGTAATTCATCAAAATAAGTCAAAGAATTTAATCAAATATAAAATTTTAAGAAAATCAATACTTAATGAAATTCAAACATAATTAAACAACTTAAGTTAAGTTTAATAAAATCATTAATCTCTAATAAATTTAAATAATGAATCTAAACCTAGGATAATTAAATCGATCAAATAATTAACTCAATTGCTTTAGGTTAAGCATAATCCATGAATAAAACCTAAAGTATTAATTTAAACCTTAAGCTTACAATTCATGATTTAATAACTTATTAAAATTAAATGAAATAAAACTTTAATTTAAACTCTTTAAATTAACATAAGCCAAATTAAATGAAACCCACATAGCTTAATTCAAAATGAAACAAATCAAACAAACTAAATCAAATAAAATAATTCAAACAAATGAAATAACATAATTCAAACATAAATCTAAAAGAATAATTAAGATGCTTAAGGGTCTTAGTTAGACTTTTGAAACTTCATTAGATTAAGATGTGGAATAAAGTTTTCACTAAAAAAATTGAAATTCACTATGTTTCTCATTCTTGAAAACCTATACAACTTTAACAAAATAAAATGATCATAAAATGAAAATTAAATCATTAAGTCATTTGAATTGAAACCAACCAATGGTAAAAATTAAACCAATTCAAACTTCAAACTTCAAACTTAAACTTAAAGGCTTAGAAAGACTTACCACACAAACCCACTTCTACACACACTAGATTACTTAAGTCAACTTTAGATCTAGGTTAGATCGCTATGTGATTTTCTTTTAATCTCTTGTGATATGTTGTGTTGTGCTTCACATGTTTGTGTGGTGAATTGCTTTATAGGATGCCTAGCTTGTTTGTTCATTGGATGTTAGGGCATTCTTTCTAGATTTAACACTATTTTCTACAATGGATTGTGTTAAAGGGATCACTAAAATAAATGAATCATAAATATTTGCTTGCGGTAAAATAATCCTTAACATAATTAATAGGTCGTGGGCTTAGCAAAACTAATGCTAATCCCATATGTTTGTGAAATATATACTACTTTGTGTGTTGTGTGTATTTCCTAACATCTATTTTAGTTAGGATTTCTTTTGAATTTTAAATGTAAATTTGAGCTTAGAATTAGGTTAGGATCTACTAGGATTAAGAGTGACCCAACCATGAGATGGTGTGGTCCCCTGAGGAGCTTGATGAATGTTCTTGAAGAAGGAGACTTTCTGGAAAGAAAACCCATAGATATAAACTTGTAGTTCTAGGTCGATTATATAAGGGCGTAACTCTGCCATTTTCTTTCTTTGGAGATGTACAAATAGATCCTACATTTGGCATTTTCTTTATAATTTAATTTGTTTGATTTATTTTAGTGCAATAGAAATAACATGCTTTTCTTAGGTTTCTTTCTATGTTGTGCTTATGATGAATGCTCGACGGTTCATAGGATAAATAAACTAAATTTTCTACCAACTAAATCAATCAAAACATAAAAATAAATATAACTCAAAATCATAAAACCTAGGCATTAAACCAAGATAAAATATGTAGCAACCCTTAGCTAGATGTTTTAACATCATGCATAAATCATATTGTTTCAATTAATGAAGGACTTTCATCCTTGAGAATAGGGCTTGACCTTTGAGAGCCTATGATGGAGGTACACCTTCTATTCTGATTTGACCCATAATATTTTTCTAATTTCATGCATTAGGCATAAATTATATTCCTATGACCTAAATGAATCTTGAATCAAAATTTAAAATCTAAAAAAAAATATGCATTAGTTAGATGCATCTTCATGCCCCATGATCTAGGAGTTAGGGAGTAAGTCTAGGTTCATAATCTTTCTTAAATACATGTACCAACCATCTTTCATTCATATGACTTAGCCTCATGATTTTAAAATGCACTAGGTGGTGTACCTTCTCCTAGGTTGTAAGTCTAGAAGAGTTAGGATAGGCTAGTTCTTGAGGAGAATGGCCATGATTCCCAAGGATAGAACTAGGTCGAGCATTTGACATGTGTGCTGTAGACTAGGTTCTCAAGCATCCTTTTAGGAATAAGTCTTCAACCCTGTATCTCTCGCTAGAATCTAAGCCCTATATTTCTAAGAAAATGATAACTTAAATCTAAAATAAAATCCCAAATATCCCAAGATCAATAGGTATTTCTACTTTTATCATTTGACACTTGAAAATCTCTCTCCAATTTGGACCTCCCAATTGAATTTTCCAAAATCAATCTTTGAAATCTACCTAGCAGTCTTTAGAATAACCAATTATTTCTTTAATCAGAGTATTCTTAGGAAGAGACCCTTCCTAAGATGTAATTAACTATGAGGCTTATATAGGGAACCATGATCCTAGGATAAAATAAACTGTTCTACTTTTCCATGTAGTTCAGGAGAAATACTCTAGTACATGAAAGACCCATTAGCCTTAGAGTCTTTTATTGAAATGTTCAAATCCATTATAGAGAGCATGTTTATATTTTGAGATAATATGTTTATTCCTTAATGTTGTATTTAAATAAAATATTCTAAACTCTATGTGGTGTCATTTTTTATCTATTAGAAAACACCAACATATTTCTGAACTGGATGGTTCCTCTCCATCTTTAGAAATAAAGGGTTATTTCTATATATCAAGAAAGTGTATTAATGCCACCATGTGATTGCCTTTCTTTTCGTTGGTACCTCTTCATTTCATTTGGTTGAGTCTATCCAACATTTTGAATAGGTTCTAGAACTCTTCATTTATCACAATTAAATGATTGGGCCCTAGAACCAAATCAATAAAAGAGGTGAGAGAAATAAATGAAAAACAAGTCATTTTATATGACCTAAATCTGGTCAAGAGATTTAAAAACCATTCCAATACAAAAAAGAAATGTTAAATTAAAAAGTATGAAAAATACTTCAAGATTTGAAAAGTAAATCTCCAAAAATAAAGTCTCAAAGTTAAAATATGTCCTTAATCTTACTTTGGCTTGGTACTAAAGCTAAAGAGAATGAGGACAGGTCTTGAATGGATACCCTTTGTTCTACTACATTCAAAGGTGTCACACCTAAGGATGTAAATTGAAATGAAGGAGTTCTTCAAATCGAGAATCTAAATCAAAGGAGAAATAATTGTGCTTGTTTCTTTCCCACCATTGAAGTTTGAATTGCATTTAGAAAAGAAAGATAAAATAAAAAATCATCCCAAAAGAGAATTCCTTTATTGACCTTAGAAGTTGGTTAAGGAACTAAATGTAAAGCTTCTATCCTTCTTAAAATTTTACATAAATGCAAATTTAATCTTAATTTATTTCCACAAGTCCACTAGAATATTGGAAAATTTTGTTCAAGCTAATTGGCCAAAAGGAGTGACTTGGAGGTAACCCTTTTGACCTTTTCAAACCTTAAATTAGGTGAGAGTCAAAAGAGGAAGATGACATGACACAATAATAAAAAATTTAATAAGATTCTTTTGCTCCAAATCAAGAAGAAAAGAAAGGGTAGTGAAAGAGAATTCTCTGATAAAGTTGAAATGAATGAAATTTAAACCAATAAATTTAAATCAACTTTTTAATGGGAGTTTTCTCCCATTGAATGAAATGATATTCATGATTGGCTTTAATTACTTTAAGGCCAAATCATACAAAGAAAATTAAATGATGATTTTAATCCTTCTAAAGAAATCATGGCCTTAGATTGGGTCCTAAGGGTGATATTTATCTCTGAGTAAAAAAATATGAAAATTTTATCTTAGTTGATAGATAAATCATTTAGGACTTTGTCAATCCAAATGAATGAAGAAAGCCTAGTTTTCTATTCAAAGACTAAGCCATTATATGCTTTCAATACAAAGTGAACCTAAGGAAAAATCCTTTGCAATGTATGACCTTTTGAAATTGTCTTAATGTTAAATATGATGGTCAAAGATTCCATTGCAAGTTGAGATTACCTTTAATCTTATATGTGTTACAAAAAGAATGCAAATCAAACTTGACTTTCTAATAGCACATCATCTACCCTAGGGTCCTCTTTAAATGATGATCCTCTAAATGAATAGATCATGAGGTACTGATATATTGAGGATAGAGTTAGACCTACCTTCCTCCATATCAAAAGGAAATTCTGAAGTCAAATTCAAAATGGTAGAGTTATACCACCTCAAATGACATTAAAAGAAATGGAAAATAAGTCATCATGAAAATGTGATGTCTTGTCCATCTTAGAGAATTTGCTTGCAAATCAAGCATCATATTTAAAAACACAAAAATGAAATATGAAAAAAAGAAATAAAAGTAAAGCAAGGCATTACATAAATGTAATTTTCCTTACTTAACTATAAGCAACTTCCGATGTGGCATTCCATTATAAAGAAGTTTTATGGTTATCTTCTATGATGAAGATAGACTACTAAGAACTTATTAACATCTTAGTCGATGTGGAAAATTCAAAAGAAGAAAATCTCCAAAACACTTGTTGATTGTGCATCGGTCAAAGTGAATTTATATAGGCCCAATTCTAATCAAACTTTGATAAGATGGTGCCATATAAATTCAATCAAATAAAGAAAGTAGTTTTCAGCTTCATGAAAATTCAATCTTAAAACTCAACCTAGAAAAGAACTTAATTTCAATCATATTATTGATTGAAGATAAAAAATTCAAACATAAAAAGAGCAATTTAGAATTCATGAACATCTTTAAATGCTCTTGGATGGTCCTATCCAACCCCAAATTGGGGAACCAAATGAAAAGAAAAAAGAAGAAGAAAAATTGATTATGGAAGGATGCTTCATATTCATCCTAAAGTGTTGAGTCTTAGGATATCATTCAGCTACTCTAAATGACCTCACTACATATTTGATTCTAAGAGAAAATTCTAATCTGTGTAAAGTTTCAAGGAAGTCATTATGCCAATCATAAATGGCTTTAATAGATTTATTGTTCTATGAAAAGATGAAAAGAAATAGAAATGTTGGATCATATTATATGATTAATCAAGCAAAGACTTGAATCATATCAAAAGTCAATCAATAAAATGTTGTATTTGGACAAAAGGTCAAATACATCAAATTTCTAGCAAATCATTTAGTGGAGTCATTTCATAAAGAATGAAATGTTATGAAAATGAGTCAAATACATCAATCTTCTTAGTGAATCTTGTAACTAGGAAAATTTTTGAAAGTAACCTTTCATAAAGAAATGAATATTGCTAAAAGAAAGAAAGAAAGAAAAGTAAAGGAATAGAAAGACTATATCCAAGAGAAAAAAGGATGAAGTCTAAAATTTCTAAGCATGTGGACATTATTACCTTCGAATTTCTCCACATCCAAAAAGTGGTAGGGTTAGAAGTCCAAAATTGTCCTAAGTAAAGAAAATATTAGATATCTCATGCTTTGTCATTTTAGCCTTTTCCATGACGGTTAAATAAAAGATATCTTCTTTTCAGAGACCTTAATGACAAAGATTATTGAGTATACTCGATACCATTTCAAATGAAGCAAAAATACCCAATAAAACTAACATAGCTTAAATGAAATAAAATAATCAGATATCTCATGCTTTGTCATTTTAGCCTATGCCATGATTGGGTGAGCTCGCTTGCGTTAATTAAAAGATAGTGGATCTTCTTTTCAAGAAACCATATCTTTTGAATGGCAAAGATTCTATTGACTATATTCGATATCAAATGAAGCAAAAGGCACTCAATGTAAATGGACATTTTAACTTTAAACTTATCCACATCAAAATAAAGAGGGTTAGAAGTGAAAATAAATTGTCTATACCACAAAAAATAAGCAAATATCTCATACTTTATCATTTTAGCCTTTGCCATGATTGGGTGAGTTCGCTTGGCGGTTAAAAGAAAAGATAGTGGATCTTCTTTAAAGGTCCATATCCTTTGTATGGCAAAGGTCCCATTGAGTATACTTTGATTCCATGGTGTATAACCATAAACAAGAAAAGTTTCAATCATAGAGCCATTGCAAGTTAAAAGCTTAAGTAGTTTGGGTCCTAACTTTCTTTTCAAAAGGCACCAAGCACATTGCATGATTGTTGTTTAGATGTGTGGAGATTTATATAGTCTTCAAGTTCGGATGCACCCTTAGAATTTGAAGAAAATCCAATTCCACAATTGACAAAGTTGATATCAATGATATGACTTTTAATGAGTTAGCTATCAATGACATGATCTATCTTTTGGGTTTAAAGACTACTTTATCCGAAATAAATTGAAATGATCTCCGATATAGTGGTCTATAAACTTAAGCTTGATGCCATTTTAATAAACTAAGTATTCCTTTGACGATGTGGTAAAATTCTAAAAGATATGCAAAATTTTAAAAAGAAAATGATAGTTGTACATGAGAAGAAAGCATTATTCTTGGTTAGCTAACATCATTATATCACCCACATCTTGGTATTAGGTAGATCTTTACCTTGAAAATGGGTTCATATTACCCATATTTCATTTAAAAAAAAGGCTTTCATGCATAACGTTATCCTTCTTAAGGATAACTTATCTAAAACTTATCAAATTAAAATAATTCTAGAAAAGAAGAATTGAAAGCATATGAACATCTAATCTACAAGAATATTCTTATGAGTCATATCATTCAATCTCAAAATATTTGGGCCAATTTAGAAAAAAGGGTCATGATCAAGATTTCAAGTAAAGGCTTATATTGAAAATCTTCCTAAAAAATAAAAGAAAATAAAAGAAACTTCAATATGACTTGAAGAACAACACATTATTACATATAGAGTCTTGAAATTTACTTTCAAAGTAATTTCAAAGACCTTGTAGTAAAATGTAGAAGGATAAAAAAATGCAAAATAAGAAATTAATTAAAGACATTTATGAAATTTTATTTCATATAACCTTTACAAGAATAGCAAATCAAT
Organism: Cymbidium sinense; assembly: GCA_021442155.1. Taxonomy (NCBI): domain Eukaryota; kingdom Viridiplantae; phylum Streptophyta; class Magnoliopsida; order Asparagales; family Orchidaceae; genus Cymbidium; species Cymbidium sinense. Next base: position 16,214,594 of record CM038220.1, on the reverse strand, counting down.
TGAAGAAATTCAATTTCAAACTTATCGAGAATCTTAATTTCTCTAATAAGTTAATTCTTTCAATTCTTATCGATTAGGGATAAATTTTTTTTCTCCACAAGAATAAAAGATTATCTTGATTCTCATTTACTTTGGAAAGCTTTAAAGGAATCTCTTGATCTTTATTAAATCCAAGAGAAGGCCTTATAAGCTGTTCATTCATGTCAACAAAGCAAAAATGACATACATGTCCAAACCAAAAGAAAAGAAATTCCATTTGAGAAGCACTAGTTGACTTTGGTTCTCACCAAAGAACTACATTATCACATACAAGCTCAAAAGATATAATTCTCAAGTTACTACCCCTCAATTAATTAGACATCTAGCATGGTTCATTATAACTTTGAGATATAAAGAAAAATGATGAATTTTATGCTCATGGCATAGTAAAGTGTGACCTTATTTTTTAGAATGAGCTCTCAACCCTCCATATTAGATATAAGACTTCTCTTGGGCTTTAAGATATCCTTAGTCTTATGACACATCTAGTGATTAGGTGGACACTCAACCCAGCCTAGAGACTTAGAAGAGTTAGCCATAGGAATAGTCATGCTTTGGGGTGTTAAAATTTGACCCATGGCTTGAACCAATCCTCACTTCCTCCCTTCAAGTCAAACTCAAATCAATTCTAGCTTAAATGATTTTTCTTAAAACTCAAATAAATTCTAAATGATTGAAATCCATGATTGAAACCCATAACTGAAATTCAAATCAAATTCCAAAATCATTTCCTAAGTCACTTTGATTTCTCTTATAGACTTAGCTAAAATCAATTCAAACTAAATTTTCAAACCATTTATATTCTCATTTATATTCACATATATAAATGAAATATAAATTCAAATCAATTAAACTAAACCCAAAATCAAATGCAAAACCTATAATCACCAAATCTTTCCTAAGTCATTTGATGCCTCTTATGGACTTAACTCAAATCAACTTCAAATCACTTCAAATTCATAAAATTTTCATAACCCATTTATATTCTTATGTATATTCATATATATAAATTAAATATAAATTCAAACAACCAAAACCAATTCCAAAATCAAACTCAAATTGATTCAAAATTCAACTTAAGCCTTTCAAGTCAAACTCTTGAACTGCCAAATCAATTTCAAATCAAACTCTTGATTTCTCTTCATGATTCAATCAATCCTTCAATCGAATCCAAATATAAACACAAACTTTAATCACTTAACCAAAACTCAATTCAAAATCAAACCCAAATTAAACTCATGTTCACCCTTGAACTTGAAATTGTCAAATGAATCAAAACCCATTTGACTTAAAACCATTACAAATAGATTTATATTTCAAAGTCCATATGATTAATCAAACTCAAATCAAGATTTGACCAAACCATTTGACCAATATAGGCTCACTTGACCCAAAGTGACCTAAAGTATCCTTATGAGCCAAATTCTAATCGTAACATAAATTCCTTTGTAATTCACTTGTAATCCATGTATAAGGTGATACTCAGTGGTGAAAAAATTTCTATTAAGGAGTCACCTTTCAAATGGGAGAAATGAAAGAGGCAAGACTATATAAATTCATCTTTTAGATGCCAATGTAGATCCAGATGCTTATTCAGTGATGGTAATCATCATCAAGGAAATAGTGTATTATCTTGATAGAAGTCACTACCCTTTAATGGACCTAATCACCTCAATAAGGACTCTAAGGATGGTGTCTGATATGTACTAGAGATTCTTCCCCACTTTACATGAAAAGTAAAGCATGGTTTATTTTAAACCGTTCATTGTTCTATGGGCAAGCATAGTTAATTACATCATAAGGAATGGATTCCTTAGAAAACTCTCGATTAAGGTAAATGATCATTGTGTTCAAAGATTTCAATAGGAAGGACTATCAATCATTTTTGAAGATCAAATGGGATTGATCAAAGAGAGAGAGTTATTATCAAGCCAAATGGAAGATAAGTAGATGCTCATGATGCTAGAAACCTAGCATCTCAAACTATCCTATAGTTGGGCTTTACATTTTGAAATTGATTTAATTTGTTTGAGTTATATTTTTCATTAGAGATTTAGGACTTATGTTTAACACAAGATTAAGAAAATGCCTAAGAGGTGAGGAATTATGCTTATGGCCCATAAAGGAGATGCAACCTCTAACCTAAATCTAGGGAGCTTTGGTGAGGGTAAAGAACAAACCTAAATCTAAGGTGAAAATGGGTATTTGGTTTGCCTACAAGAGGACAAACCATCCCGAGCTTGGACTTACAACCGCCTGGGGTGGCCACCAACTAACTCCTCCTATGATTTTAAATACATGTAGGCAAGTTTTATGCTTATGCAAGATAGCTAGGCTATTTATTAGAAAGAGACTAAGTCCTTAAACATCACTCCTAAAGAGACTAGAACAAAGGACATGCTTCAAATGACTAAATCTAATGTAATTCAAATTTTATTTTATTTTCATTTTAGACAATCATTTTGATCAGGCTAATAGATTCATGACTAATGCATGAAAAAAATCAAGTTATTAGCCAAAATCAGAAGAGAGGAGGTGTGTTTCCACCATGGCTCTCAAAGGTCACCAAGTTTCTATGGCAAAGGTGGAAGCCCTCCAATCAAGAGTGAAATAAGATGCATTGTGCATGATATTATAAAATAAATGGTCATCCAAAGGGTTGCTAATTCTTTTATCTTGATTTTAAACCTAAGATTTATGTGAGGTTATGAGTTGTTTAATTTTTATTTTGAGTTGTTAAGTTGGATAAAATTTATTTTTCCCTAAGAGCCTAATCCACATCCAAGCCATACATAAAGCAAGGAAGAAACTAGGAAAGCATGCCACTTAATACAAAAGCAAAAAACAAATCATCAATCAATTTATAAAGCTAATCAAAAAGAATAAAAGGCCATTGCACCACCGCACAAACCCAAAAATATCAAATTGGTAGTGAGATCTACCCTTATACAACCCAGATTACAAATGAATTAAATTATAATTAAGCAAGGAATTCATTATTATGGGGACTTCAAGCTTCATTTCTTCTTTTCTTCTTTTCTTCTTTCTTCTTTTGGTTCCTTCTTTTGGATGGTTGGAAGGTGGATGCTAAGGCTTTTACATGGTACATAAGATAAGATCTTATGACCAATGCTCATCCTAATCCCCATAATTATTTCAAAATCCTAATTGCACAAATTTACATGAAAAGGAAAAGTGGAAATCTAACTAAAACTTGCAAGCAAAGGTTAACTAAAACAAACCACACAAATCCCAAGCATGTATATTGACTTATCCCCCACACATGGGTGACTAAGTCCCCACTTATTGGATTATGCTTAGGGTATAAAGCACAAGCAAAAGCATTTATATTTTTATTTATGATAGCACCCCTTAAGCAAAATCCCTAAAAGAATAGTTAGAGTAAGAGCATCATTCATTATACAAGCATACACCCTAATATCCAATCTAAAACATATTTCACAAAACAAACATCAAACCATGCACCTAATTTAACCTAAAGTTAGAAGTGGGGACTTAGGCTAATGTGTTCTTTGAAGGTTTGTGTGTATGCTTAGCTATGACTTTGGGTTCAAATTTTCTAATTATAAAACATGTTCAACTTAGGGGGTCATTTAAATTGTTTAATTATTTTAGGTTGATTTTATTTCATGTTTTGATTAGGTTCAAGTGAATCCTATAATTAATTACTAAGTTATGAAGTGAGGGAAGAGAAGAGAACTTCTTTCCTTCCCTAACCTAAGTAATTTCTAAAGTAGATTCACATTTTTTATTTAGATGAATGTTGAATGTTTTGATTAAGTCTTTTAATTAATCTAAGTTTAGATAAATTCTAAACAAACCTATTTAAAAGAAAGGCATTTTAAGATTAAATAAAATGAATCAAAATTCACATAACACACATTACTTCATTTCTTTCCCAACATGTATAACATGCATATGAATGGACTCTAAACATACAAATGAGAATATTTAACATACTTTATGATGCATGCTAAGTAATCCATTTAAGAAATTTAGAAGTTGAATATGTATGATTTTTCTTAAGTAGAAAGGGGTTCCTTATCAAATTTCACATACACACATGAAAGTAAGAAAGGCATAAGTGAGTACAACGCCATTGTTAACTAGAGGTGTAAGGTACAAAACCTACTTAGGATACTTAAAGCCACACAACCTCGAGGTTGTCCAGACTAATATACTAACTTTCTTAAATACAAACATGTGTATAAAAAGAATGAAATGGAAAAGAAGAGCAAAAGTTGTATTAATGGATTCATTTTGTTTATGTAATTTATGTACAAGTATAGGTAGCCCTCTTAGGTGATAGCATAGGTATGAATAGGATATGAAATTAGGTCTTTTCAAATGAACCATATATCCCATCAAATTCTATTCAAAATTATACCAACATAAGAGAGAAAGGAAACCTATGTTAAGCATACCTTTATAATCTTTCACATGCAAGCTAATAATTAAAATATAATTAGCATACTTTCAAATTTGATATTTAATTTATCTATTTTGAAAATAATTTGAATTTAGTAATGATAATAGCCACTCATATTTCTACTTTAAACACATGCAAATTTGACATAAAGTAAACAATTTTATTTTAAACTTGAATTTGAAAAATATGAATTTATGAAACCACATGACATACAAATTTAACATGTTGGGGAAAGATAAAGCAATGAAAGCACAAAAGTGAATTCACTTTAATTAAATTCTAAAGACATTCTTATGAATAAGAGAGTTTAAAATAAATCAAAGTGTATTCAATGTGATTTTGTTTAGTTTGAAGTTTGATTTAATTTTGAAAGGGGAGTTGAGTTTATTCTAACCCTTTCACATGTGTTTGATATTTTTTTAAATTTTTAGATGATTAGATTCATTTTTTTTTGTTTTAGTTAGGTTAGGTATGAATTATAATTAATTAACCATTACCTACACCACCTTAGCATAGTTAACCAAATAATTATTAGCCAATGAGATGACATAAAACTAACAAGGAATTTAAATTTGCAATGCACCTAGGAAGAAAAAAGGGCCTAATGCAATTTGGATCATAATTAAAAGTTAATTAAGCAAAGGGGTTTAGCTTAAGTAATTTCAAAACACCCTTTCACACATATGAATTGGGTTTTGATTTAATTGAACTTAGGTTATTAAACACTAAACATCTACCCAAAGTAGATTAATGTTCTTGAAGCTTTAGAATTTTAGAAATTAATTAAGGGGTTAATTAATGAATTAACCAATTAAGAGAAGATTAAGGAAAGAAAAGGGGTTTAGGGAATAGCTTATAGAAATGCCCCAAAATTATTCTTTAAACCTTCTATCATTGATTTGACCTTAATCAACTCTAATCATGGATTAAAACCACTAATCCACTCTCTTAATTATGCTTAATTAAGGGGAGTAATTAGAAACCCATATGCAATTCTCCAATTAAGCCTTCAATAAATCCCAAGAAAATTAGAGAGGCGTAAGTCATCCCCAAAATATATACCCAAGAAGTTTGGGATTAATCACTTAATTAAAAGGTAATTAGCAAAATAAAGTTTCTAATAAAACCCAAAATCAGAGAAAAGCATAATTCAAAATGCATTGAAATTAATTTTAAAATATTTTGGAATTATCTTATAGGATTTTATTTCATATTTTTAAATTTTATTGAAGGAGATATGAATTTTGAAGATTAGATTAAAATTAATTAAACATCCTAGCTAATCCTTTAGCTCATGCGGTGAGTATTCCACTTAAATGTCAAATAAAAAGGCTGATGGCGCTTGGTCTCTACCGTATAATCAAAGATTGAACCACTGAGATCTCCCCATAGTTTTAAAATGATAAATCAAATTTTAAATGTAGGATTAATCAACCGCCCATCCAAAATGCGTGGATGGATGGTTGAGATCTCCCAGTTCTTCCCTAGATTAGAGACCGCCCATGATCTAGGGAAGATTTGAGCTCGATTGAGCTTGGATTCAAATAAGACTTAAACCACACCATCTAGCAATGAGCCACATCCAATGGTGGATCTTGCATGACTCAAAGATTTCTTTCATAAAGGACCAACACATCCTATGCTTGGTGGTAAGAAAATTCCATACCTCAGAGGTGATCACCCAGATCGATGAGTAGTTTCTTCTAGTGGAGATAAGCTTGGAAATTTTAGGCCTTGGGGTTGAGTGACTTGCTCTATGGATCAACACCACTTCAAGATCCTTATGGATTTGATCCAATTGCTCTCCTTCTATGGGAACTCAATGGAAGCTTGTGAGCTCGGATTGGTCCCAGAAGAAGTGAGCAAGAGGAATTGGGATGGTTTTAGTGAGAGGAAGTTCAAGATTGGATTGATCTCCTATTTTCACACTATGCAAAATTGAGAAGATGATGTTATATTTCACTCTAGAATCTTGGGAGTGGAATTACTTAACTTCTAGGTTCAATCAATTGAGGAATCATGAATTTGAATTAGGGAGTATATCTCCCCTTGAAGGATCGATGGTTGCAAGCCATTGTTATTTGATCTAATTGATCAAAATGGGAGGTTGTTTGATCAATTAGATGTGCACATGGTCAATTCCTTGAGTGGATTGCCAACCTCCCATGTGCTTGAAATTGTGTGGAAGAGAGATTTGAATTTGCCATTTCACCATGGGGTCGGGTTTGACCTTGTGGCCAATGACCCAAACCCATTGGGTTGGTGCACCACTCTTCATTAGGTCCACTTGAGCTATTAGGAAAGCATCAAGTGGATATGAAGAGGGTATGACCAAATTACCCATGGATTAAGCCAAAATTTGCTGGAATATGAGTAGAATGGTCATTTTATTAATTTTTTAATTTGGATATGTTGGGTGGAGAACTAGGTTTGGCCAAGTTTCATGAGATTTGGAATTTATTTGATGTTGAATTTTGGGTCATGTTGACCCATTTAGGTCAAAATGGGTTAACTTGGGTCAAGTTGACCAATTAGTCAAATGGGTCAAACCAAGGGTTGGGTTAAGTTCATATGACCATTTGAAATGTTTTGGTGGCTTTGGTTTGGTTCAATTTGGTATAGTTTGAATTTTGCTCATATGACTTCATTTAGGTCAAATCATCAAGTTGACCTATTTGACCCATTTGACCTATTTGGGTAGGTCAAGGGTAGATTTAGGTTAGGTTAGTCATATGGAGTGGATTGGTATCTTTGTTTCCAATCAATTTTGGTTAAGTTCAATTTGGCTCAACATGACCCTTTAGATCGTTGGGTCAAGGTCAATTGGGCTAGGTTAGTCTCAATTGGATTTGGTCAAGTTCCACAAGTGATTTGGAATGAACTTGACCCATTGGATCAATTTGGCTTAGATCAAGTTTTGACATATTTGACCCTTTAGGTCAAGTCAACTTGGGTGAAGGCCAATTGGGCTAGGTTAGGCTCAAATGTTGGCTTGGTCAAGTTCAAACATAGGTCATGAGTGAACTTAGATCAATGGTTTCAATCAATTTGTCCTATGGTGGAATTTGGCTATATTTGGTTTCATTTTGGCTGTTGACTTGGTCAACCCTTAGTTTGACTTGGTTTGACCTAATTTGATTGATTGATCATCTCATGATGATTGTTGATCATGATGAGGCATATATGAGTTTGGTTCAATCCAATTTGGTTAGATTAGAATTTATCTCATAAGGGTACTTTAGGTCACTTTGGGTCAAGTGAGCCTAAGTGGTCAAATGGCTTAGTCAAAGCTTGATTTAAGTTGATGATCTTGTATATGGACTTATGATTGAAATATAAATCCATTTACAAGTGGTTTGAAGTCAAATGGGTTTTGATCTTTGAATTTCATATTCAAAGAAAGAATATGAAAGGATTTAGGATTTTATTTTTTGAATTGATTTTGATTGAGTGATTGAAGTTTGTATTTATATATGGGTTCATGATTGTAGGTTGATTGAATCATGAAAGAAAATCAAGAGTTTGGCTTGATTTGAAGTTGATTGGCTAAATTCAAGATTTTGACTTGAAAGGCTTAGATTGGATTTTGAGTGGATTTGAGTTTGATTTTTGCAATTGGTTTTGATTGTTTGATTTATATTTCATTTATATATGTGAATATAAATGAGAATATAAATGATCATGAGAAAATTTCAAGGATTTGAAGTGGTTTAATTATGATTATTAGAAGGATTTAAAGGACTTAGGAAAATTTTAATTTGAGTTTAAAATTTTGAATTTGGTTTGATTGGTTTATATTTATATTTCATTTATATATGTGAATATAAATGAGGATATAAATGAATTATGAGAAAATCCCATGACTTTGAGATGGTTTGATCAAGATTTAAGCTAAGTCCATTAATGGAGAATTAATGACTTAAGAATGATTTTAAATTGAGAATTTAATTTGAGCATTTGATTTGATTGATTTAGATTTATATTTCATTTATATATGAATATAAATGTGTTTTGATAAAAAATTCCATGAGTTTGAATTGATTTGATCATGATTTAGGCTAAGTCCATTAAAGGAATATTTAAATGACTTAGGAAATTTCATGAATTGATTGGAATTTTGAGTTTAGTTTGATTGATTTGAATTTATATTTCATTTATATATGTGAATATAAATGAGAATATAAATGGATCATGAGAAAATCTCAAAGATTTGATTTAGTTTTGATCATGATTTTGGCTAAGTCCTTAAGAGAGATTAAGGACTTAGAAAAAAATTAGACTTAGAATTTTGATGGATTTTGATCATGGGTTTCAATCATAGATTTCAATCATGGATTTCAATCATGGAATTGATTTGAGTAGAAAATCAAATAGATTTGATTTGGAGTTTGACTTGAATGAAGAAAAGTGAGGAATGGTTCAAGCTAAGGGTAAGCAAATTTTCTAACATCCCTAAGGCATGACCTATCCTATGGATAACTCTTCTAAGTTTAAAGGGCTAGTTGAGTGTCCACCTAATCACTAGATGTGTCTTAAGACTAAGGAACTATTAAAGTCCAAGAAGAATCCTATGCCTAAGATGGAGGGGTTGAGAGCTCATTCAAAAAATGAGGTCAACAAAGGGCAGATGTGGTGTGACTAACGAGGAACACCGACGTATTGGTGTTGACCAAAATGATCAACAACACCAAAAGATCACAAGACTAACAAAAAATCTATCCCTAACCCAAGAAAAAAGAAAGAATCCAGAGCTTAGAATGTGGCTCTTATGTCCAAGACATAAGAGAGAGAAAAATCCACTAAGGGATAGAGTGTGAACCTTCCACTAGGAAGCGGTTCAAGTGATCCACTGGGGATGATATTTGATTTGATTTGGGTTCATTGAGAAAAAGATTTGTTTAGATTCCAAGGAAGAGGGTTGAATTTATTTTAATTTTTTTAGTTGAATTTTGAGAGATGAACCTTGTTAATTTAATGATGAATTGCACAAGTAGAGCCATGAGGCTAAGGCCTAACTCAGATTTACCAATCCAAAGGGGTAGTCTACTAAACACATATAGGACTAGCCAACCAAAGGGATGCCTTTGGTATGCACCAATAATACTAGGAAGAAAGTGTAGTAAACTTACATCCTCCAAAGTAGACCGTTGGGTAATCTATTGGCAAGACAACATTGACCCAACCTGGGCTGACTATTGAGTGAATGTAGTTGAGGACTTAGATCAACTCAAAGATAGTCAAGATTGATTTTTTTTTAGATTTGTTTATTTTGATTATGATGGATCCCATAGGTTTGCATGAATGAGTAGGGGCCATGGAGGCCTGACCTAACTTAGATTTACCAATTCAAAGAGAGTAGTCTACCAACCACAGGTAAGACTATCCAAAAAAAAGGGGAAATGCCTTTTGGTATACAATGGTCAAGTCTTAAGAAGAAAGCATGGGGACTCACATCTTCTAGTCAGGGTGATCGGCTTTGGGCAAAAATCTGAACTGACTTAGGGTCGACTATTAAGTGAATTCCACTGGGAATTAAATCACTCAAGATAGTCAAGATTAATTTCATTTTTAGATTTGTTTATTTTGATGGATTCTATTGGTTTATGATGGATCAAACGAAGGAGGAGCTTGTAGCCTAGACCTATCTCAATCAACCAAAGGGAGCTTCGCCGATGGGAGAACTATCCACCAAAGGAGTGCCTTTCGTACAATGATCAATTTAAGGGAAGAATTCACATCTTCCACTAGAAAAGACCACGGGTGATTGGTTGCTTTGGGCAACAAATTGAACCATACCTGGTCGTCTATCTTTGGACAATCATGCTAAAAGAATGCATAGTCTTACATCTTCAAAGGAATGATTGCTGGGTAACTTGCTTGTGCAAAGATTGAACTTGACCTAGGGTGACTATGAGTGAGTATCGACTGGGATTTATCTCAACTTATAGTCGCAATTCCTATAGGAGTTCTCACACCTAAAGATAGGATGCTTGGGAAAAGGGGCCCTTGGGGCTTTTTAATCCACATACAAATTAATTTTGTTTATTTATTTAGTTTTGTTTAGTGGACCCTATTAGTTTACAAGGGATCAAACTGAGAAGAGCTTATATCGCCTAGACCTATCTCGAATCAACTAAGAGAGAATCGCATCCTGAACAAATTCTCCAACCATAGGATACTAGGAAAGGGGAAAGTCCAATCCAAAAGTAACATGGGTAATTTCTAAATGGGGTCGTAAAAGGACGTGATCCAAATAGAGTGCCCTGGGATGGGGAGCTAAGGGCTTAATCCAACACTGAGAGACATGGCTAGTCATATATCCAATAGTATGTGTCCAACTTAAGGAGAAAGGTTGGGACATATTTGCCAAGAGTGGTGTATCAGAGATAGGAACATCAACCAACCTAAGGTGCCCATTGCAACAATCGCCTAGGAAGAAAGCTCTGGGACTCACATCTTCCAAAGCAATGATTGCTGGGATAGTCTATCTTCGCCGAGGTGCTATCAACCTGGGTGACTACCGATTGAATGCCACTAGACTTATATCAACTCAAAGTAGTCAAGAGGAAAGGAGCCTGGGAGACTTATCCTAAACCTCAAATATACTCAACCTAGTTAGTGCATGATGACTAGTTCAAGAAGAAAGCACAAGGACTCACATCTTCTTAAACAAAGTTAATCATGATTTACGCTGGCAAGAAGTCTACCACACTAAGGCACTCATTGGTTTGCAATGGTCAAGTTAGAAGAAAGCTGGGACTCACATCCTCCAACAAATGACCACGACATACTAGAGGTAGAATGTAACCTAGAGTACTAATGAGTGAGTGCCAGGGGCTTGCTCCACATCAAAATAGCTTGAGACAAAAGATTTATGTGTTTACGTGCATGTGTTAAAAGGAATAGGATGCCTTTGGGGACTCTTACACCTAAAACACACAAGGGGTAATTGATGAAATGGTGCCATAGATGGAAAAAAGAATTCCCACAGAAAGGATGCCGCTTGTTCTCTCACACCTATCTTAGTTATGCTAAAAAAGATGCCTCTCTGCCTCTTACACCTATTCTAATAGTTGAAAGATTGTGTTTTGTGACAAAAAGAGGGATAGATGCTGGGGACTCTTACACCCCTAAACACGCCATGATGGATTCACAAGACAAGCAAACAACACTTCAAAAGAAGAGAAGATTTGATGAATGGAAATTAGATTTTATTCTTTTATTAATGATTATTTTCAAACATGGTTTGTTTCATGGGTAATATTTCTTTAAATAGAGCCCATTAATTGGAAGCATCGTGTTCCCCTTTACAATCAATAAGTTGATAAGATCCTTGGTAGGCCTTCTATGACATGTGGGCCTTCCCAAGTGGGTTCAAACTTGCCTCCCATCTTCGATGGCAATAATTGGTCTCCTTAGACTAACACAAGTTCCCCTCAAAAGACCTAGGTGGACCAGCTTGTTGTGAGCTTGAATCATTTTGGCCTTGTTCAACTGGTTTTGCACCAGAAGACTCTCCTCCAAACCTTGAGCTCTTCTAACCACAAATTTGCATTTTGCTCTATAGTGATCTTGTTACCCAATGCTATCCTTAGTGATGGGAGTTGAACTTCTAAAGGAAGAATGGATTGCACCCATACACTAAGGAAAATGGGGTAAATTGAGTTGGAGTTGGTATGTGGTGCGGTAGGCCCACAAGGCTTCAACCAACCGCTCATTCCATTATCATTTGATGTCATCAAGAGTCTTCTTTAGTATGATGAGAGTTTTATTGAATGCTTCGCTAATCCATTTGCTCAGGATAGTAGATGGTGGAGTATCTCCAATCTATATCATGTCTCTGAAGTTGTTGATCTTTGTACTTTTGAATGCAATACCATTATCGGATATAATTCATCGAGGCACCCAACCTATATAATGATTCCTAAAAAAAAGCACATGGCTATGACCTCTGAGTGGGATGGCTTCCACCATTGGAAAAGTTGTTGGTGGCGCTAAGATGAATTGATGCCCTTGAAGAAGGAGGATCAATTGGACCACAATGTCGCACTAACACAAATGGCCATGAAGCCAATGTAGGTGTAGAATGTTGGTTGGTGGAGGACCACACCATGCACCGAAGACCGATGGCATCTCTAGCTACATCCATGCGTAATCATCAAGGCCGTAGTATCCAAGTCTTGATTCATCTTCATCTTTGACCGATTGATGTGCTCCATAGACAAATGTACCTCAATTATAAATGCCATGTGTTTGTTTAAACAATGTAACCACATTTGGTCAAAGGATTGGTGTGGTGCCATCAATGAGAGCATAGGAGAGATCTCTCTATTTCACGATGGGCTTGTGACTTTTCTTGAGGTAGTTTGTCGGTGTTCAAGTAATCTATGAACGTTGCCTCCAATCTCTTGTCCATTTTGGCAATGGCAACCTCCCCTTCAAGAGAAAGTCTGATGAGTTTAGAATCAAGATATAAGACTTGTCTATTTTGGACCCTTATTGAAATGGACTCATCTTCCGACATGCCAATTCTTTGGCAAGTTTGTAAAGCCGCTACCCATTCTCTACTGGGAACCTTGTAGATGGTGACTTTGGAGGCCAACAACTTCATGGTATACTCATAATGATGAAGCTTGAGTTTGAGAACTGGTAGGACTTGACAATGTTGATGACCAACTTAGAATCCCAAAGATGTTGATGGTCTTGACATTGATAGTGATGGCTAACTCCAACAATCAAAGCCTCATACTTAGCTTCATTGTTGGTGGGTTGGAAAGATAGTATGAGAATCTCATCACATCACATTTGGAGTTAGAAGAACTATTCCTACCCCTACCTTTCTGGGAGAATAGATCATGGTGCTTCACCTTTAAGAAAAGAAGCGCACCATAAAAAATACATCTCCCATCGATTGCCGCCTCCCTAAGTTCATGATTTGTTCATCGGGAGATCATCACTAAGCGAGAATCAGAAGTGGGTGTGTGCTAAGAAATCGCTAGTTGTCCTTTACCATGAGGGTACAAATGTGATATCAACGTGAGAGAATCATGGACCAATGAGCCAAACATCAATAGCATTGGCCATGTCATGAGATACTACAATGGATTGATTTTGAGAGATCAAGTTCACCTTATGAGAAAGCATATAGTGTCGTAGCTTTGAGATGCAAAGATCAAAGCAATATTTTTCTCAATAGGTGGATAGTTTGCTTTTAGGGAATCGATGATGGCGAGGTAGTAGAGAGAGCCCTCTTCCCTTCATCATTGGCTTGGGCCAAGAGCCGAGAGAGTCATCCAATGTAGCAATGTAAAGGATAAGTGGCTCACAGGATAGGTGCTAGAACCGGCTTCACCAAGTACTCTTTGATGTCTTCAAAGAATGTTGACACTTCAAGTTAAGGAGATGGTCTTTCTTTTCTGCTCTTGACTACTAGATCATCAACATAGCACTCAACATGATGGTGGATGAGTTCATTGAAGATCCAGTCATGGCCCATTGGTATGTAGCACGCATTTTAAAGAAAGGCATGACCCTATAATAGAAGTTTTGATCGGGTTTGAAAAAAGTGTTTCTTTCATCTTCAGAGACATCTTGATTTGGTTATAGCGGATGACCCATCCATGAAAGAAAATTGCATGAGATGAGAGGCAATGTACACCATTAACTTGGTATAGGAAGAAACTCATCCTTAGGACATGCCTTATTTAAGTCCCTAAAATTGATGCAATAAAATTTGGCCATTCTTCTTCTTAATTGGGAGCTAGGTAGGATATTTTTCTTCCACGATGAAAGCATTGATCAATTTCTTGACTTGAAATGACACATTGTTCAATTTCTAATCACATGCGTCTAGGAGCTTGCTTAATAGGGGTAACATTAGGATCTACTAGCTTACCTGTATGTTGAGATAATCGGGCATTTATTCATAACTCCATGTGAAGCAAGTTTAAACTTCATTCAATAGCCTAACTAAGTCATTGGTTTCTTCTTCATTCGTAATGAATTGATGTATGTCGGTGGATTTTTTTCTTATCGAGGTTGATTTCTTTAAGTTTGTCAATTATTGAATAAATTTATTCTTGAGTGCCTCTTTGACTTGGAGATCATTTGGATCATCGAGGTTTCTAAACACACATTCTCATAAGGGATGTGTGAGAAGAACTATCGGACTAAATAATTTGGTAATAAGCAATAATCATCATCGATCATCTTAGTCTTGAATCCTGATTGTGCTTCCAGCCTGTTGTTCCATAGCTTCTTGAAGTATTCTAACTTGTGTAAGATTTTTGTATAAGATTTTGAAGGTGAGTAAAGTCAAATTCTCATTAATTCTTTTATCCTCCTCAAGCTCTACATCAACTTGACTTGAGGATGATGACAAAAGAACTCTTTCTTCATGTCATGCTTCTTTTCATCAGAGTAAGGTTCAATGCTACCTAATAGTTTCACATAAACTATAGTCAGAATACTTTGCTTTGTCTTCATCTATCTGGATCGAAAGTCACCTCCAATGAACCCGAGAGGGGTTATATATAATCACATTAGACTCATCCTCTAGCTGGATTCCAAGTCTATGTGAATAGTAGGGTACTCTATGAACTGGAAACATGACCTATTGGTTGATGGCCAACTAGGGGTCTCCCACCTCTAGACTGCCTCTTTTTTACCTCTGCCTCTGGTGGAGGTTGAGCCATCCTTCCACATGTCCATATGATGGAATGAACTATGGGTGGAATGTGATATCGGATCTATTTCTTCTTCAATTCCCCTTTCTTGTTCACTTGGACTTTTATTTTTCTTTTTTTTTTTATCTTTTCTTTTTCTTCATTTTTCTTTTCTTTTGATTTTGCATTTGAATTTTGTCCAAGTTCACGAGAAGGGTGTTTTGAGGAAGATAGTAGGTTGCATCCTCATAAATCTCAACCTCTCAAATGACTTTTCATCTCCATTGACCATGGTATTCAATCCATCTTTTTTTGAACTTGATGCAGCGATGAAGAGGATGGAATGATCTTGTTTTTGTATCCAAGGCCTACCAAGCAAATATTGAATATTGAAACAATGATGTAGAACTTGGCTTGTCTTCCAATCTATCTCCAAAGGTAACACTATAGAACTAAAGTTTGCTCACCTTGATCATTGAATCCTCTTAACATCATCTATCTCCTCGGTGTGAGATGTTGATCTTCAAATAGGCAAGGGTCTTTTGACTCATAATGTTTAGATGCACGGATCCATGAGAACCCTAGTGAGTGCGAACTGTCCATGTCATGTGATGTAGAGGGGGCGGTTGTGCTCCAAGTCCCCCAAGAAGGTCTTCATCGTGAAGGTGATCCCTTGGGCTTCTTTTGCATAATGTGCTTCCTCACCTATAGATCAGAGCTAAGCATATTTGAGGATCAAGGAGAGCCTTGATTAGTGATTCCCTCATCTCTTTGGATAAGACAAGGGCATCATATATGCTTAGCTTAGATGGCAAGAGAAAGGATGTTGTAGTCCACCTTCTGATCTTCCACAAGCATATCAAGTGGAGCATCTTGTGGAAGGGCTTCTCGATCACCAATGACTTATTTCCCTATCTTGAGGTGCTTTGCCCTAGGAGGTAGAACCTTGCCACTATGGAGGTTGACTTTGGAGATCTCTTGAGGGTAATGGAAGGTTCTCATACACTTCAGGCTCACCTGCTTCTCCTATGGGACCCTCAAAATTAGATGATTCCAAGTATCTGAGGTGAACATAGTATTAGAGTTGGAAAATCTAACTCGAATCAAAGGAAGATAAATTGTTATAGTTATTTTGACTTGAAGAGTTATCATTAGGAATAGAAGAAGATAACCCATCAAAAGTGACACAAATGTAATTCAAACTAGCTTTATTCTTTAATTTCTTGGAATTGTTTGGAGGTACAAGTAGAAATCAAGTAAAGTGAGTGGGGAAGAATTTGATGCCTTATCTTTGTACAAGAGTTCTACTAGTAGAAAAATAAAAGCTAGTTGAAATAGAAGTGGAAGGTGGAAGCTACGAGGAGGTGGACAGTTGGTGTAAAGGGCTATCTGGTGGCACATCTTGATCTTCTTTGAGCTCCCCTTTCCTAGAGTTGGCACGGAAACTTGCAAACCTTCTTGGTGTTGGAGGTTTGAGTGACTTAGAAACTTGCAAGGAAAGCTTCTTGATCTTGAATGATCTTCTTAGAGGTTTGGATAAAGAAATATCCCAACCTTCTTTAGTTTTGGTAGGATCATGTATATCCCAAGGATTACCCTAATGGAACTAGAAGGTTGTTCCATAATTCCTTTGGGATAACATCGGTCTTGAAAGCGTGTTCAATCCAAGTCCTTGAATGTGAAGCAATCCTCCAAAATATGGTTTAGCATATGGTAAGGGCAAAAGTTTGGATCATGACTTTTGCCTACTTCCTCAGTCTCTAGGCTTAGCTGAAAATCAAGTTTCTTTAAGAGATTCTTAAAGATCTTCGATTACCTCTTAAAGAATAAGGTTTATTTAACTTATCTAAAGAGTAGGTGGACCATAACTACTGGCGGGTATATGCCTTGCTTTGGTAGTTGAGCGGTATGTCTTTGGCCGTGGAGCTGTGGAGGCTGGGAGGGCTACCTCGGTGGTGGCAGGAGGTGGAGGTTGTCATGGTCTCTGGATTGATCTCTAGGCTGCTTCCCCTTGTTAGCTCACTACTCGGTTTATTATCATTGACATTTTATACTGCTTTGGCAGCGATCTTGAAAAGGCAACATTTGGCCTCTCCTTATAGACTAGCACTTGTTGATTAACTTCTCAAATGTTTTAATAGTGAAGCCTTAAGCATGAAGGTGACAAGCCATGGATATTCTTCAAGAGAATCTCAATGGCATGCTACTTAGGCAGCTGGTTCACACTTCATACTCGGTTATGCCAGAATATAATCAACAAGGGACTCATAGTGCTATTGTGTACAACTGAGATCACTACTAACCCTTTCTTGAGCTCCAATAAATCTCTTGATGAAGAGTTGCTCTAACTCAATAAATATTTTCTTGAACTATTGGGAAGTTCAACCAATCAAAAGCAATACCCACTAGGCTTCTAATGAAAAGGTGAAAAAGCAAAACGATGCCACCGCATTATAACAAGCGGCCTTAAAATGTGCTATGCTATGTCTTGGGTTTCCGCCATCAAAGCTTTTGAAGGAAGGAGGCACAAAACCCTTGGGATATTAAATGGCATCAATTCCTCTAGGTAGGGTCTACCCTTTGGAATCAATGATCCTCCCAGGGCTTGAGCCAAAGCTTCCTTCAGCTCAACCATGGATTTATATCTTTTCTTGTATGGAGGTACTTTCCACTACCTTCCTATACATGCTAGTGCTACCTTCAACAGGAGGTAGAGTCTTGGTGGGTCCAAGACATGCACTAACTCAACTAGCGACATCAACTAAAGTAGGATGAACTAAAGCTTATTTTTTAAAACTACCTTCGTCATCTTGTTGTGCCATCATCTATTTGCTCATCTTTTACCGTGGAGGAGGTCTTTGGATGCGGTGTCTTCGATCAACCTCATCACCTTCCATGGCTTGTTCCCAGAAGAAATCCTTTAGTGTCAACCATGCATATTATAGTCTCCCAACAAGTCATCTTCATTGGGATCAAAGTTGACTTTCTCTTCATCGACTAGTTGTAAGATCTCCTTCTTCTCCATAATAATGTGCAACTATCTCATCTAAAGAATGATCCATCTCAAATGTAAATAGTTGATCGGTGATCCTTATTGCACAGAGGCACCCTCTATTAGTCAATCCTATGTGGATTACTCACTAGATGAGACACTCACTCCACTAGGAGGAGAGGGTAACAATCCTAGGATGTTCCACTACACTAGTCATTTGACTATCATCTCATCTGAAATAACTATCACCATCTCCACATCTCATCTGGCGAGTTGGTGAAGGGACGACCATGCTTGGGTGCTCCTCGCACCCAGGGGTAGAAGGTTGAGCGAGAGCCTGACCACAATAGGTGGTGTAGATGGGTAGGATCCCTTGGTAGCGATCACCAGGGGTGCATTTCCCGGATATGGCCTTCATGGCCTTTGATGGAATAGAGATGTGACTGGTGGTGGGCGAGGGGTTAAAGTGGTGGGGTGGAGACACCGACTCTCATGGAATTACCTCCTATGGTGGCTAGTCCTAGTGAGAAGGATCAGTATATGGTCTGTGGCGTGTTGAGCTAAAATTAATCAAAGCGAGGACTGATGGTGAACCTCCTTCTCTCCCCTACTAGTAATGTGTATGGGCCTCACGGGCCCTCTCACAGTGAATCTGCTTCTTGAGGGATGATAGATCGAGATCAACCAAAGTCTAGACTCGGTCCATATGCTTTGCATACACACGGCATAAAAAGTAGGACGGCATATGACCTGCTCCTGAAGCTGGTTTGCACCACTGGAGGAAGTGATGAGGATCCTTCTAACATCCTCTATTTGATCTAGAGAGAGGATGGAACTAGTTCTAACTAGTGGTGACAACGGAACTCATCCTGGTGATGGGTGTGCCTCTCTAGCTCCGGATCTGGTGTGGACTTGATCATGCATTCTTATTCCTATGATGTGTGTAGGATGGGAGGTGTGAGCCATACTCAAATGTAGGGAGGCAAACCGAGACTAGGGAGCCTTACCCTTAAAGGGTAGATGAGATGGTGCTAGCCCTTACTGCAAATGAAACCACAGGGGTGTCTACTAACTGCTGCTATGGTGAAGCTTGTGGTATTGCCCAGCTTTCCTCTTCAATGAGGTCATCAGTCGAGGGTAAGTCAATCGAGACTTACGCCGTCCCTGAACTTCTTGTAGTGAGGGGAGTGCCCATCCTCAAATCCTCGACCAAAGTGAATCAGATATGGTCTAGATGGAGGAAGTTAGCTTGATCTAAAGCTAGATCCATACCATGGGGAAGGTAAAGTAAACTTAAGAACCATTTCATTTAACAAGCTAAAATTGATGGCTAAGAATCGCAATGAGAAATGTTGTATCAAATGGATTTGAGGTTCTATAGATTTTGAATTTTGAATTTGAAAATTTGAACCCACATCCAACTTGAAAGTGGGGTTCAAATGGATTTGAAGATTGATTGAAGAGGAATTTGAATATGAATCCAAATTTAGGAATGTTGAAATATGGATTTAAATTTTTTGATATGGATGCTTCCATTGGTTCATGTTTGTTTGAATTTGAATTTTTGATTTGAGGACCCTTTTCCTTTAACAAATTTGGGTATGTTAAAGTAAGGGTCAATTGATTTTTATTTTGTTTGATGATTTTGAAATTTTACTTAGCAAATTTAGGTATGCTAAGTGAAAATATTTGAGAAAGTGATTTTTTTTTGTGAATTTTGTTTTGATTTTGAAAATTTTGGAATTCCACTTAGCAATTTTAGGTATGCTATGGAGAATCCAAGTGTGTTTTGTTTGATCTTTGAAAATAGGATCCTTAGCAAATTTAGGTATGATAAGAAAATCCTAAGTGTTTCATTTTGTTTTGGATGTTTGATTTTGAAAAGGTAGGATCCTTAGCAAATTTAGGTATGCTAAGGAAATCCTAAGTGTTTCATTTTGTTTTGATTTGATTAAAAGTGGAGACTTTACTTTTTCAAATTTGGTATGTTAAGATGAAACCCATTTAGTTTTTGAAATGGAAATTTTACTTAGCAAATTTGGGTATGCTAAAGAAATTCCAAATGGTGAGTTCAAAATTTTGATTTAATTTGGTTTTGAAATGGAAACTTCTCCTTAGCAAATTTGTATGCTAAGGAAAGAAGTTCCAAAGGTGTTTGAAAATTTTGATTTTAGATTTGGAGACTCCATAACAAATTTGGGTATATTTGAAGTTCCAAATGTGTTTGAAATTTTTTGATTTTGGTTGGAAACTTCACTTAACAAATTTGAGTATGTTAAATGAAGTTTCAAAATGTGTTTAGAATTTTGAATTTTGAGGAGACTTCACTTAACAAATTTGGGTATGTTAAATGAAGTTACAAATGTGTTTTGAAAATTTTAAAATATGATTGTTGATTTTGATTTTGGATTTGGAAACTTCACTTAGCAAATTTGAGTGTGCTAAATGAGTTCCAAATATGTATTTGAAAAATTTTGATTTTGATTTGGAGACTTCACTTAACAAATTTGGGTATGTTAAATGAAGTTCAAATGTGTTTTAAAAAATTTTAAAATATGATTGTTGTTTTGATTTTGGATTTGGAAACCTTAGTTAGTAAATTTGAGTATGCTAAATGAAGTTCCAAAAGTGTTTAGAATTTTGAAATATAATTGTTTAAGTTTTAATTTTTGAAAGAGGACTTTCATTCAACAAATTTAGGTATGTAGAATGGAGATCAATTTATTTTTTTAAAATGTGAAAATTTTGTTTTTATTTTGATTATTTCTTTTGAAAGAGGAATTCCAACTTAATCATATGGGATATGCTTAAGTGAGATTTCCTAAATGATATTTATTTTAGTTGGGAATGAAATCTTCACTTAATAAATTTATATTAAATAAAGATATTCATATGTGCTTTTGAAAAGTTTAATTTTGTTTAAAATGAAATCTCCATTCAATAGGTGTGAGTGTATTGAATAGAAAAATTCATGTGTGCTTTTGAAAACTTTATGATTATGATTGTGATTTTTTTTGGAAAAGATGATTGTTTATTTTATTTTGAAAATGAAATCTTCATCAAAGTGAATTGAAAAGATGTTCATTTGTGCTTTTGGAAAATTTAATTTTACTTGAAGATGAAATTCTATTCAATATGTATAAGTGTATTGATGGAAAGATTTATGTGTCCATTTTGAAAACATAATTTTTTTTATTTTGATTTTTGGAAAGATGGTTGTTCATTTTATTTTGAAAATGAAATCTCCTCAAAATGATTTGAAAGAAGTTATTTATTTGTGGTTTTGGAGAATATTGTTGGTTTATTTTGAAAATCCTTACATGTAATAATTATGAGAATTGTTAAATGAGGGTGATAAAGTTTTGTGAAAAATATTTTATGAAGTGTATTTTGAAAAATGTACTTTTGAAAAGCAAAGTTCTTTATGTAAGATTTATTTTATCATTATTATTTTAGAATGAACCTTTCCTTATCATAAAAGGATAAGGGGAAGTCTTTAAAATGTTTTCTTTTTATTTAGATCTTTTCATTTTACCAATTGGAGAACCCAATGGGGTTTTAAGACCAACAAGGAATGCGATCCTAAAACCTAAAGATATTGGCTAGCTCAACTTAAGGATGAAATAAGCTAAGTGCCAATGAAAAGAAGGATAGTCTAAGATTCATAATACAAACTCACTATCGATACTCAAAGACAATAATTATTTTCCAAAGATGGAGAGTAGAGCCATCCCTGGAGTTGCAAGAAAAATTTGTGGTGAAAAATTTCTTTTGGGAGGATCCGCCTTCAAATTGTGGGGAGAAATGAAAGAGACAAGACTATATAAATTTTTTCTTTTTAAAATGCCATAGATCAAGATGTGCTTATTCAAGTGATCAGTATGTCATCAATGAAATAGTGTATTATCTGAGACAAAGTCACTACCCTTTAATGGACCTAATCACCTCAAGGACTCAGGATGATGGGTCATATGTACCATTCTTCCTACTTTATATGGAAAAGTAAAATAGAGTTTATTTTAAACGGGTTTGTTAAGTTTCCTACAGGCAAGCCCCATAGTTAATTACATCTCAAGGAATGGGATTCTTAGGAAAACTCTCGATTAAGGTAAATGATTGTTATCTTCAAAGATTTCAATAGGAAAGGACTATCGATTAGTTTATTTTTGAAGATCAATGGGATTGATCAAAGAGGGAGTTATTATCAAAATGGAAGATAAGTAGAGATTCCCACAATGCCGGAAACTAGCAAGCATCTCAAATTATCCTATTGTTGGGCTTTTTTTGAAATATATTTAATTTGTTTGAGTTGTATTTTATTAGAGATTTAGGACTTATGATTCCTTAACACAAGACTAAAGAAATGCTTAAGAGGTGTGAAATTATGCTTATGGCCCATAAAGGGAGAATATACCTCATCTAAATCTAAGGAGCTTTGGTGAGGGTCAATGCACAACCTAAATCTAAGGAGAAAATGGGTATTTGGTTTATGTGAGTCACTATAGCACCCAGGGAGGAGAAGTGAATTGGGCAATATTAAAATTTTAAAACTTTAATCTTAAATTTTAAGTTTTAGTAGAAAATTAATTTTGATTTTTTGTAATGACAAGATACAATTATGCAGCAAAAATAAAATTATAGTAAAGTAAAGAGACAATAGGCATATTTTTTTACGTGGCCTAAACCCAAAACCTTTAGCCATAACTAGAATCCACTAAATGCAAAAATAGCTTATAAATACTCTCTATAAGCAGGTAGTACAACCCTAAACAATATGTATTCTTACAAGGCGAGGTACAATATATAAATTTGAGAACAAAAGAAAATATAAGATAATAAATTTTGATAAAATAAATCTCTCAAAAATATACCTAGCTATCCAATTCAAAAGATGATCTCACAACTTATGAATGATCACTTAAAACTTAGAAATTTTGGCAAGATAAAATGCTCACTTAATATTGATAAGAAATAATAAAATAAATATCTTAAAGTGATCTTACTAAGATATTTTTTGTTATACAATTTGTAGGTAATATAAAATTATTTCAAAATAAATTCACAATGTTCTTTTACACAATAAAATAAATTTCAACAAGGAATAATTTGTTTTATTTTAACCAAAAGACTCTTTCAATTTATATATTTGTCTTGAATTGGGCTATATTAAAAATTTTAGAACTTAAATCTTAAATTTTAAGTTTTAGTAGAAAATTAATTTTTGATTTTGTAATGATAAGATACAATCATTAATGTAGTAAAATAAAATTACAGAAAGTAAAGAGAGACAATAGGCACACAATTTTTATTGATTTGGCCAAACCCCAAAAGGCCTACGTATGCTTACTAGAATCCACTAAATGCAAAATAGCTTACAAATAATACTCTCTATGAGGTAGTACAACCCATTGAATATGTACTCTCCTACAAGATGGAGTACAACCAATATAAATTTGACAAAAAAATAAAATACAAGATAATAAATTTTGATAAAATAAATCTCTCAAAATTATACCAAGCTATCCAATTCAAAAATTACTTCGTTCGGTTACGTATTGCTATCTTATTAAAATTATGCAATTTATCGATTCAAAAAATGATCTCACAACTTATAAATGATCACTTAAAACTTAAAAAATTTTGGCAAGATAAAATGCTCACTTAATATTGATAAGAAATAATAAAATAAATATCTTAAAGTGATCTTACTAAGATGTTTTATTATTACAATTTGTTATTAATATAAAATTATTTCAAAATAAATTCTGATGTTCTTTTGACAATAAAATAAATTTCACAAGGAATAATTTGTTTTATTTTAAAAAATATTCTTTCAATTTATATTTGGTATGAATTGGGTGATATTAAAATTTTAAAACTTAAATCTTAAATTTTAAGTTTTAGTAAAAAAATTTTTTTTTATAATGATAAGATACAATTCTTAATGCAGCAAAAATAAAAGTACAATAAAGTAAGAGAGACAATAGACACAATTTTTTGTGGTTTGGCCAAACCCCAAACGCCTACCATGCTAGCCACCCTAACTAGGAATCCATTAAATGAAAAATAGCTTACAAATAGTACTCTCCTATAAGGGTGAGTACAACCTACAATAATATGTACTCTCCTACGGGGTGAGTACAACCCAATATAAATTTTACACAAAAAAGAAAAATACAAAATAATAAATTTTGATAAAATATATCTCTCAAAAATATACCAAGCTATCCAATTCAAAAAATGATCTCACAACTAAATGATCACTTAAAACTTAAAAATTTTGGCAAGATAAAATGCTCACTTAATATTGATAAGAAATAATAAAATAAATATCTTAAAGTGATCTTACTAAGATGTTTTTGTTATTACAATTTGTAGACTAATATAAAAATTATTTCAAAATAAATTCATATTCTTTTGCACAATAAAATAAATTTCAACAAGGAATAATTTTTTTATTTTAACCAAAAAATTCTTTCAATTAAAGCTAATGATCATAAAATACTTAAATAAAATGAGTATATGATAGATCTAAGTAGGCTAGTAAGCTTTTATTAAAAAGAGATCTAGCAAATATGAAAATAATTTCAGCATAATAATTTAATTTAAAATGCCTATACTTCTAAAATAGATCTAAGAATAAATGATCTTTCAAAATGAGATTAATGAAGAAATATTTCAAGAAACCAAAAGAAATTTGTAGGAAGTTAAAAATTTCAACAAGTTGTAAGATCCTACAAACTATCACAAGAGTTTTCACAAAAAAAAAAAAAAAATGATTGAGAACTTTGATGTGAAAAACAATGTCAAGACTAATCCAAAAGATTATAAATTGGAAAGAATAAATAGATGGTGAAAATAGCATGAACAATTAAAAAAGGATTAAGATCAAGAAAACAAACTCAAGTAATTTGAGAAAGCTTGCTTAGTTAAAGATGTTGAAGCTTCCAAACCAAGGATTTGATCTTGCAATATTTGGAGAACACTTGGAAGAAAATCTAAGAAATTTTCTCTTAGATTGGAGGGATTTTGAATTTTGAATGAGGAATGCTTTCATGAAGAGAATGAGGGCTATTTATAGGCAAGAAGGTCATTTTGAATTATTTCAAAAAAATATATTATTCTAACCTCATGCTATCATGTGATAATTTAATATTCAATAAAAAATATAATTTATATTAAATAAATATTAAATTAAAGCAGCCAAAATTTGGCTATTCACATGGGCAAGTAAAAAATAATCAAATATGGCTCTTAATATATTCAAAGCATGTAGCATGTATTCATTATTAAAATCGCCTAATATTTGAAAAGTCATAATAAATTCAATTTTAATTAAACATGGGTCATGTGACCTATCAAATTAAAGGAAAAAAATCCAAGGAATCCATTGGAGATGAAATCATATATAATTCCTTGATTATAAAATGACTTTGGCTAAAATACAAAATTTCATATATTTTTGTTAATTTTGACATGTGACATTTAAATATTATGATATAATTTATATATAATCATACATATGTTAGTTATCATATAACCATCAAATTAAATTAAAATATTTAATTATATTAAGTAAATAAAATAATTACACTTAATAGTCATTATCATTTATTATTTTGACAATTCAAATGCTATGTATGAAACATATAATTGAATGTTAATTGATAGAGATTTATATAAATTAACCTCATTAAAATAATATGTTAAGTGAGCAAATTGATTCATGCCAATGAATAAATGCATATAACCTAAAATATTATATTTTGAGCTTCATTATCCAATTTGATCTATCTTTCATTCTTCTACTCTTGCAATTTCCTCAAACATATTATGAGATGTATTGGATGTAATTAGCAATTGATATATCTAAAATACATAAAAATATTCATTAGAACATCCAAGCATTCATTTGTTATCATCAAAATTGATCGGATTGAACATGAGGCTCATTAAATAGTTTGCCTCCATAAGAGAGGAAAAACCATGAGTTTGACTTACATTGGGATGGCCGCCAAATAACTCCTCCAATGATTTTAAATATATGTACAAGTCTTATGCTGCAAGATAACTAGGTCATATTTACTTAGAAAGAGACTAAGTCCTTAAACTCACTTAAAGAGACTAGATCATGTAAGGACATGCTTCAAATGAAAATCTAGTGAAATTCAAATTTAATTTTATTTCTATTTTTGGACAATCATTTTGACTAATAAAATTTATATGACTAATGCTTGACAAGTATTGGCCCAAATCAGAGATAGGAGGTGTGTTTCCACCATGGCTCTCAAAGGTGCTAAGTTTCTCTGCAAGGTGGAAGTCCTCCAATCAAGAGAAATAAGAAGCTATTGTGCATGATATTACAAAAAAGAAATGCACATCTAGCTAAGGGTTGCTAATTATTTTATCTTGATTTTAAACCTAAGCTTTAGGTGAGGTTATGAGTTGTTTAATTTTATTTTGAATTAAGTTGGGTAAAAGATTTATTTTTCCCTAAAGAGCCTAGTCCACATCCGGCTATACATGAAGTAAGGAAGAAACTAGGAAAATCATGTCACTAAATGCAAAAAAGCTAAACAATCATAAATCAATTTATAAAGCTAATCAATAAAAGAATAAAAGGCTATTGGTCGCACCACAAACCAAAATATCAAATTGTAGCCCACCCTTATACAACCTTGTTTACAAATGAATTAAATTACAAGCAAGGAATTCATTGTTATGGGGTCTTCAATTTCATTTCTTCTTTCTTCTTTTCTTCTTTTCTTTGGTTCCTTCTTGATGGTTGGAAGGTGGATGCTCTATTTCATGGCACATAAGATAAGATCTTATGACTAATTCTCATCCTAATCTCCATAATAAATATTCCAAAATCTCAATTGCACAAATTTACATGAAAAGGAAAAGTGGAAATCTAACTAACACATGCAAAAAAGGTTAAAAACAAACCACATAAATCCCAAGCATGTATATTAGACTTATCACCCCACACACATGGGTGACTAAGTCCATGCCTATTGGATTATGCTTGGGGTATAAAGCACCAAAGCAAAAGCATTTTTATTTTTATTTGTGATAGACTTATCACCCCTCAGAAAGAATAAAAGACTAAGAGTGTCCTACTATTGATTCTAATGAGCATCAACCATAACATGCCTAAAATGTATATCATAAAAAATAAAACAAACAAACCATGCACCAACCTAACCTAAAGTTAGATGTGATGACTTAGGCTAATGTGTTTACTTCAAAGGTTTGTATGGTATGCTTAGCTATTTGGGTTCAAATTTTCTAAGTATGAAAACTTGTTCAACTTAGGAAGAGAACTTCTCTTCCCTAACGTAAGTAATTTCTAAAGTAGATTCACTTTTAGCTTTATTTAGGTGAATGTTTTGATTAAGCCTTTTAATTAATCCTAAGTTTAGATAAATTCTAAACAAACCTATTAAAAAAAGAAAGGCATTTTAAGATTAAAAAATGAATCAAAATTTACATAACACACATTACTTCATTTCTTTCCCAACATGTATAACATGCATATGAATGGACACTAAACATATATATACACAAATGAGAATATTTAACATACTTTATGATGCATGCTAAGTAATCCATTTAAGGATTTTGAACATGCATGAATTTTCTTAAGTAGAAATTCTTATCCAAATTTACATACACACATGAAAGTAAGAAAGGAATAAGTGAGTACAATGCCATTATTAACCAGAGGTAAAGGTACAAGATCTACATACTTAAAGCAACCCTGGGTTGTCCATTAATACACCACTTTCCTTAAATACAAACATGTTTATAAAGAAATGAAATGGAAAAGAAGAATGCAAAAGTTATATTAATGGATTCATTTTGTTTATGCAATTTATGTATACAAGTATAGGTAGCCCTCTTAGTTGATAGCATAGGGATGAATAGGATATGTAATTAAGTGAGTATTAGGTCCTTTTCAAATGAACCATATATCTCATCAAATTCTATTCAAAACTATACCAACATAAGAGAGAAAGGAAACCTATGCTAAGCATACCTTTATAATCTTTCACATGCAAGCTCATAATTAAAATATAAGTAGCATACTTTTAGATTTGATATTTAATTTGTATGTTTTAAAAATAATTTGAATTTAGTAGTGATAATAGCCACTCATATTCAGCCAACACATGCAAATTTGACATAAAGTGAACAATTTCTTTTTAAACTTGAATTTAAAAAATATGAATGTATGAAACCACATGACATAAATTTAACATGTTGGGAAAGATTCAAAGCATGTAAATAAATTTACTTTAATTAAATCCTAAAGACATTCTTATGGAATAAGAGAGTTTAAAATAAATCAAAGTGTATTCAATGTGATTTTTGTTTAGTTTGAAGTTTGATTTAATTTTGAAAAGGGGAGTTGAGTTTACTATTCTTAACCTATTCCCACATGTGTTTGATATTTTGTTTAATTTTAAATGATTAGATTCATTTTTATGTAATAATTAGGTTGTATGAATTAAGTAACTTAATTAACCCTTACCTACACCACCTTAGATAGTTAACCAAATAATTATGAGCCAATGAGATGACATAAAACCTCACAAATAATTTAAATTTGTAATGCACCTAAGAAGAAAAGGCCTAATTTTGGCTCATACTAAAAAAGTTAATTACAAAGAGGTTTAGCTTAAGTAATTTTAAAATACCCTTTCACAATGAATTAGGTTTTGATTTTCTTAATTGAACTGTATTAAACACCCAAGCATCTACCCAAAGTAGATTAATTAAGTTATAGAAGTTTTTGAAATTTTTAGAAATTAATTAAGGGATAATTAATAAATTAACCTTAATTAAGAGAAGATTAAGGAAAGAAAAGGGGTTTAGGGAATAGCTTATCAAATGCCTCAAAGTTATTCTAAACCTCTATGATCTAACCTTAATCAACTCTAATCATGGATTAAAACCACTAATCACACCCAATTATGCTTAATTATTGATGGAGTAATTAAGAAACCCATATGCAATTCTCTAATTAAGCCTTCAATAAATCCTAAGAAAATTAGAGGCAAAGTCATCCCCAAAATATCCAAGAAGTTTGGGATTAATTAGAGGCTTAATTAAAGGTAATTAACAAAATGAAGTTTCCAATAAAACCCAAAATCAGATAAAAGCAAATTCAAAACCCATTGAAATTAATTTTAAAATATTTTAGGTTGAATTATCTTTCCATAGGATTTTATTTCATATTTTTTTGAGTTTTATTGAAGGAGATATGAATTTTAGAAGATCTCTATAATTAGCATTAATTAAACATCCCTAACTAACTTTAGCTCACGCGATTAACATGGTCGACCTTACACGCATCAATGGGTGAGCATTCCACTTAAATGTCAAATCCAAAGGAGGCGACATGTGCTTTGATCTCTACCGTCAAAGATGACGCCGAGATCTCCAGATTTTAAAGGATAAATCAAATTCTAAACATGGGATTTCTTCATCATCCATAATGTGTGGATGGATGATAGATCTCAATCTTTTCCTTTAGATAGAGATCATCCATGATCTAGTGAAGATGCCGATTTAGCTTAGATTCAAACAAGACTTAACCCACACCAAAAGGCAATGAGCGCACATCCAATAGTGGATATGATGAATCAAAGATTTCTTTCATAAAGGACCAACACATCCTATGCTAGGTGGTCAAAAAATTCCATACCTCATCGGAGGTGATCACCATCGCCGAGATCGATGAGGTAGCTTCGTCAGACTGCTGAAATTTTAGGCCTTTGAGATTTCTATGGACCAACACCACTTTAAGATCCTTGTGGCTTTGATCCAATTCTCTCCTTACTATAACCCAATGAAGCTTGAGTGAGCTCTGATTGATCCTTAGAAAAGTGCAAGAGGAATTGGGATGGTTTTAAGGTAAAGGAAGTTTGATTGATTTAGCTCTGTTTCACACTATGAAAAATCAAGAAGTTGAAGTTTGATTTCACCCTACTTAAGGAGAAATTGCTCTCTTCCCTAGAATCAATTGGGAATCATGGATTTGAATTAATGAGAGTATATCTCTTGAATGATCAAATGACCACAAGCCATCTTGCCATTTGATCCAATTGAAATGGGAGGTTGTTTGATCATTATGTTTATTGGACAGTTGAGGTCAGTGGATTGCCAACCTCCCATGTGCTTGAAATTGAGTGGAAGAGGGAGTTCAATTTTGCCATTTTGACCTATGGGTGGGGTTTGGCCTTGGGGTCAAATGTAACCAAACCCATTGGGTTTGGTGCACCAATCTTTAAGTCCCTTGAGCTATTGAAAGCATCAATGATATAAAAGAGGGTATGAAATCACCCATGGAAAGCCAAAATTTGTTCTATGGACTAGGGTAGAATAGTCATTTTGCTAATTTTTCAATTTGGATATGTTGGGTATGTGGAAAACTAGGTTTGGCCAAGTTTCATGAGATTTGGAATTCATTTGATGAGGTTTGGCTCATGTTGACCAATTTAGGTCAAAATGGGTCAACTTGGGTCGTTGACCAATTGGTCAAATTTGGTCAAACCAAAGGTTGGGTCAAGTTCATATGACCATTTGAAATATTTTGGAGGCTTTGGTTTGGTTCAATTTGGTATAGTTTTCAATTTGACTCATATGACTTCATTTAGGTCAAATGGGTCAAGTTGACCTATTTGATCCATTTAACCTATTTGGGGTATGTCAATGGTAGTTTAGGTTAGGTTGGTCATATGGAGTGGATTGGTATCTTTATTTCCAATCAATTTTGGCTATGTTCATTTTGGCTCAACATGACCCTTTTAGTCATGTTGGGTCTATGGTCAATAATTAGGTCTAGTTGGCCAATTGAGGCTTTGATCAAGTTTCACAAGTGATTTGGAATGAACTTGACCCATTGGTTTGGATTAATTTGTTTTAGATCAAGTTTTGACACATTTTGACCTTTTAGGTCAAGTTGTCAACTTTCAAGTGGCCAATTGGGCTAGGTTAGCTGAAATATTGGCTTGGTCAAGTTCAAACATAAGTCATGAGTGAACTTAGATCAATGGTTTCAATCAATTTGGCCAATGGTTGAATTTGGCTATGTTAACATTTGGCTAAGTGTTGACTTGGTCAACTTAGTTTGACTTTTTCACTAATTTGATTGATTGATCATCCCATAATGATTGTTGATCATGATGAGAACATTGATGAGTTTGGTTCAATCCAATTTGTTAGGATTAATTTGGCTCAGTTTACTTAGGTCACTTTTCAGCCTAAGTGGGTCAAATGGCTTGGTCAAAGCTTGATTTGAGGAGTGATCTTGTATATGGACTTATGATTGAAATATACCATTTACAAGTAGTTTGAAGTCAAATGAGTTTTGATCTACAATTTCATATTCAAAGGAAGAAATTGAAAGGATTTAGGGTTTGATTTTTGAATTGGATTTTGATTGAGTGATTGAAGTTTGTATTTATATGGGTTCATGATTGTAGGATTGATTGAATCATGAAAAAAAGTATATTTTGATTTGAAGTTGATTTGGCTAAGTTCAAGATTTTGACTTGAAAGGCTATTATATTGGTGGATTTGAGTTTGATTTTGAATTGGTTATGATTGTTTGATTTATATTTCATTTATATATGTGAATACAAAATGAGATAAATTGATCATGAGAAAATTTCAAGTATTTGAAGTGGTTTAATCATGATTTCAAGTCCATTAAGAAGGATTTAAAGGCTTAGAATATTTTATAGTTTGGAGTTTATAATTTTGAATTTGGTTTGATTGGTTTATATTTATATTTCATATATGTGAATACAAGGATATATGAATTATGGAAAATCCATGACTTTGAGATGGTTTGATCAAGATTTAGGCTAAGTCCATTAATGGAGAATTAATGACTTAAGAAAGATTTTAAATTAGGAATTTAATTTGAGGATTTGATTTGATTGATTTATATTTATATTTCATTTATATATTTGAATATAAATGAGAATATAAATGATTTTGAGAAAATCCCATGAGTTTGAATGATTTGATCATGATTAAAGCAAGTCCATTAAAAGGAATATTTAAAGACTTAAAATTTCATGAATTTAATAAATTTTGAGTTTAATTTGATTGATTTGAATTTATATTTCATTTATATATGTGAACATAAATAAGAATATAAATGTATCATGAGAAAATATCAAAGATTTGATTTTTCTTTTGATGATATTTGGCTAAGTCAAGAGAGGAAAGGTCTTAGAGGACTTGGAATTTTGATGGATTTTGATTATGGGTTTCAATCATAATAATCATGGATTTCAATCATAGAATTGATTTGAGTTTGGAGAAACTTAAATAGAATTGATTTGACTTGAATGAAAGAAAGTGAGGAATGGTTCAAGCTGGTAGGAAAAAATTTTCCTAACATTTAAAGCATGACATTATGGCTAACTCTTCTAAGTCTCTAGTGAGTGTCCACCTAATCACTATGTGTCTTAAAAAAGAAACTCTTAAAGTTAAGAGGAATCATGAAGATGAAAGGGTTGAGAGCTCATTCTAAGAATGAGGTCACAGCTACCCAATTAATTTTGGTTTGTGCGTACCACACTTGGTCTTTATTCTTTTACAACTTTATAAAATGTGTGATTTGTTTAGCTTGTGGATTAAGACATCCTTTTCCTAGTTTCTTCCTTGCTTTGATGTATGGCATGGATGATTATTAGGCTCTTAGAAAAATAAATTTTCTACCAAATTTATCAACTCAAACTTAAAATAAATAACTCATAACCTCATATTTAAGTTAAAATCAAGATAAAAGAATTAACTACCCTTATTGGATGAGTATTTCTTTTCTAACATCATGCACTAATGCATAATGTTTTTTATTGATTGGAGGGCTTCCACCTTTGCTGAGAACTTGGCTTGACCTGAGAGCCATGGTGGAAACACACCTCCCCTTCTGTGATTTTGGCCCATAATCTTATTTCTCATGCATTAGGCATATGAATCTTATAATCCTAAGTCAAATGATTGTCCAAAATGAAAATAAAATGTAATATGATTTACATTAGATTTAGGTAATTTATCATGCCCTTACATGATATAGTCTCTAGGGAGTGAGTTTAGGACTTAGTCTCTTTCTAAATAAATAACAACCTGCTATCTTGCATAAAGCATAAGACTTGCCTACATAAATTTAAAATCATAGGAGGAGTTAGTTGGTGGTCACCCTTGACAAAGAAGTCCAAATTGGTGGTTTATCCTCTTGTGGAGGCAAACCAAATACCCATTTTCCTTAGATTTAGGTTATGCTTTGGCCCTCGCCAAAGCTCCCTAGATTTAGGTTCATAGGTTCTTCTCCTTGGGCCCTAAGCATAAATCCTCACCTTTAAGCATTTCCATAATCTTGTAGGAATCATAAGTTTTCTAATTAAAAAATTCAACTCAAACAAATTGAATCAATTTCAAAAATTTAAATACCAACCATGGATATAGGGTGCTTAGCTTCCTAGTATCTGCATACTTATCTTCACTTGGCTTCAATAAGACTCTCTCTCTCTTGATTGATCCCACTTTTCCAAAAAATAATTGATAGTCTAACCTATTGAAATCTTTGGAGATAATGATCATTTACTTAATCGAGAGTATTCCTTGGAATCTCATTACTTATGATGTAATTAACTATGGGGCTTACCTCCATAGAACTAATGAACGGTTTAAAATAAACCCTATTTTACTTTCATGTAAAGTAGGGAAGAATCTCTAGTACATCATTGCACCTATGTCTGGGGATCCTTATTAGGTGATTAGGTTCATTATAGGTGATGACTTCTATCTTTCAAGATAGTACACCTTTCCTCAATTTTGTACCGATCACCCTAATAAGTACACTATTCTATGTGGTGTCCATCAAAGAAAGAGGCAATCATCATCATATTGAATTTTTCTCTCTCTTTCCTTTCTTTCTTTTGTTTTCATCTTTCTTTCCTAAGGGATGAAGATAAGAAGAGAGAGAGGAAGAAGGAAGAGATTGATTGATGATGGTGAATGCTTCATATAAAATTTTCACCCACAAATTCTTCTGCACTCCAGAATGGTTCCTCTCTCCATCTTTGGTAAATGATCGTTGTCTCTAAATATTATAAGGTTTTGTATTTTATATGAATCCAAGACTATCTTTCTTATCGTTGGAACTTAGTTTATTTCATTCTAAGTTAAGCTAGTTAACATCTTTAGGTTTTAGGACCTCACCTCATGTTGGTCTTAAAACCCCGTTCCCCAATGGGTAAAAAAATAAAATTTAATAAAAAGAAAAATGATTAAAGACTTCTTCCTTACCATTTTATGGTAAGGAAAGGTTCATTAAAAAAAGATAAACTAAATCTTTCATAAAATAGAAAGACAAAATAAATCTTTCATAAAAAATTCTTACTTAAAAAAAAAGCACTCTTTCAAAATGCCCATAATAAATTACAACAATATTTTTTAAATCACCTTCATCTAACAATCTTCATGATTGTTATATGTAGGATCTTCTTTACAAAAAATAAAATTCCAATAATCATAAATTTTTTAAAAGCACAAATGAACTTCTTCACTAATTCATTTTGATGAAGACTTCATTTATAAAAAAATAAAATTCCAACAATCATAAATTTTCAAAAAAAAACACAATGAACCTTCACTCAATTCACTTTGATGAAGACTTCATTTTCAATAATAAAATTCCAACATTCCTAAACTTTCAAAAGCACAAAATTTGAAGATGGGCATTCCTAATATATCCAAAATGTTGAATGGATTTACATCTTCAAGAACATACTTTGAAATTCACAACACATTCCACATTAAGTTGAATTTTCAAATTTAAAAAAAAAAAATATATGAAACCTCCATTCAATATACCCACATTTATTGAATGGAAGTTTCATTTTCAATCAAAATCAAAAATAAATTTTAAAAAAAAACACATAATTGACAAATTTTATTGAATGAAGATTTCATTCAAATAAAATGACATTATTTTGAAATGCCACTTAACATTCCATATACTAAGTTGGGATTTCCTCTTTCAAAAGTAATAATTACACATGAAAATACACCTTTGAAAATGAAACATAATTGATTTCCATCTTACATACCCAAATTTGTTAAACTAAAATATTTTCTAAATAAACATAACACAACAAATTTTCAAAACAATTTTGAACTTCATTTAGCATACCACATTTGCTAAAGTGAAGTCCCCATTTTCAAAATAAAAAATCAAACACAAATATTTGAAACACATCTTGAAATTTTATTTAGCATACTCAAATTTGCTAAATAAAATCTCCATTTCACAAAAAATTCTCAAAACACTTTGGAACTTCATTTGCATACCCATTTGCTAAAGTGAAGTCTCCAAAATTAAAATAAAAATTTTGAAACACATCTTGGAATTTCATTTAGCATACTTAAATTTTCTAAGTGATATCTCCATTTCACAAAATTTCAAAACACTTTTGGAACTTCATTTTGGCATGCCCCATTTGCTAAAGTGAAGTCTCCAAAATCAAACACAAAAATTGAAACACATCTTGAATTTCATTTAGCATACTCAAATTTGCTAAGTAAAATCTCCATTTTAGAAAAAAAAATACTTTTGGAACTTTACCCTAGCATACCCCATTTGCTAAAGTGAAGTCCTTTTTCAAAATCAAAATATCCAAAACAAAAAAAAAAAAACACATTAGGATTTTCATAGCATACCCAAATTTGCTTAGAATCCTATTTTTTTAAAAAATAAAATCCAAAAGAAACACATTAGGATTTTCTTAGCATACCAAATTTGCTAAGGATCCTTTTTCAAAATTAAAACAAAATAAAACAAAACACACTTGGATCTCATTTGGCATACCTAAATTTGCTAAATGAGAATTCCATTTTCAAATCACAAAACTAAACAAAACAAAAAAAGAAAGAAGAATTATTTTCAAACATCACTTAGCATACCCAAATTTGCTAAGTATCAAAATCCTCAAATCAAAATCAAATTGACCATTCACTTTAACATACTCAAATTTGTTAGATGAAGGGTCCTCAAATTCAAAATGAAAATCAAAATTCAAATGAACCTATGGAAGCATCCTCAAAAATATTTGAACCCATTTTCAACACCCAAAATTTGTTGAAAGTGGATTCTATATTAAAAAAATTTATCTTTCCAATAAAATATCAAATCTCTTCTAAATCCTTTGAACCCGACTTAACACTTTCAAGATGTTGATATTCAAATTCTAAATTCAAATTCAAAATTAATTGAAATCTGATTCAAGTTTATTTTCAACATTGTAGACTCTGATGATAATTTTGATAAGATTTCAGTTTAGTTGATAGCCATGGTGAGATATGTGTTTACCTTTCCTCATGGGATGGATCTAGCCTATTAGCCAACTTCCCATGACTATGCCCATCTCATCCACTTTGGATGAGGTTTTGAGGGGCCAAGGATTACTGTGAGGGAACTCCCCTCACCACTCGAAGAGCATGTGGATCGAAGTAGCATCATTGATTGATACCATCGATTCGAGATCCCTCAAAGAGGAAGGTAGGTAGTTCCAGTTCTAGTAGCTTCAGTGATAGTGTGAGCTCAAGTTGCTACCCCAAGAGCTAGCCCACTCATTAGACCCCAAAGGGTAAGGCTCCCTGATCAGGATCTCCCCCTTTTGAGGTTGGGTCTAGCTCTTACCCGCCTCATCCTACTAAGACCAAAAAGAGGAACAAACCACATGATAAAGTGCATACACGCATTGGGGAGATGGAGGTAGCCCAGGTGGAGGAGTTTCCCACATTTTCCCAGTTACAGAACCCATTTCCTCTCTCTCTCAGGTCTATGAGAGGATGCTAGAGGATCTCTACTTCACCTCCACTAGGTTCACACCCACTAGTTGAGGAGGTCATATGCCAACCTCTCTGCCTCTAGCCAGTGGCGCTTGGATGATCTGAGTCGGCCACTTGAGATCCATGATCCCCCGTGGGGAAAATGTGACAAGAGAGGCAAGAGAAGCCCATACATCTGTCACATTAGAGGGAGAGAGAGTTTAGCCGAATCAGCTTCTTCACTCATTGATTTTCTGATGCTACCCATGCCGACATACATATAATATTTTACTTGGACCACTCATGGAGAGAAGCTCACATCGAGAGTCGGTGTCTCCACCACACTACTATATCCCCATCCATCATTGCCATTCATACCGGCATCTCCTATTTCACAAGGCCATGAAGGCAACATATGGGGAAAGAGACCCTGGTGATCCATATGGGATCCCATTCCATCACACCACTCTAATTGAGCTCTCGCTGACCTTCTACCCTAGTCTGCGGGAGGAAGGAATGGCGAAAGCATAGTGGTCATCCTTCACCACCACCACGCATGGACATGGAGATGGTGCTATATTGCAGAGGGAGAGGGTGAGATTATGATGGTAGAGCCTCAGAGTGTCACCCCATACATGAGAGAGTGTATTTCTTCCGGAGTACAATCCTCACAAGATTGATTCTCTAGTAGGGAGGTCTGCCTCTCGCATACATATTGATCCCACCACCGACAACATCATTCATGATAGATATCATTTTCTAGATGATAGTAGTATATCTCATGAGAAGAAAGAGATCTAGGATATGATAATTGATGAAGAGAAAATCGTTTGATCCCAATAAAGATGATTTATTGGGGACTCTGGGGGCTTGTTTGTAGAAATTCTCTCTTGAGAACAACAAAACTATGGAAGGTGTTGAGCGAGTAGAAGACATCCTACTCAACCCAACACCTCCTAGCATAAATAAATCAAAAGGATGAAAAGATAGATGGGATGGAGAAGAGGCTTGAAGATAGTTAGCTACTTAAGCATTGCCAGCATCCTACCATACAAGACAATCACCAGAAGTTGGCATGTCTTGGACCCAAGACCTTACCTCCGAGAAGAAAAGCACTATG
The DNA here is from genome assembly GCA_021442155.1 of Cymbidium sinense. NCBI lineage: Eukaryota > Viridiplantae > Streptophyta > Magnoliopsida > Asparagales > Orchidaceae > Cymbidium > Cymbidium sinense. The sequence goes on along the minus strand of CM038220.1, from coordinate 16,176,474 downwards.
AATAAGATGGTAGTGGATAGTACCTCCATACAAGAAAAGATATCAAGTCCATGGTTGAGGCAGTGAAGGAAGCATTGGCTCAAGCCCGAGGAGGATCATCGTTCAAAGAAACCCTACCTGAGGAATTAATGCAATCCAATATCCAAGAGTTTCTTGCCATTCCTTCAAGAGTTTTGATGGCAATGAGAACCCAAGGTAGCATCACACATTTTAGAGCTTTGTTGCAACACTAGTGGCCATGATACTTTACTCTTCTCTCTCTTCATCAAGAGCTTAGGGTATAGATGATTGGTAGTAACTTCCAAGTGAAGACATTTGTTGTTGAGCAACTCTTGATCAAGAGGTTTGGGAGCTCAAAGAAAGGGTCACTGTAGTGATCTCGTTGTAGCACAACAACACCCGTGAGTCCCTTGTTGACTATATTCTCGGATGGCATAACGAGTATGAGTGAGTTGTCTATAAACAACATGCCATTGAGATTCTTCTAAGAATATCCATGGCCCGGCCTTCATGCTTAAGGGCTTCATCAAAGTTTTGAGATTAATCAATAAGGTAGCTAGTCTACAAGGAGAGGCCAGTTACCTTTTCAAGGCCAAATCAAAGTCATAAGGTATGAGAAGAAGCGGAAGACAATGGTAGATAAGGAAGCAACCAGAGATTTTGAGAGATCCATCCAGCCTTCACTTCCACCTCCTATACCACCATCAAGGCAGCTCTACCGCCATAGAGCCTCCATGGCTAGCACCATCTCCTCCTCACATCATCAAGATGCTTGTACACATATGTCACCGTAGCTATGGTCCACCTACTCTTTTGGATAAAGTCAATAAGCCTTATTCATTTAAGAGGAGGTAATGTGAAGATCTTTAAGAATCTCTTAAAGAAGCTGATTTTCACTACACAAACTAGGAGACCGGGAAGGGGCAAAAGCCATGATTCTAACTTTGTCCCTACCACCATATGCCAGTCATGTTTTGGAAGATCACTCACATTTAAGGATGACTTGAACATAGCTTCAAGATCGGTGCTATAGTTATCCCAAAGGAATACCTTGTGGAACAACCATTCAGTTCCATTAGGGTAATCCTGGGAATACGTGATCCTTCCAAAACTAAAGATGTTGGGATATCTCCTTATCCCATACCTCTAAGAAGATCTTAAATAAAATCAAGAAATTTTTCTGCAAGTGCAGGCACCTCAAACCTCCAACATCAAGGAGGTTTGCAAGTTGTGACAACTTAGGGAAAGGGGAGCTCAACAACAACAACATGTGCCAACCTCGAGATAGTCTAGTAGCACCACCGAAGTCTAGCCTCCATTCTACCATTCTACCACATCAGCAAAAACCTCACTTCAGCTCTTCTTCTTCTTCTACTAGTAGAACTCTTGTATCTGGAGAAGGGCATCAAATCTCTTACCCACTTACTTTACTTGATTTCTACTTTATACCTTATCAAATCCAAGAAATTGAAGAATAAAGCTAGTTTGAATTACATTGTTATTTCGATGGGTTATCTACTTCTATTCCTAATGATAACTCTTCAAGTCAAAATAACTATAATAATTGATCTTCTTCTTGAGAGAGTTGGATTTTCCCACTATGAATACTATGGGTTTGCCTCTTGAGATATAGACTTGGAATCATTTGATTCTAAGGGTCCCATAGGAAAAAGTAGAAGTGAGCTGACTTGCGTGTATAATCTTCCATTACCCCGCAAAGAGATCACCGATGTCAACCTCTCAGAGTGGGTTCTACCTCTAGGCAAAGACCTCAAGATAGAGAAATAAGTCATTGGTGCAGGATCAGAAGCCCCTCCATGGATGCTCCACCCTTGGATATGCTTGTGAGGATCAAGGTGGACTACAATGTCCTCTCTCATCTAAGAAAGTTTCCTTAAGCTAAGCATATGATGCCCTTATCTTATCCAAAGAGATGAGGGAATCATTAATCAAGGCTCTCCTTGATCTTGAAATATAGCAACCGCTATTATGAGGCAACATTATTCCAGAGAAGCTCAAGATCACTTTCATAGATGAAGACCTACTTCTGGGGACATGAGCACAACCATCCTCATGTTACAGACACAGATGATTGACTTGCCGAGTTCTCATCAATCCATGAACATTATGAATCTCCTACTTATTGAGGATCAACATCTCCACACTCTAAGGAGATCGGATGATGTTGAGAATTCAATGAACAAAGTGAGTGGCTTTAGGTTCCATAGTGTTTTTGGAGATATGTGAAAGATCAAGCCAAGTTTTATATCATTGATTCAAATATTTCGTTCTGCTTTTCTGTAGGCCATGAATACATCGAATAAGATAATTCCATCCTCCTTCCATGTGCATCAAGTTCAAAAAGGATGGGATTGATACTGTGTCAAAGGTGATGAAAAGCCATTTTATTAGAGAGGATGAGATATATGAGGATGTGACCTACTATCTTCCTCAAAACACCCTTTCATGAACTTGGACAAAATTCAAATGCAAATGCAAAAAAAAATGAAAATGAAGCAAAATAAAAAAGCAAAAGAAAAAGAAAAGAAAATGAAAATCCAAGTGAACAAGAAGGGAATTGAAGAAGAAATAGAGAAACATACCATTCCACTCATAGTTCATTCCATCATATGGACATGTGGTATGATGACTCAACCTCCACTAGAGGCAGAAAGTAAAATAGATAGTTTTGAGGTGGAAGACCCCCATCACCAACAGGTTATGTTCAAGTTCATAGGAGTACTACCATTCACATAGACTTGGAATCTAGCTCAAAGGATGAGTCTAATGTGATTGGTATACCAACCAAGCCCTCTCTCGGTTCCTGAGGCTTCAATGATCAAGAATAGACCTCTGACAAAGCAAAGTATTCAAATCAAATGCTTATAAAACTATCGATAGTAGTGGGAACCTTAGCTCTAACCTCACTTTCACTCCAAAAGTTGAAGGTTTAGTAGTTAAAGAAGCTTAAGTCATGGATGAAAGCGAAAGATTCTTTTGGGTTCATCATCCTCAAATCCAAGTTGATGTAGAACTTGAGGAGGATTCATTTATGGAATTAATCAATTACCATTTGACTTTTACTCACTTTGTGTTCATAATCTTATATAAAAGGTTTGGTTCCTCATACATGGTTGTGGAGAAAAATTTTGATACAAGGAGTTGCCTTTCAAATTTGTTGGTGAGAAATGAGAACCGACACTATATAAATTCATCCTTTTAGGACACCATGCATCCATAGATGTGCTTATTCAGTGATCGAGTACTTCATCAAGGAATAGTGTACTATCTCAAAAGATAAAAGTCACTACTCTTTAATGGATCTAATCACCTCAATAATGACTCTAAGGATGATGGGTAGATATATGTACCAAAGATTCTTCCCTACTTTACATGTAAAAGTAAACCGTGGTTTATTTTAAACTGGGTTTGTTAAGTTCTACGGGCAAGCCCACATAGTTAATTACATCCTAAGGAATGGGGTTCCTTGGGAAAACTCTCGATTAAGGTAAATGATCATTATCTTTGAAGATTTTAAGAAGGACTATCAATCGTTCATTTTGAAAGATCAAATGGGATTGATCAAAAGAGGAGTTATTAGAAAGCCAAAGGAAGATAAGTAGGAGGTGCCCACAATGCTAGAAACTTAGAGCATCTCAAATTATCCTATGGTTGGGCTTTATATTTTGAAATTGATTTAGTTTGTTTGAGTTGCATTTTATTAGAAATTTAACTTATAATTCCTTAAGACAAGATTAAAGAAATGCCTAAGATGTGAGAAATTATGCTTATGGCCCACAAAAGGGGAGAAGCAACCTAACCTAAATCTAGGGAGCTTTGGGGCAAAGCACAACCTAAATCTAAGGAAAAAATGGGTAATTGATTTGTCTCCACAAGAGAGACAAACCACCCATAGCTTGGACTTACAACTTGGTGGCCCAACTAATTCCTCCTTTGATTTTAAATATATATAGGCAAGTCTTTATGCTTATGTAAGATTGCTAGTATATTTTTAGAAAGAGACTAAATCCTTAAACTCACTCCTTAAAGTGACTAGATCATGTAAAGAAATGCTTCAAATGACCTAAATCTAATGTAATTCAAATTTCATTTTATTTTCATTTTTGGACAATTATTTTGACTCGTGATAATAGGATTCATATGACTAATGCATGAGAAATCAAGTTATTGGCCAAAATCAGAAGGGAGGAGGTGTGGTTCCACCATGGCTCTCAAAGGTCAAGATTCTCTGCAAAGGTGGAAGCCCTCCAATCAAGAGTGAAATAAGATGCTGCATGATATTACAAAAGAAATGCTCATCTAGATAAGGGGTTGCTAATTCTTTTATCTTGATTTTAAACCTAAGCTTTAGGTGAGGTTATGAGTTCTTTATTTTAATTTGAGTTTTTAAGTTTGGTAAAAGATTTATTTTTCTTAAAGAGCCTAATCCACATCTAGGACAAACATAAAGCAAGGAAGAAACTAGGAAAACCAAGCCACTTAATGCTAAACAAATCATCAACCAATTTATAAAGCTAATCAAAAGAATAAGAGGTCAGTGGGGCACCACCGCACAAACTCAAAATATCAAATTGGTACCGAGCTCTACCCTTATACAACCTGGATTACAAATGAATTAAATTATAATTAAGCAAGGAATTCATTATTTTGGGGTCTTCATGCTTCATTTCTTCTTTTTCTTCTTCTTCTTTTCTTCTTTCTTCTTCTTTAATTTCTTTCTTTCTCCTTTGGTTCCTTTTGATGGTTGGAAGGTGGATGCTCCAAGGCTTCACATGGTGCATAAGATAAGATCTTATGACCAATTCTCATCCTAATCCCCATAACAATCATTCCAAAATCCTAATTGCACAAATTTACATGAAAAGGAAAAGGGAAATCTAACTAACACCTACAAAATAAAGGTTAACTAAAACAAACCACATAAATCCCAAGCATGTATATTGGACTTATCACCCCACACATGGGTGACTAAGTCCATCGCCTTTTGGATTATGCTTAGGGTATAAAGCACTTGCAAGCAAACACATTTATATTTTTATTTATGAGCACTTAAGCACATTCCCCAGAAAAGAATAGTTAGACTAAGCATCCTACCATTCATTCTATGAGTACACCCTAACATTTAGTCTAAAACACACATTACAAAAAATAAAACAAAATATCAAACCATGCACCACCCTAACCTAAAGTTAGAAGTGGTGACTTAGCTAATGTGTGTGCTTTGAAGGTTTGTGGCATTAGCTATGGCTTTAGGTTCAAATTTTCTAAGTGTGAAAAGATGTTCAACTTAGAGGAGGGTTTATTTAAGTTGTTTAATTATTTTGGGTTGATTTTATTTCATATTTTGATTTGATTTAAGTGAATCCTACAATTAATTACTAAGTTATAAAGAGAGAGAAAGAGAAGAGAACTTCTTTCATTCCCTAACCTAAGTAATTTTAAAGTAGATTCACATTTTAGTTTTGTTTAGTGAATGTTTTTATTAAGTATTTTAATTAATTTTAAGTTTAGATAAACTCTAAACAAACCTATTCAAAAGAAAGGTATTTTAAGATTAAAGAAATGAACCAAATTCACAAACACACATTACTTCATTTCTTTCCCAACATATATAACATGCATATGATGAATCTAAGCATATCTATACACACAAATGAAAATTTTAACATGCTTTATGATGCATGAAGTAATCCATTTAAAAATTTAGAAGTTGAATATGCATGATTTTCTTTTAAGAAAAAGGGTTTCTTTATCCAAATTTTCACATACACACATGAAAGTAAGAAAGGCATAAGTGAGTACAGCCATTGTTAACTGAGGTGTAAGGTACAAGACCTACTTAGGGCTACTTAAAGCCGCAACCTCAAGATTGTCCACTAATATACCACTTTCCTTAAATATAAAACATGTGTAAAAAAGAAATGAATTGGAAAGAGAGAATGCAAAAGTTGTATTAATTGATTCATTTTGTTTATGCAATTTATGTGTGCAAGCATAGGTAACCCTCTTAGTGAAGCATAGAAATGAATAGGATGTAGAATTAGGTAAGTGTTAGGTTCTTTCAAATGAACCATACATCTTACCAACTCTATTCAAAACTATGCTAACATAAAGAGAAAGGAAACCTATGCTAAGCACATCCATATATCCTTCACATGCAAGCTCTAATTAAAAAATATAAGTAGCATACTTTCATATTTGATATTTGATTTATATGTTTTGAAAATAATTTGAATTTAGTAGTGATAATAGCCACTCATATTTCTACTTTAGCCAACACACAAATTTGACATAAATTAAACAATTTCATTTTAAACTTGAATTTGAAAAATATGAATGCATGAAACCACATGACATACAAATTTAACATGTTGGGAAAAGACTCAAAGTAATGAAAGCATGTAAACACATTCACTTCACTTAAATCTAAAGACATTATTATAGAATAAGAAAATTTAAAATAAATCAAAGTGAATTCAATGTGATTTTTATTTAGTTTGAAGTTTGATTTAATTTTGAAAAGGTAAGTTGAGTTTGCTATTCCTAACCCATTCCCATGTGTTTGATATTTTTTTAAAGAGTAGATTAATTTTTTATGCATTAGTTAGGTTAAGTATGAATTAAGCAAGTTAATTAACCCTTACCTACACCACCTTAATAATTAACCAAATAATTATGAGCCAATGAGATGAAACAAAACTCACAAGGAATTTAAATTTGCAATGCACCTAATAAGAAAAGGCCTAATGCAATTTGGCTCATAAAGGTTAAGGGGTTTAGCTTAAATAATTTCAAAACACCCTTTCACATATATATGAATTGGGTTTTGATTTCCTTAATTGAACTTAGGTTATTAAACACCTAAGCATCTACCAAAGTAGATTAATTAATTTTTGGAAGTTTTAGAATTTTTAGAAAATTGATTAAGGGATAATTAGTGAATTAACCCTTAATCAAGAGAAGATTAAGGAGAGAAAAAAGGGAGTTTAGGAAATAGCTAGGGAAATTCTCCAAAATTATTCCCATAAACCTCCTATTTACTGATCTAACCTTAATCAACTATAATCAGATTAAACCACTAATCACACCTAATTATGATTAAAATTAAGGAGTAATTAATAAATCCATATTTCAATTAAGCCTTTAATAAATCCCCAAGAAAATTAGGAGAGGCAAAGTCATCCCTAAAATATGCCCAAGAAATTTGGGATTAATTAGAGGCTTAATTAAAAGGTAATTAGCAAAATGAAGTTTCCAATAAAACTCAAAATCAGAGAAAATCATAATCAAAACCCATTGAAATTAATTTTAAAATATTCTAGGTTGAATTATCTTTCCATAGAATTTTATTTCATATTTGTTTAAATTTTATCAAGGAGATATGAATTTTAGAAGATCAATTAAAATTAATTAAAACATCTAACTAATCTTATAGCTCACGCACGACGTGCGGGGTCACGTGTTTTACACGCGCACGGAGAGCTCACTTAAGTTGTCAAATCAAAAGGCTGACGGCCGACGCTTTGATCCCGTCTGATCAAAGATCGGATGACCGTGATCTCCTCATGATTTTAAAATGGATAAGGATTTTCTAAACTTTGGAATTATCTTGCCCATCCAAAATGCATGGATGGTGAGATTCATCCCCAAAGCCTATGAGGAATGTGATCCTTCAAAGATCCAGCTCGAAGCTTGATTAGAATTTGGCCCACACCTTCATCATGCAATTACCAATGCATCCAATGGCTAAGATCCTATGAAAATTCACTTCACAAGGACCAACACATGGGAATTGAGCTTAAAAATGGCTAACCTCGGGAGGTGATTACACCCGATTCTAGGAGCTTCTCAGTTTAGAGGATGAAGTTTGAGCACTTGAGGTTGAGTGGATTTCCTATGGACCAACTCCCCTTGCTCTTTGAGCTTTGATTCAATTCAACTCTTCTTGTGAACTCCAATGGAAGCTTCACCTTTAGCTCCCGATGAAGTATGCAAGGAAATTGAAGTGATTTTCAGTGTGGAGGAAATTCAAGAATGGATTGAGCTCCTTATTTTCATAGTTCAAAAAATTGAGATATGGGGAAATGCAAGAGCTCTAGAGGCTAGGATCACTGATGGAACTCAGTTTCCTTACTCAATTGACAATGACAATCATGGAATCAAATTGAATTTAGGGAGTATATCTCCCCTTGAAGATCGGACATGAAGCCATTATTCCATTTTGATCCAATTGATCATATGAAAGAGTTGTTTGATCAGAAGAGTGTAGCACATGGTGGGTTTGAGCCAAGAGTGGAATATCACATGTGCTTGAATTTGAGTGGGAGAGGATTTTAAATTAGCAATTTTGACCCATGGGGTGGTTGTCTTGGGGACCAATTGGGCTGATCCAAACCCATTGGTTGTGCACCACTCTTCATTAGGTCCCCTTGAGCTTTAGAAAGCCTCAAGTGGATATGAAGAGGTATGACCAAATTACACATGGATTAGCCAAAATTTGTTCTATGCCTAAGTAGGATGGTCATTTTGTTGATTTTCAATTTGGATATGTTGGGTATGTGAAGAAACTAGGATTTGGCCAAGTTTCATGAGATTTGGAATTCATTTGATAAGGATTGGCTCATGTTGACCCATTTAGGTCAAAATGGGTCAGTCAAGTTGACCAATTGGTCAAATTGGGTCAAACCAAGGTGTGTGTCAAGTTCATATGACCATTTAAAATGTTTGGTGGCTTTGGTTTGATTCAATTTGGTATAGATTTGAATTTGGCTCATATGACTTCATTTAGGTCAAATAAGTTAAGTTGACCTATTTGAGCAGGTCATGTAGGTTTAGGTTTGGTTAGTCATATGATGGATTGGTATCTTTATTTCCAATCAATTTTATCTATGTTCAATTTTGGCTCAACATGACCCCTTTAGGTCAAGTTGGGTCTAAGGTCAATTGGGCTAGGTTAGGTCTAGTTGGCCAATGAGGCTTTGGTCAAGTTCCACAAGTGATTTAGAATGAACTTGACCCATTGGTTTGGATCAATTTGGCTTAGATCAAGTTTTGACATTTTGACTTTTAGGTCAAGTAGGGTCAACTTGTGAACTGACCTAAGTTAGGCTAGTTAGGCTCAAATGTTGGCTTGGTCAAGTTCAAACATAGGTCATGAGTGAACTTAGATCAATGGTTTCAATCAATGGTAAAATTTGGCTATGTTAGGTTTCATTTTTGGGCTAAGTGTTGACTTGGTGAACCCTTAGGTTTGACTTGGTTTGACCCAATTTGATTGATATCATATCATGATGATTGTTGATCATGATGAGAGGCATAGATGAGTTTGATTCAATCCAATTTGGTTTGGATTAGAATTTGGCTCATAAGGGTACTTTAGGTCACTTTGGGTCAAGTGAGCCTAAGTGGGTCAAATGGCTTGGTCAAAGCTTGATTTGATTTGATTGATCTTATATGGACTTATGATGATTGAAATATAAATCCATTTGCAAGTGGTTTGAAGTCAAATGGATTTTAAAAGCTTAGGTTGGATTTTGTTTAGATTTGAGTTTGATATTTGGAATTTGTTCTGTTGTTTGAATTTATATTTTATTCAAAATATGTGAATATATATGAGAATATAAATGGATCATGAGAAAATTTCAAGGTTTTGAAGTGATTTAATCATGATTTGGACTAAGTCCATTAAGAAGGTTTTAAAGGACTTAAGAAAATTTTGAAGTTTGAAGTTTGAATTTTTGAATTTGGTTTGATTGATTTATATTTCAATTTTATTTATATATGTGAATATAAATGAGGATATAAATGAGTTATGAGAAAATCCCATGAATTTGAGATGGTTTGATCAAGATTTAGGCTAAGTCCATTAATGGAGAATTAAAGACATAAGAAAGATTTTAAATTGGGAATTTAATTTGAGGATTTGATTTGATTGATTTACATTTATATTTCATTTATATATGTGAATATAAATGAGAATATAAATGAGTTATGAGCAAATCCCATGAGTTTGAATTGGATTGGAGTTGATTTTGGCTAACTCCATTAAAAGGAATATTTAAAAGACTTATGAAATTTCAAGAATTTAGTTGGAATTTTGAGTTTAGTTTGATTGATTTGAATTTGTATTTCATTTATATATGTGAATATAAATAAGAATATAAATATATAATTAGAAAATCTCAAAGATTTGGCATGGTTTAGAGTTGACTTGGTTAAGTCCTTAAGGATAGATTAAGGACGCAAAATTTGGACTTAGGAATTTTGATGGATTTTGATCATGGGTTTCAATAGATTTCAATCTTGGATTTCAATCATGGAATTGATTTGAGTTTGGAGAAAATAAAATAGAATTGATTTGGAGTTTGACTTGAATGAAGGAAAGTGAGGAATGGTTCAAGCTAAGGGTAGGAAAATTTTCCTAACACCCCAAGGCATGACCTATTCCTATGGCTAACTCTTTAAGTCTCTAAGGCTTGGTAGAGTGTCCACCTAATCACTAGATGTGTCTTAAGACTAAGGAAATCTTAAAGTCTAAGAGAGTCCTATGTCTAAGATGAAGGGGTTGAGAGCTCATTCAAAAATGAGGTCAACAATGGTCCACACGTTAGAGTATTTTGAGAAGTTATGGAACAACACGGCAGGAAGCATAATCAAGATCGACTAGGATTTGGTACAAGGTCCAATGACGATGACGACTTTAGTTGTTACCAACCATTTGGAGTCCGATAGGTTCTTTTCATATAACACCAACTCTTATGAGAATGTGTGTTTAAAACGATGATTGAGATGATCTTTAAATCAAAGATGCACCGAATTCAAAGAGGAGATCCAATCAACAATTGACAAGCTTAAAGAAATCAACCTCAAGATGGAAGAAAATCCGCGACATTCTTGTTCATTGCTAAATGAAGAAGAAACCAATGACTTAGTTAGGCTATTGATTGAGTTTAAAGACTACTTTGCATGGAGTTATGAAGAGATGCCCGAATTATCTCTAACTTAGACCACAAACTAGCAATAGATCCTAACACTAACCCTATCAAGCAAGCTCCTAGGCATGCGATTAGAAATCGAACAATAGGTCATTTTGTACTCAAGAAATTGATTGATACTAGTTTCATCGGGAAGAAAATACCCCACTTGTTAGTGTCATACCGTTAAGAAGAAGAATGGCCAAATTTGCATATGTGTCGATTTCAAGGACTTAAATAAGGCATGTCCTAAGGATGAGTTTCCTCTTCCTATACCAAAATAATGGTGGACATCACCTTATCTCATGCAGTGTTCTCTTTCATGGATGGGTAATCTAGCTACAACTAAATCAAGATGTCTCAAGATGAAAGAAACATTTCAACCGATCGAATCTTCTATTATAGGGTCATGCCTTTATTCCTTAAAATGCTGGTGCTACATACCAATGGGCCATGACTCGATCTTCAACAAACTCATCCATCATCGTTGAGTGCTACATTGATGATCTAGTAGTCAAGAGAGAAAAGGAAGAGCACCTCTTTGACTTGAGTAGTTTTGAACCGTTAAGACAATATAACCTCAAAATGAACCTCATAAAGTGTGCATTCTGAGTAGCTTGAGAAGTTCCATGGTTTTGTTATGGACACTGGGAATAGAAATAGATCCAAAAAAGATCAAAGTCATAGAAATGCCACCTCCTAAGAGTTTAACTCAACTCGATCCTTCCAAGGATGGCTAGCATATCTAAGATGATTTATCTCCAACCTATCGTGGAGATGCAAACCATTTTCAACACTTGTCAAAAGGATGCTAAGTTCAAGTGGAATGATAAGTGTCATCATGCCTTTGAAGATATCAAGCGATTTAGTGAAGCCTCCGTTCTAGCACTCTATCGACATGCCACTCATCCTCTACACAACGCATTGGATGACTCTCGATGCTTTATCGACCAAGCCATTGAAGAAGGAAAGGAGAAGGCTCTTTACTACCTTAGTCATCTAATCCTAAAAGCTAACTACCCACCTATTGAGAAACATTGCTTGGCTTTGATCTTTGCTTCCCAAAAGCTATACACTATATGCTTTCTTATAAGATGAACTTGATTTCTAAAACCAATCCATTAAAAGATTTCATGACACAACCAATGCTATCATGGTTGGCATGTTGGTATTTGATATCACATTGTACTCTGTGATAAAGGACAAGCGCCAACGGATTTCTTAGCGACATCCACTCCCTACGATTCTTTGCTGACGATCTCCCGATGAATAAATCATGAATTTAGGGGAGGTTGATAACCGCCGATGGGAGATGCATTTTGATGGTGCGCTTCTTTTCATAAAGGGGAAGCACCACGATCTACTCTTCCAAGAAAAGGGGTAGGAATAGTTTTCTAACTCTAGACTACAATGTGATGAGATTTTATACTATCTTTCCAACCCGCACCAACAACTAAGCGAGTATGAGGCTTTGATTTCTAATCTAGAGTTAGCTATCACAATTTATGTCAAGAGCATCAACTATGAGTCACTATAGCACCCAATAAGGTGGGGTTGTGGGTGAATTGGGCGATATTAAAATTTTAAAATTTTGATTTTATAATGACAAGATACAATTCTTAATGTAGCAAAAATAAAAGTACAAGAAAAGAGAAGAGAGACAATACACAATTTTATGTGGTTCGCCAAACTGAAAAATTGGCTCACGTCTATGCTAGCCACCCCGACTGGGAATCCACTAAATGCAAAGATAGCTTACAAATATTCTCTTATAATGAGGTGAGTACAACCCCTACAAGAATATGTACTCTCCTACAAAGGGGTGAGTACAACCCCATTATAAATTTTACAACACAAAGAAAATACAAAATAATAAATTTTGATAAAATAAATCTATCACAAATATACCAATCTATCATTCAAAAGTGATCTCACAACTTATAAACCGATCACTTTACAACTTACTAATAATTTTGATAAAGAAACTTGATTTATAATAGATATATATACTCTAAAATTTAAACAATAATTTATTTTATTTTAACCAAAATGAAGCTTTTAATTAATGAAACTAATCACAAAATACTTAAATAAAATTAGTATATGATAGATTTAAGTAAACTAGTAAGCTTTTAATTAAAGAGAAATCTAGCAAATATGAAAATAATTTCAGCACAATAAATTAATTTGAAATGCTAAAATATACTTCTAAATAGATATAAGAGTAAATGATCTTTCAAATAAGACTAATGAAGAAATATTTCAAGAAACCAAAAGAAATTTGTAGGAAGATAAAATTTCAACAAGTATAAATCCTACAAACTATTTCAAGTTTTCACAAAAAAAAAAGATTGAAGAAACTTTGATGTGAAAAAACTTAGACTTTGATGTCCAAAACTAATCCACCAAAAGTATAAATTGAAAAGAATAAATAGATGATGAAAATAGTATGAACAACCTAAAAAGGGATTAAGATGAAGAAAACAAACTCAAGTAATTTGAGAAGCTTGATTAGTTGAAGATGTTGAAGCTTCAAACCAAGGATTTGATCTTGCAATATTTGGAGAACACTTGGAAGGAAAATCTAAGAAATTTTATCTTAAATTTGCTGAGGGATTTTGAATTTGAATGAGGAATATCATGAAGAGAATAACATTTATAGGCAATGTCATTTTGAATTATTTCAAAAAATCTATTATTCTAACATCATTTTATCATATAATAATTTAATATTCAAAAAAAATATAATTTATATTAAATAAATATTAAATTCAACTAGCCAAAATTTGGCTATTCACATGGACAACTAAAAAAAATAAATAAATATGACTTTAATATATTCAAAGCATGTAGCATGCATTCATTATTAAAATCGCCTAATGTTGAAAAGTCATAATAAATTTAATTTTAATCAAACGCGGTCATGTAACCTATCAATTAAACTAAAAAAAATCTAAGGAATCATTGGAGATGAAATCGATATAAATTCCTTGATTATAAAATGACTTTGGCTAAAATACAAAATTCCATATATTTTTGTTAATTTTGAAATATGATATTTAAATATTATGATATATATATATATATAAAATCATACATATGTTATCATATAACCTTCAAATTAAATTAAAATATTTTATTACATTAAGTAAAGAAAATAATTACACTTAATAGTCATAATTTATTATCATTTATTATTTTGACAATTCAAATGCTATGTATGAAACATATAATTGAATGTTAATTAGATAGAGATTTATATAAATTAACTTTATTAAAATAATATGTTGTTGAGCAAATTGATTCACGCCTATGAACTCATATGAATTTCTAAGATAGTTATAAATGCATATAACCTAAAATATTATATCTTAAGCTTCACATTATCCATTTTGATCTATCTTTCATTCTTTTTATTCTTGCAATTTCTTCAAATATATTATGAGATGTATTGGATATGTAATTAGCTAATATATCTGAAACACATAAAAATATTTCATTAAAATATCCAAGCATTCATTTGTTATCATCAAAATTGATCGATTGAACATGAGGCTCATCAAGCCAACATCAACATCTTTGGGATTCTCGTTGGTCATCAATCATATGGGTCCTATAAGGTTCTCAAACCCAAGCTTTGTCATTATCATGAGTATACCATGAAGTTGGCCCAAATCTCAAGTCATCATTTACAAGGTTCATCAGTAGAGAATGCGAGAAGATGCTTTGCCAAACTTGCCAAGAATTGGCATTTCAAAGATGAGTCTATTCCAATGATGGTCCAAAATAGATAAGTCCTATCCCTTATTGATGTTGAACTCATCAAGAGACTTTCTCTTGAAGGGAAGGTTATCGTTGAATATAAGGACAAGGAGTCGGATTGGCAATCATTCATGACTATTTGAACACAATAAACCTCAAGAAATGTCACAAGTTCATCAAGTGAAATAGAAAGCTCTCTCTATGCTCTTGTTGATGGCACCCTATATCGCCCTTTGACCAAATGTGGTTACGTTGTTTAGATAAACATGAAGCTCGTGGCATTATAATAGAGGTACACTTAGTTTATGCAGAGCGCATCAATGGTCTCAAGATGAAGATGAAGATCAAGACTAGGATACTACCGGCATTCGATGATTACAGATCGCATGGATGCAGCTAGAGATGTCATCGTCGTGAACAGGTGGTCCTCCAAAACCACCTAACATTGTACACCCTACCTGCATGTCTATTTGAGTGTCAGTACCGACATTATGGGTCTTATCGATTCTCCTTCTTCCAAGGTGAATTGGTTCATTCTAGTTACACTACTTTTCCAAGTGGATGGAGGCAATCCCACTAGAGCTCCAAGATGTGCTTTAGTTTTTAGGAACCATATTCTATATAGTTCGCTTCATGAATTATATTCGATAATGGTACTACATTCAAAAGCACAAGATCAACGCCTAGAGACATGCTTAGATTGGAGATACTCTACCATCTACTACCCTATAAAATTTAGCGTAAGCATTCAATAAAACTCTCATCCATCTTGAAGAAGACTCTTGATGACAACAAACGACAGTGGAATGAGTAGCTTTGAAGCCTTGTAGCACGCACCACATACAACTCCAACTCAATCTACTCTATTTTCCTTAATGTCAAGTCATTCTTCCTTTAGAAGTCCAACTCTCATTACTAAGGATAGCATTGGGTGGCAAGATCACTGAGTATAATTCAAAGTGTGGTTAAGAGAAGGTTTGGAGGAGAGTCTATGGATGTGCTAGAACCTCAAATTGTACAAGGACAAAATGATTCAAGCTCACAACAAGCTCCACCCTAGGTATTTCCAAGTAAAGAGCTTGTGTTAGTCTAAAGAGACCAATTATTGCGCTGAAAGATGGGAGGCAAGTTTGAACTCACTTGGGAAGGCCTATGTCATAAAAAAGGCCTACCAAGATGGATCATATCGCCTTCTTCATTGTAAAGGAACATTCGATGCTTCCAATTAATGAGCTCTATTTGAAGAAATATTATCCATAAAAATCATGTTTTGAAAATAATATCAGTCAACAAAAATGATTCTCTTTTATTCAAATCTTCCTTCTTTCAAAGCATTATTTTCTTGTCTTGCAAATCGCCATAATGTGTCTAAGGTAGAGTCCCCAGATCCTATCCCTCTTCACAACACAAACATAATCTCCATGCACTACTAGAATAGGTGAGAGAACCCAAGGCATCCTATTTTGACTAGCATAATTGAGTTAGAGTCCTGCGACATCCTTTCTTTGGAAATTCTCCTGCCATTTATGGCAACATTTCATCCATTCACCAATCATGTTTAGATAGGTGTAAGTGTCCTGGCATCCTATTCCCTTTACACATGCACAACCACAAACACATATTTTCTTCAAGCTATTTTGATGTGGGAGTAAGCTGTGGAACTCAATAGTCATTCTACGAAGTCTATGGAGGATGTGAGTCCCCGTGCTTTCTTTAATTTGATCATTGAAACCAATGAGCACCTTATTAGTTTGGTGACTTACCTGCCCAGGTCTACCTCATGTTGACTTTTCAAGAAGATGAGTCCTCTCCAGCCATCATGCACTAAATTCGGAATATATTTGAGGTTTTAAAAGTTCCCAGGCTCCTTTCCTCTTAACCGCTTTTGAGGATCTAAGTCCCCAAAGTGACATTCACTTAGTAGTCACCTAGGTCTGATAACACCATCGGGAAGACATTCATCCCAGAATCATCATGAGGATGCTAACCCCAGATTTCTTCCTAGATTGATTGTTACAAACCGACGGCACCTTAGGTTGGTTGATCTTGTAGGACTCACGGTGAGTACACCACTCTTAGATGTGAGTCCCGAGCTTTCAAGTTGGACACAATACCTATTTGATATATGACTAGCCAAGTCATCTTCTATGGGTGTTGTTCGCTTAAAACATTCCCCTGACTCTATTTGGATCATGTCCTTTATGACCCCATTTAGACACCAGTTACTTTCTTGGGTTGGACATCCCACTTTTCTAGTAGCCACCTATGGTTGGAGAATTTGTTCAGAAATGCATAGATTCTCCCTTAGTAGTAAATCTAAGATTGGTATGAAGCTCCTTCTATTGATCTCTCAAACCAACATGGTCCACATTAAAATGAACTAAATAAATAAACAAATTAATTCACTTGTGGATTAGAATTCAAGCCCCAAAGCGTCCTTTCAAGCGCATCCTATCTTTAAGGCAAGGTCGAGAACTTATAGAATTGCATTACGAAATAGATAACCTTGTGGTACTCATGTCTTTAGGTGGGGTTCAATCTATTTTCCACAAGTGGTTACCCCATCCATTCCGCTTTGGAAGATGTGACATGATGCATTCTTTCTAGCATGCCTATCACAACCGAGCATCTGTTTGATTTATTGCCCAAAGCAACCAATCACCCCTGGTCTTTGTAATGAAAGATGTGAGTCCTCAGCATTCTTCTCCTAAATTGATCATTGCAAATCAAAAGACACTCTTTTGGTTGGATATTTCCCATCGGGAAACTATTCCCTTAGTTTAATAAATCTATGATATAAGCTCCTTCTCGTATGATTCATCAAACCATGAATCCATCAAAATAAATTTAAAATGAAATCTATCTATCTTTGAGATCTAAGTCCCCATCGATTCACTCAATTCTTAGTTTGATTGCTCCCAACCATCACCCCATTGGTTCTTTATTTTGGAAGATGTGAGTCCCCATGATTTCTTCTAACTTGATCATTACACATCAAAAGGCACCCTCTAGTTGGATAGTCTACATTGTGGTTGGGTAGACTACCCATTTGGATTAGTAAATCAGAGTAATCCATGGCCTTAGTACCCATCATAAACCAATTAGATTCATAGTCAAAACAAATTAAAATGAAATTTATCTTTGACTATCTTTGAGTTGATTTAAGTCTCCCAACAATATTCACTCAATAGTCGCTTAGGTTGAGTTGACAACTTTGCTAATGTGTCACCCAATGTTCTTTGTAGTGGAAGATGTGAGTCCTTGAGCTTTCTTCCCTAAATTGATCATCAAAACCAAAAGGCATTCCCTTTGGTTGGATAGTCCTACTATGTGGTTGGTAGACTACTCCTTTAGATTGGTAAACTTGTAGATCAAGGCCACCATGGTCCCTCCTTAGTGCGCCCATAAACCAATTAGATTCATCAAAACAAATTAAAAGTGAAATCAAATTGACTATCTTTGAGCGATTTAAGTCCCATGGCATTCACTCAATAGTTAGCCTTAGGTTGAGTTAACATGTTACTTTGCTAATGTGTCACCCATTCTTTGTAGTGGAAGGTGAGTCCCCAGCTTTTTTTCCTAAATTGATCTTTGTAAATCGAAAGTCATTCCCTTTAGTTGGATAATCCTACTGTGGTTGGTAGACTACTCCCTTTGGATTGGTAAACCTAAACCTATAGTAGATCAAGGCCACCATGGCCCCTACTTACCCATCGCAAACAAATTGGATTCATCAAAACAAATTAAAAATAAAATCAATCTTTGACTATCTTTGAGGTGGTTTTAAGTCCTCCGTGGCATTCACTCAATAGTTAGTTCTAGGTTGATAATGTTTCATCATCAATCGATCACCCCAAAGAATCGTCCCTACTTTTGAGGATGTAAGTTTACTATGCTTTCTTTTTAGTACATCTCACGATACCAAAAGGCAATCCTTTGGTTGGATAGCCTACTTTGGACTACCTCTTTTGGTAACTGAAATGTATTCTATGACTCCTACCCAGTGTGATCCATCATAAACCAACAAGGCCCATCTAAAAATTTGAAACAAATCCAATGAAACAAAACAAAATAAATAATCAATCAATCTAAATCAATATCTTTTGCTTCCTCGGTGAGATGCAAATCTTTCTAGTCTCTAAGCGGATCTAGAATTCTAATCCCTCAGTTTCACCTTTCCTCCTTATGGATGACTTGAACATGCCTCCCTAGTGGAGAGTTCACTTCTATATCCTCGGTGAGTCAAATGAACATAATTAAATAAACAATAAATTGAAACAAACTCAACCCTCTTCCCAGCAAAACTTAATTAAACAAATTAAAATTTTTCCCGGTGGACTCAAATCAAATCAAAACCTCTCATCCCTTGTGGATGACTTGAACATGCTTCCCTAGTGGAAGGTTCACCTACTCTATCAGTGGATTCTCCTTCCTCTCTTATGTCTTTAACATAAGTAGAGTCACATTAGGAGTATATATCGTCTCTGTTAGTGCTTGTGATGCTGTGTTGTTGATCATTTGATCACCAATACATCGATGTTTCTTGTCAAGTCACACCACACCTATTGGGCACCCTTTGTTGACCTCATTTTTTTGAATGAGCTCTCAACCCCTCCATCTTAAATATAGGACTTCTCTTAGGCTTTAAGAGATCTTTAGTCTTAAGACACATCTAATGATTAGGTGGACACTAGCCTTGAGACTAGAAGAGTTAGCCATAGGAAAAGGTCATGCCTTATGAGTGTTAAAATAATTTTTTCCTACCATAACTTGAACAAATCCTCATTTCCTCAAATCAAGCTCAAATCAATTCATTTTGATTTTCTCAAAACTCAATGAATTCCAAATGATTGAAATCCATGATTAAAACCCATGATTGAAATTCAAATTAAATTCCAAAATCTTTTCCTAAGTCACTTTGATTTCCCTCTTATGGACTTAGCCAAAATAAATTCAAACTCATGAAATTTTCTCAAACCCATTTATATTCTCATTTATATTTATATATATAAATGAAATATAAATTCAAATCAATCAAACTAAACCCAAAATCAAATCCAAAACTTATAATCAATTTGAAATCTTTCCTAAGTCATTTGATCCTCTTATGGACTTAGCCAAATCAACTTCAAATTCATAAAATTTTCTCATAACCCATTTATATTCTCATTTATATTCATATATATAAATGAAATATAAATTAAACAACCAAAACCAATTCCAAAATCAAACTCAAATCAATTCAAAATTCAACCTAAGCCTTTCAAGTCAAATCTTGAACTTTGCCAAATCAATTTCAAATAAAGCCAAACTCTTGATTTCTCTTCATGATTCAATTAATCCTTCAATCATGAATCCAAATATAAACACAAACTTCAATCACTTAGCAAAACTCAATTCAAAATCAAATCAAACTCATGTTCACCCTTTGAACTTGAAATTATCAAATGAATCAAAACCCATTTGACTTCAAACCACTTGCAAATGGATTTATATTTCAATCATAAGTCCATGTGAGTTCAATCAAACTCAAATCAAGCTTTGACCAAGCCATTTGACCACTTAGGCTCACTTGACCCAAAGTGACCTAAAGTACCCTTATGAGCCAAATTCTAATCCCAACCAAATTGGATTGAACTAAGCCCACCTAGCCTCTCATCATGATCAACAATCATCATGAGATGATCAATCACTCAAATTGGGTCAAACCAAGTCAAACCTAAGGGTTGACCAAGTCAACACTTAGAAAATTATAGCCAAAATCCACCATAGGCCAAATTGATTGAAACCATTGATCAAAGTTCATTCATGATCAATGTTTGAACTTGACCAACATTTGAGCCTAACCTAGTCCAATTGGCCACTTGACCCAAGTTGACCCAACTTGACCTAAAAAGTCAAAATGTGTCAAAACTTGATCTAAGCCAAATTGATTGAAACCAATGGGTCAAGTTCATTCCAAAATGATTGTTGAACTTGACCAAAGCCTCAATTGGCCAACTAGACCCAACCTAGCCCAATTGACCTTGAATCAACTTGACCTAAAAGGGTCATTTAGCCAAACTCAAAGAAACTAAATTGAGGAAATAAAGATATTAATCCATTTCATATGACCAACAAACATAAACAAACCCATGACCTAACAAATAGGTCAAATGGGTCAAATTAGTCAACTTGACCCATTTGACCTAAATGAAATCAAATGAACCAAAACCAAATCTAAATGCCAAACCAAAAAAAAATACTTTAAATGGTCATATGAACTTGACCCAACCCTTGGTTTGACCCAATTTGACCAATTGGTCAACTTGACCCAAGTTGACCCATTTTGACCTAAATGGGTCAACAAGCCAAAATCAAACCAACTCCAAATCAATTCCAAATGAAACTTGGCCTAACTCATTTTTCAAACATACCAAACATATTCAAATAAAGTCAAATGACCATTTTACCCTAGGTAGGGTTTTCCAAAATCAAAACTACTTGGAATTTGGTCAATTCCTTTTATGGACACTTGGCACTCTTAGTGGACCAAATGATCACTAATGGACACAATGGGTTTGGGTTAGCAAACCCAACCCAAACCTAAAACGACCACCTCCTTCAAATTGAGCACATGGAAATCCTCCCACTCAATTAAGCACATGGCCACCTCACACTCCTACTCGCCAAAATCAAACTCAAGGACATCCTAAACAGCCTAACAAATTGTGAGCTCAATTGGATCAAAAATAAGTAAAGGCTTTTGATCCTTCAAGGGAGATATACTCCCCTAATTCATTCAATTTAACACTCTAATTTGATTGAGTAATAGGAAGCTGAGAGTCATTTCCCAAGCTCCTTCAGAATTTCTCAAATTCCATTTCTCGTTTCATCTTGAAATAGGGGAGCTCACAATTCAACTTACTCACACTTCATATCAATTCCCTTTTCATGCTCGGTCGACTCAAAGCTCTTTCCCAAGTTCCAAAGGCAAGGGAGGTGTTAGTTTGATCAAAGCCTCAAGTAGAAGGTGGAGTTGGAGAAGGAATCACTCAATTTCAAGACCTCAAACTTCAACAAAGCTTCTCCACTAGGCGAAGCTTCTCCAAGGAATCGAGTCGGTGATCACCTGAGGTATATTAAATCAAGCTTAATTCAATGGTTTGGTCCTTTGTGAAGTAATTTTAATACCATGCATCAAGCCATTAGATGTGTTTGCTGTGCTTATATGGTGTGGGTGGGTTTTGGGATCAATCAGCTCAATTAAGCTGGATCATCTCCTAGAAGATGGGCGGTGTCATTCTCAGAGAAATATAGGGATAGATCATGGATCCATCCACATTTTGGATGGATGGTGATGATTAACATGTAGATCTCACATTTAATCCCTTTATTCATGGCTTTAACCTCGACCATTTGATCCTTTAATTGGGGAGTGAGAAAGTAGCATACCGTGATCGATGCTATGATGTGACAACTTTAATATCAAATCCCATTCACATGTGAAAGCGCATGCGTCGACCCGTATGCCTTGATTAAACATTTAATTAAGGCTATTAAATTAATTAATCATGGAAACTTCTAAATTCATATATAAATAGAAAAATAAAAAAAATAATGCATTGGATAATTGAACATAAATATTCTAAAATTGATTTGAATAGATTTTGAATAGTTCTTTTCTAATTTGGGTTTTATTGGGAATAATATTTTTTCTAATTACCATCTAATTACTCCACTTATTAATCAAACTTCTTGTGCATAGTGGGGATGACTCTACCTCCCTAATTTTCTTGGGATTTATTGGTGGCTTAATTAGAGAATTGCTAGTTCATTCCTTAATCACTCTCTTTAATGTAATTAAACTTAATTAAATATAATTAGTGGTTTGATTGAGTTAATTAAGTTTTGATTAAGTGAATATAAGATTTAGGGAATAATTTTGGGATACTTTCCTTAAGATATTAAACCCCTTTTTCTTAATCCAAAATTAAGGGTTAATTCACTAATTACCTCATTAATTAATTTCATAAAATTTTAAAAAAATTTCTAGAACTTAATTAATCTTGGGTAGATGCTTGGTGTGTCAATAACCAAAGCACATTAAGGAAATCAAAATCCAACTCACATGTGTGAGGGGTTATGAAAGTACTTAATTAAACCCCTTAGTTTAATTAATCATTAATCATGAGCCAAATTGCATTAGGCCCTTTTCCTAGGTGCATTGCAAATTTTAAATTCCTTGTGATTTATGTCATCTCATTGGCTCATAATTATTTGATTAACTATGCTAAGGTGGTGTAGGTAAGGGGTAATTAACACACTTAATTCACACCTTAACCTAAATAAAATAAAAATCTAATGATTAAAAATTAAACTAAAATAACAAACATATGTGTGAATGGGTTAGGAGCAAAACACCTCACATTTCTCAAATTAAATCAAACTCAAATAAAATCAAACTCTCTTTAAAATAAACTTGATTTGCTTTAAATCTTATTTCATAGGATTGTCTTTAGGAATTAATTAGGGAATGTGTTTACATGCATCACTTTATTTCTTTCTAACATGCTAAATGTGTATGTCATATGAATTTTATGCATTCATGCTTTTCAAAATCAAAATTAAAATGAAATGTTTCTTTATGTCAAATTGCATGTTTTGGCTAAAGTAAAATATGAATGGCTATTATCACTATTAAATCCAAAATTATTTTCAAAATATATAAATCAAATACCTAAAACTGAAGGTGCTACTTATATAATTATTTATAAGCTTGCATGTGGATATAAATATGAAGATGTGCATAATGTGGTTTTCCTTCTCCTTTCTTTTAGCATAGTTTTGAATAGGATTTGGTGTATAGTTCATTTGAAAAAAGAATAACACTTGCTAACCCATTCCTATTCATTCTGCACATACATAAAAAATTGCATAAATAAAATAAACAAATAAATACAAACTTTTGCATCTTTCTTTTTTTTTTTTTTATTTGTTTTGTACATATGTATTTAAGGAAAGTGGTATATTAGTCTGGACAACCAGGTTGTGAGGCTTTAAGTAGCCTAAGTAGGTCTGTATCTTATACCCTTACACAATGGTGTACTCACTTATGCCTTTCATACATACTCATGTGCATGTGAATAATGGATAAAAAAACCCTCTACTTAATGAAAATCATGCATCATAAATTCAAATTTTCTTAAGTAACATTTCTTAGCATTCATCATAAAGTGTTAAAATATTTTCATTTGTATGTATAGATATGCTTAGGATTCATCCATATGCATGTTATACATGTTGGGAAAGAAATGAAGTGATGAGTGTTTTGTGATTTATTCACTTTACTTAATCTTAAAATGCCTTTCTTTTGAATAGGTTTGTTTTAGTTGATCTAAACTTAGGATTAATTAAAACACATAATAAACATTCACTAAACAAAATTAAAACATGAATCTACTTTAGAAATTACTTAAGGTAGGGAAGAAGAGAAGTTCTCTTCTCTTTTCCTCTCTTTACAACTTAGTAATTAAGTAGGATTCATTTAACCAAATCAAAAATCAAAATAAAATCAACCCAAATCTAAACACTTAAATGAAATCACCCTCTAAGTTGAACATCTTCACACTTAGAAAACTAAACCTTAAATCCATAGCTAAGCATACCACAAACCTTAAAGCACATATTAGACTAAGTCACCACTTCTAGCTTTAGGTTAGGCATGGTTTGATGTTTGCTTTATTTTTATGATGTATGTTTTAGTCTAGATGTTAGGGTGAATGTGTGTAGAATGAATGGTAGGATGATTTAGTCTAATCATTATTTTTAGGGATTGTGCTTAAGGGGCTGTAATATAAATATATCTTTTGTTGTGCGGTGCTTATACCCTAAGCATAATCCAATAGGCAGTGGACTTGGTTACCCATGTGTGGGGTGCTAAGTCCAATATACATGCTTAATTTGTATGGTTTGTTTAGCTAATCTCTATTTTAGGTGTTAGTTAGATTTACTTTTCCTTTTCATGTAATTTGCAATTAGGATTTTGGAATGATTGTTATGGGATTAGGATGAGCATTGGTCATAAGATTACATCTTATGTACATGTGAAGCCTTTAGAGCAACCACCTTCAACCATCCAAAATAAGGAACCAAAGAAAGAAGAAGAAGAAAGAAGAAAGAAGAAGAAAGAGAAAGAAGGAAGAATGAAGACCTCCATAGATTCCTTTTTAATTCATTTGTAATCGGGTTGTATAAGGGTAGAGCTCACCCAATTTATTTTGGGTTTGTCGGTGGGTGCCAACCTTTTATTCTTGTAGCTTTATAAAATGTGTGATGTTTGTTTTGCTTGTGCATTAAGATGGCATCCTTTTAGTTTCTTTGCTTTGATGTATGGCTTGGATGAGATTAGGCTCTTAGAAAAATAAATCTTCTACAAATTAATCAACTCAAATTAAAATAAATAACTCATAACCTCATTTAAAGCATAAGTTAAAATCAAGATAAAAGAATTAGCTTAGTTGGATGAGTATTTCTTTTCAAACATCATGCACAAAGCATATTATTTCACTCTTGATTGGAGGGCTTCCACCTTTGCGAGAAACTTGTTGACCTGAGAGCCATGGTGGAAACACACCTCCCCCCAGTTAATTTTGGCCATAATCTTATTTTCATGCATTAGGCATATGAATCCTATAAGCTAAGTCAAATGATTATCCAAAATGAAAAATAAAATGTAATATGATTTGCATTAGATTTAGGTCATTTATTATGCCCTTACATGATCTAGTCTCTTAGGAGTGAGTTTAAGGACTTAGTCTCTTTCTAAATAAATATTAACCTTGCTATCTTGCATAAAGCATAAGACTTGCCTACATGAATTTAAAATCATAGGAGGTTAGTTGGCACCACCCCAGCGGTTGTAAGTCCAAAGCGTGGTAGTTTGTCCTCTCTTGTGGAGAAACCAAATACCCATTTTCTTAGATTTAGTTGCTTTTGGCCCTCACCAAAGCTCCTAGATTTAGGTTGAGGTTGCATCTCCCTTTGTGGGCCATAAGCATAAATCCTTACCTCTTAGGCATATTTCCATACCTTGTTGTGGAATCATAAGTCCTAAATTTCTAATAAAAGAACTCAAATAAATTAAATTCAATTTCAAAATGTAAAGCCCAACCATAGGATAGTTTGGGATGCTTACTAGGCTTCCTAGTATCTTAAGTACCCTACTTATCTTCACTTGGCTTGATAAGAACTCCTCCTCTTGATCATCCCACTTGATTTGTCAAAATAAACCAATCGATTGATAGTCACCTATTGAAATCTTTGGAGATGATCATTATTTAATTTAATCGAGTATTCTAAGGAATCTCATTCCTTAGGATGTAATTAACTATGGGGCTTGCCTTTAGACTTAACAAACCCAGGTTTAAAATAAACCTTTTTTACTTTTCATGTAAAGTAGGGAAGAATCTCTACATCATTCCATGACCCATGTCCTTAGGAGTCCTTATTTAGTGATTAGGTCCATTGTAGGTGGTGACTTCTATCTTTCAAGATAGTACACCTTTCCTCAATGCCATCAATCATCTAATAAGTACATTCTATGTGGTGTCCATCTAAAGAAAGGAAATCATCATCATATAATTTTTCTCTTTCTTTTCTTTCTTTCTTTTGTCTTCATCTTTCTTCAAGAGGGATGAAGATAAAAGAAAACAAGGAGGAAGAAGGAGATGATTGATGATGGTGAATCTTCATATAAAATTTTCACCCACAAAGCATTGGGTCCAAAATATGCCCCAAGTCTTCCTTCAAAATAAATTCTAACTCTTTGACCTCCTTCTAAACTTCTTCATAGTATTAATTAATCAAGAAATGGAAGCAAGCATCATTTTCACCAAGTTAGATTAATCAAGTGATTAGTCCATACTATTGTTTATTAGTCTCTTTTGGGGTTGGAATAAGTCACTTTGACACCTTTTCCTCATCCATATGACCTATAGGTTAGGAGAAATCCTTTGTGTCACATTTCATACATGATTTGAGTTAAGCCATCATGACACCTTTCTCATATCCTTCTAGTTTTATAGTAAGCCTTTGTGCACCATTCCATGAAAAACTATCTTTGTAAGTTTGGAGCTCTTATGGAACCATTCTACTTTTATGTACATGATTGATCAAACATCAAGTCCCATTTCATGTTACATAAAGTTGATTGGATCAAGTCTTTATATTTTCTAAAAACAGAAAGATATAAGTCCCTTGGCATTCTTCTAATCATAAAAGTAAGTCCCTATATCCTACTTTTGTGTACATGATTAGATCAACTATCAACTTTCATGTTACATTTGATTGGATCAAGTCTTTATGACCTTCAATAGCTAGAAATATATTTCATTCTTTTAATCATCTGAAGTAAGTCCCCATGACATCATACTTTTGTGTACATGATGGATCAGCCATTAAGGCCTTTCATGTTACAAGTTTGGATCAAGTCTTTATGGTTTCAGCCAAAAAATATATAGTAATAACATTCTTTCTAATCATTTAGAAGTAAGTCCCTAAAAGACATCCTACTTTTATACATGGTGAGTTAAATTGGATCAGTCTTTTGACCTCTTTAATAATTAGAAAGATATAAGTCTCCATCATTCCTTCTAATCATCTAGTAAGTCCCAGTTGGCATTCTACTTTATGCATGATTGGATAAGCCATCACTTTCATATTTAGGTGATTGGATAAGTCATTATGACCTATTTCTAATAAAGATATAAGTCCCTAATCATTCTTTCTAATCATTTAGTAAGTCCCTAATTGATCTACTTTTGTCATGATTGAATAAAGCCATATTTTATGTTATGACTTAGATTGGATCAGTCTTTATGACCCCTTTTTAGCCAAAAGATATATCAGATTTCATTCTTTAATCACAAATAAGTTTGATCCTACATGTAAGTCCCCAATTGGCATCTATTTTAGGATTGGATCATGTCTTTGGATGCCTCTCCTCTTGCTAATTAGGATGGATCATGCCTGCATCTTATTAGATAATCAAATAGACTAAGTCATTGGATTCTATTCAAATTTCTAGGAATGGAATCACATTGAAGGCCACATTTCTTTGGACTTCTTAAATAGATTAAGTCCGTGACCCCTATTTGAGTTTAAGTGCTGTAGATTAGGATCAGCATTTCAAGTCTCTTCTCCCCTAGCTTTTGAGGATTAGATCATGTCTTAAAGATCCTCTTCTCTTTAGTAGGATGGATCATGAATTTAACAACCCCATCTTAATAGCTAATCCATGAATCACCCTCAAAATAAGTATAAGTATGTATATGCCTATCTTTCACAATCAAAGTTAAAACAAAATTGAAATCTTGATATGAAAACCAAGATATGCTTTTATGTTGATCAATGATCAACACCAATATGTCTTGATGTATTTTATTTAATCCACTACACACATTGTCATTATAACCTCATTTTGAATGAGGTTAACATTAATTGAAATGAGTAATTAGGAATTCCTTCTAAAAAGAATCTCAATTCATCTTGGACACCTCTTGTCAAAAATCTTTATGAGTTTATTTTGGTAATGAATGAAAATCAATCCAAACTAATTTGGATTGACTCAAATAAATCAAATTAAAACCAAACTAATATGAATGAAAGAAAAACCCATTCCATTTGAATCAAATTGATCATTTGAACTCATCAATACCATTTCATTTAAACTAAATGGGTTAAAATGAAATATAATTTAAAATCAACTCAAATTAAATGGTTCCATCAAATCATAATGCAATTGACCATCAATTTGCATTGTGGTTAAGATATAAACTAAAATTCAAGCTAAAGTTAAATCCAAATCTTTGAATAAAAGTATTTTTGTTGATTCAAATTCTCTAAGCCAATTCAAATGGGATTAAACTTAATCTCAAATCCACTTGAGATGAATTTGGGCATATCATACATTAGTCCAAATTAAGATGTTCATGCCACATTTCATGGAAATAATAGCAAAATAAAAAATGGGGAATTAAAAATGGAAAATGGGAAGAAAGATTCCTTTTGCTATTTCTTCTCCTCACCTCTTCATTTGAAATGGAGGATGAGGAATGAACATGGCACCTTCCAAGTTTTCTTCACACCAAGGAGAAAAAAATAAAGGATGGAGCTCATGGAAACAGAAAAAGAGACACACACACAACCTCAAGCTTTATTGAGGATCCCACCTTCACCATGAAAACAAAGAGGAAACTAGCCATTACCTCAAATTGCCAAGTGAGAACAATCCATTTGGAGTGCTTGGTCAAGATAATCTAAGAAAAGAGTCAATTCCTTTGCGAAGCTATTGTTAGGTTTTGGCTAAACAAATCAATCCCTGAAAGAGAAGATGCATATGCGTATTACTTTTTCCTTGAGCTTTCAATTTTGATCAATTTCTGTAGGAAACATGACCTTCAGTTTATCCAACCATAGAATTATAGGATTTCTTTCCATGATTGTAGCACTTAAAATCGTGTGATTTATTGCCTATATCAAAAGATAATGGAAATACTATCACGTCCATGGCTCCCCACAGATGAAACTCTCCACCATCCGATCTGTAATTGGTTGGGCTTGAATCTGCGGATGGATCAATTTACCTTTTAGAACCACGAATGAGACCGTCCAATCTTTGATCCGGTATAGGAGATCCCTTTTGGACCTTTTTGTGGCACCATGGATTAGCACCCGCCTCTCACAGGATGCCTGGCTGGCAGAATCTCGTGGACCCCTCACTTAAAGTCATTAAAATTAGTTAAATATCGATTTAATTAATTTAAAAATCGAAAACTTCAAAATTATATAAAATCAAAGAAAAATAAAAAAATATGAGTAAAGCTCTGGGTTCATCTTAATGAGTGAAATCTATAGAATTAAAATCTAATTTTTTATTGATAATTTTCCCTTAATTTGAATTTTGAAAAATGTTAAATCAATTACTCTCAAATTAATAATCCAATTAATGAAACTTTGAAATAAAGTAAGCATAAAACAGGTAATTTTGATTTAATTCTTGGATTGAGAGTAATTTCATATGACCTTTAAATTAATTAAATTAATTACCTTTAATGAAATGATTAGAAAACTTTAATCGAACAACCTTATATCAACATATTGAACACTAAATGAACATCGAACACTAATTAAACCTAATCAAACCTATATTAACCTAATAAATCATTAATTAACTTAATTAGATAATTAAATAAATTAAATAATTCAATTAAATAACATGGACTTAATTAATTCATAATAAATCAACCAGAACCAAAAAATCATGGATAAACCCTCATTGGAAAGGTATTTTAGTGAAGAATAAGTGAAAAATAAAACCCTTAATTGAATCTTAATAAATTAGGCTTTAATAAAATAATTAAACCTTAATACACCCTAATTAGATCTCTAATCAAGCTGAAATTTTAGATATAAAATTGGCATGTAACCCTACTTGCCATAACTATCTCAAACCCAATTGGTCTATAAATTTGGAATTCTTGATTTTCTAAATCTCTAGGTGAATATGAACTAAATAATAATTAGAAGAATCATTAATTCATTGAATCATCAAATAAATTGAACTAATCAAAATAAATATTAGAAAATCTTAGGTAATTCATCAAAACTTCCTAAGTCAAAGAATTTAATCAAATATAAAATTTTAAGAAAATCAATACTTAATGAAATTCAAACATAATTAAACAACTTAAATTAAGTTTAATGAAGTCATTCATCTTTAATAAATTTAAAGAATGAATCTAAACCTAGGATAGTTAAACGAGATCAAATAAATAACTCAAGTGCTTTAAGCAATAATCCATGAACAAACCTAAAGTATTAATTCATTTAAACCTTAAGCTTACAAATCTATGATTTATTAACTTAAATAAAATTGAATGAAATCAAACTTTAATTTAAACTATTTAAAATTAGCATTAGCCAAATTAAATGAAACCATAAATTAATTCAAAATGAAATAAATCAAATAAACTAAATGAAACAAAATAATTTGAATAAAATGAAATAACATAAATTCAAACATAAATAATGTCTAAAAGATTAATTAAGATGCTTAAGGGTATTAGTTAGACTTTTAGAAACTTCATTAGGATTTAGGATGTCAATAAAGTGAGTTTCACCAAAAAAAAAAAAAAATGAAATTCACTATGTTTCTCATCATTCTTGAAAACTTAAACCATTTTAACAAAATAAAATGAGCATAAAATGGAAATTAAATTATGAAGTCATTTGAATTGAAACCAACCATGGTAAAAATTAAACCAATTCAAACTTCAAACTTCAAACTTAAACTTAAAGGCTTAGGAAAAGACTATCCACACAAACCCCACTTTTACACACACTAGATTACGAAGTCACTCTAGATCTAGGTTAGATTATTCTATGATTTTTTTAATCTCGTGATATGTTGTATTGTGCTTCACATGTCGTGTGGTGTATTACTTGGACCGATGCCTAGGCTTGTTTGTTCGTTATGTTAGGGCATTTTTCTAGATTTAACACTATTTTCTGTGGGATTATGGGATCGTTATAATAAATAAATCATAAAATTGTTGTTTGCTTGTAGGTGCTAAAATCCCTTATAACATAATCCATGGTCGTAAGCAAGCAACTAATGCTGCCTATATTTGTGAAATATAAACTATTTGTGTGTGTGTATTTCCTAACATCTTTTTGGGGCTTAGATTTCTTTGAATTTTAAATATAAATTTGAGCTTAGAATTAGGTTAGGATCTATGGGGTCTATGATTAGGAGTTGACCCAACCGTGGGATGGTGTAGTGGTCCATTGTGGAGCTCATGAATGTCCCTCAAGAAGGAGACTTTCCCGAAAGAAGACCCATAGACCCAAACTTGTAGATCTAGGGTTGCGTATCTGCCGCCCATTTTTCTTTCTTTCTATAGTACCATTGCATTATCCTTTTCTTTATAATTTAATTTGGTTTGATTTAATTTGGGTGCAAATGAAATAATATGCTTTTCTTAGGTTTCTTTCAGGTTGTGTTTGTGTGATGAATGCCTGACGTAAGCTCATAGATAAACTAAATTTTCTACCCAACGTGGGTGAAAATTTTTTTTAAGTATGTATTTCATTAGAGGTTGCATTCACCATCATCAATCAATCTCCTCCTTCTTCCTCCTTTCTTCTCATATCTTCATCTCTCTTAGAAAGAAAGATGAAGATAAAAATAAAGAAAAGAAAGAAGATAGAGAAAATTCAATATGATGATGATTTGTTCCTTCTTTAGATGGACACCACATAAAATTGCAAGTGTACTTATTAGGGTGATCGTATGACATCGAGGGAAAGGTGTACTATCTCGAAAGATAGAAGTCACCACCCAAGAATGGACCTAATCTCTTAAATAAGGACTCTAAGGACCTATGAGTCGAGATGATGTACGAGATTCTTCCCCTATTTTATATGGAAAAGTAAAGCATGGTTTATTTTAAACTAGGTTAGTTAAGTTCCCTACAGGGAAAGTCCCCATAGTTAGTTACATCCTAAGGAATGAGATTCCTTTAGAATACTCGAATAAGGTAAATGATCATTGTCTCCAAAGATTTTAATAGGTTTGGACTATCAATTGGTCATTTTATTTTAGGAAGATCAAATAGATTGATCAAAAGTAGGGAGTTCTTATTGAAGCCAAATAAAATAAGTAGGGGATGCTTAAGATACTAGGAAGCCTAGTAAGCATCCCAAAACTACCCTATGGTTGGGCTTTACATTTTTCAAATTGAATTAATTTATATGAGTTGATTTTATTAGAATTTTGGGCTTATGATTCCACAACAAAAGGTTATGAAAATGCCTAAGTGATAAGGATTTATGCTTATGGACCATAGAAGGGAGAAGTAACCTTGGAACCTAAATATAAGGAGCTTTGGTGAGGGCCAAAACACAACCTAAATCTAAATGGGTATTTAGTTTGCCTCCACAGGGGACAAACCACCATTGCTTGGACTTACAACCGCTGTGGCCGCCAACTAACTCCTCCTACGATTTTAAATTCATGCAAGTCATATGTTGTATGAGATAACTAGTTATTTATTTAAAGAGACTAAGTCCTTAAACTCCCTAAAAAAAGACGGATCATGTAAAGGCATGCTTCAAATGACTTAAATCTAATGCAAATCATGTTACATGTTATTTTTTTTCATTTTGGATAATTATTTGACTCAGCTTATAGGATTCATATGCCTAATGCATGAGAAGTAAAATTATTGGCCAAAATCAGAGAAGGGGAGGAGGTGTTTCCACCATGGCTCTCAAAGGTCAAGCCAAGTTTCTAACAAAGGTGGAAGCCCTCCAATCAAGAGTGAAATAAGATGCTTTTATGCATAATGTTATAAAAGAAATACTCATCCAAAGTGGGATTTCTAATTCTTTTATTTTGATTTTAACTTAAGCTTTAGGTGAGGTTATGAGTTCTTCATTTTAATTTTGAATTGTTAAATTTGGTAGAAGATTTATTTTTCCCTAAGAGCCTAATCCACATCTAGGCCATACAAAAGCATTGAAGAAACTAGAAAAGGATGCCATCTTAATGCATAAGCTAAATAAATCATCAATCAATTTATAAAGCTAACACAAAAGAATAAGAGGTCGATGGTCGCACCACCGATAAACCCAAAATAAATTGGGTAGAGCTCTACCCCTTATACAACCGATTACAAATGAATTAAGTACAATTAAGCAAGGAATTCATGTTATGGGGTCTTTATGCTTCTTCATTCTTCTTTTCTTCTTTCTTCTTCTTCTGTTCCTTCTTTTGGATGGTTGAAGGTGGTTGCTTCAAAGGCTTCACATGGTACATAAGATGAGATCTTATGACCAATGCTCATCCAAATCTCCATAATAATCATTCCAAAATCCTAATTTGCCAAATTTACATGAAAAGAAAAGTAAATCTAACTAACACCTGTGAAAATAGAGATTAGCTAAACAAACCATATAAATCCCAAGCATGTATATTGACTTACCCACCAAGTCCACCTATGGATTATGCTTAGGGGTATAAGCACCGCATCAAAAGTAATTATATTTTTATTACAACCCCCCCTTAAGCACAATCCCCCCAAAAATAATGATTAGACTAAATCATCCTACCATTCATTCTACACACATTCACCCTAACATCCAAACTAAAACATATATCACAAAATAAAATCAAACATCAAACCATGCACCGCCTAACCTAAAGCGGAAATGGTGACTTACTAATGTGTTTAAAAGGTTTGTGTGGTATGCTTAGCTATGGCTTTAGGGTTTATGTTTTCTAATTGTGAAAGTGTTCAACTTAGAGGGTGATTTCATTTAAATGTTTTACTAATTTGGGTTGATTTTGTTTTATATTTTGATTTGGTTTAAGTAAATCCTACAATTAATTACTATTATAGAGAAGGGAAAGAGAAGAGAACTTCTCTTTCCTTCCCTTTAAGTAATTTCTAAAGTAGGATTCAAACTTAGTTTCATTTAGTGAATGTCTTATAATGTGTTTTAATTAATCTAAGTTTAGATGAACTATAAACAAACCTATTCAAAAAAGAAAGATATTTTAAGATTAAATAAAGTGAATTAAGATCACAAAATACACCATCACTTCATTTCTTTCCCAACATGTATAACATGCATATGGATGCATCTTAAGCATATCTATACATACAAATGAGAATGTTTAGCACACTTTTGATGAATGCTAAATGAGTTACTTAAGAAAATTTGAATGCTTATGATGCATGATTTTCATTAAGTAGAAAAGGGGTTTCTTATCCAATTTTCACATGCACATAAATGTATGAAAGGCATAAGTGAGTACGACCAGTTAACCAAGGGTGTAAGGTACAAGACCTACTTAGGGCTACTTAAAGCCTCACAACCCCAAAACTAATATATACCACTTTTTAAATACAAGCATGTACAAAAGAAATGAATGGAAAAGAAAAATGCAAAAGTTTGTACTTGATTGTTTATTTTGTTATGCAATTTAAATGTACAAGTATATATGTCCTTCTTAAGTAATAGCATGGGTGAATGAATTTGAAATGGAATTAGGCAAGTATTAGGTTCTTTTCAAATGAACTAAACACTTTACCAAATCCTATTCAAAACTATACTAAAAGAGGGGAGAAGGCTACACTAAGCACATCCTTATATTTTACTCACATGAAAGCTTATAAATAAAATATAAGTACTTTCAATTTTGGTGATTGATTCATATATTTTGAAATAAAATTTGGATTTAATAGTGATAATAGCCACTCATATTTCTATTTTACAAAACATGCAATTTGACATAAAGTAAACATTTTTCATTTTGATTTTTTTGAAAGAATGAATGCATAGAAATAACATAAATTTAGCATGTTGGGAAAGAACTAAATGATGAAAGCATGTAAACACATTCCTAATTACTAAAGACAATCTTATGAAATAAGAAAGCATAAAGTAAATCAAATTATTTTTAAGGAAGGTTTGGTTTTGTTTTGAGTTTGATTTAATTTGAAAGAAAAATGAGTTTGTTGTTCCTAACCCAATTCCCACATATGTTTGATATTTCAATTTAATTTTTACAAGATTAGATCAATTTTATATTTTGATTAGGTTAAGGTATGAATTAAGTGTATTAATTATCTCATTATACTCATCTCACAAGAATTTAAATTTTAAAGGGGCCTAATGCAATTTGGCTCATGATTAATGATTAATTAAACTAAGGGGTTTAACTTAAGTACTTTCATAACCCTCTCACACATGTGAGTTGGGTTTTGATTTCCTTAATGGACTTTGGCAACACCCAAGCATCTACCCAAGATATATTAATTGAATTTTGGAAGTTTTAGAATTTTATGAAATTAATTAAAGGGGTAATTAGTGAATTAACCCTTAATTAAGTGAGGATTAAGAAAAAGGGGTTTAAGGAATAGCTTAGGAAATGCCCCAAATTATTAAAAACCTCTTATTCATTTAAACAACTTAATCAATTCAATCGAGGGTTAAACCACTAATTACAATCTTAAACTTAATTACATTAAGGGAGTAATTAATGAACAAGTAATTCCCCCTAATTAAACCAATAAATCCCTAAGAAAATTAGGAGGCGTAAGTCATCCCCAAAATGCACTCAAGAAGTTTGGAAATAATTAGTGGATTAAATAAACGGTAATTAAAATTCTTAATAACCCAAAATTAGAGAAAGACATTCAAAAAATCAAATTTAGAATATTCCACACTCAATTATTATCCAATGCAATTTATTTCAATTTTTTTGATTTTTCTATGTTGAGATATGAATTTAAGAAGTTTAAGTGATTAATTAAGATATTAAATAATCCCTAATCATATTATTATTAGCCGCTAATGCACACATGCACTTTATGCATGGCACAATGGGATTGGGTACTCAACTCATCACATCATAGCACGGCGCGGCACTATGCTTTCTCCTCGCCGTCAATCAAGGATCATATATGAGATTAAAACCGGATCGAGGAGTAAATTCATGATATATGTTTTAATATTAACCGCCCATCCAAAATGTGGATGGATGGCCGAGATTCATCCCCATAATTCCATGTGGGAAAGGGTATCCATCCATGTTCTAGCCATGATCTAAGCTTGATTGAGCTCATTGAATTTTGCCCACACCATCATGCAACCTATGTCACATCTACACCAAAAATCCCATGAGATTAACATTTCACTTCACAAAGCTTCAAACCATAACAGATTAAGCTTAGAAAAATGGCTAACCTTACCTGGAGGTGATCCCCGCCGATTCAGAAGCTTCCCTAGGAGACAAGCTTTAAGGTTTGAGCTCTTGAAATTGAGTGGATGCTTCATGGACCAACTCCCTTGCCTTGAGCTCAATTCAAGGCACTCTTCCTTGCCTTTAGAGCTTGGGAAAGAGCTTTGGTGAGCTGACTTGGTCCTCGATGATGCTTGAAGAAGGAATTGGGTTGGTGAGAGCAAGTTGGAATTTTAGTGGAGTTCCCTTGTTTTAAGGAAAATTGAGAAATGGGATTTTGAAATCACTCTAGGAAGCTTGGAGAGGCGAAATTGCTTCTCGGCTTCCTAAGTTCAATCAAATTGAGGAATGTTGGATTCAAAATTAGGGGAGATATGAAATCAATCAAGCTGCCATGCCATTTTGATCAATACACCTCATTCCATGGGTTTGTTAGGCTATTTAGGATGTCCTTGAATTTGGTTTTGGCTGAGTGGAATGGTGAAGTGGCCATGTGCACAAATTGAGTGTAGGAGGATTCCCATGTGGCCACTTCAAAGCATGTGCTCTGGTTGGCCATTGGGCTAGGTTGGGACCTAAACACATTTTCACCTCTCCTAGTGTTCACTTGATCCACTAAGAGAGTGTCATGTAAGAGGATTTAACCAAATTCCACATGATTTGGCCAAAATTTACCCTATGGACTAGGGGTAAAATGGTAATTTAGCTAATTTTTATTTTGGTATGTTTGGTATGTTGAGAAAATAGTTGGCCAAGTTTCATTGAATTTTCAGTTGGTTTGATGTGATTTGGCTCATGTTGACCCATTTAGGTAAAAATGGGTCAACTTGGGTCAAGTTGACTAAATGGTTAAATTGGGTCAAACCAAGGGTTGGGTCAAGTTCATATGACCATTTGAAATTTTGGTTTGGTTTGATTCAATTTGGTTTGAATTTAGTTCATGATTTTTAGGTCAAATGGGTCAAGTTGACCAATTTGACCCATTTGACCTATTTGAGCTAGGTCATGTGTAGGTTTAGGTTTGGTCATCATATGAAAGGGATTGATATCTTTGTTTCCAATCAATTTTGGTTAAGTTTGAATTTGGCTTAATATGACTCTTTAGAAGTTGGGTTCATTGTCAATTGGGCTAGGTCTAGTTCCAATAATTGACCTAACTTGACAAAAAAAGTCAAAATGTGTTTCAAAACTTGATCTAAGCCAAATTGATTGAAACCAATAGGTCAAGTGGCCAATTGGGCTAGGTTAGCTCAAATGTTGACTTGGTCAAGTTCAAACATTGGTCATGAATGAACTTAGATCATTGGTTTTAATCAATTTGGCCTATGAATTTTTTCTATGTTGGGTTTCATTTTGGCTAAGTGTTGACTTGGTCAACCCTTAGGTTCCACTTGGTTTGACCCAATTTGAGTGATTGATCATCTCATGATGATTGATCATGATGAGAGAGGTCTGGTTCAATCCAATTTGGTTAGAGAATTTGCTCATAAGAGTACTTTTAGGTCATCAAGTGAGCCTAAATGGATCAAATAGCTTGGTCAAAGATTGATTTGAGTTTAACTTGTATATGGACTTATGATTGAAATATAAATCCATTTACAAGTGCTTTGAAGTCAAATGGGTTTTGATTCATTTGATTTTCAAAAAAGGGTGAACATGAAATGGATTTTAGCTTGATTTTGAATTGAGTTTTGCTAAGTGAATTGAAGTTTGTATTTATATTTGGATTCATGATTGAAGGGTTGATTGAATCATGAAGAAAAATCAAGGGTTTTGATTTGAAGTTGATTTGACTAAGTTCAAGTCTTGACTTGAAAGGCTTAGGAATTTGATAGATTTGAATTTGATTTTGGAATTGGTTGTTTGAATTTTATATTTATATTTATTTATATTGTGAATATAAATGAGAATATAAATGAGTTAGAAAATTTCATGAGTTTGAAGTGATTTGGTCATTAAAGTCCTTAAGAGAAAATCAAAGTGACTTAGGAAAGATATTTGAATTGAAATTTTGAGTTGATTTGAATTTATATTTCATTTATTCATGAGAATATAAATGGAAATATAAATGAGTTATGAAAAATTTTATGAGTTTGATTGATTTAGATTTGATTTAGGCTAAGTCCTTAAGGAAATCAAAGTGCTTGGAAGATTTGGAATTTGGAATTTCAATCATGATTTCAATCATGGGTTTCAATCATGTGGCATTGATTTGAGTTTGGAGAAAATCAATGAAATTGATTTAGGTTTGATGTGATTTGATTTGGAATTTTACTTGAAGGAAGGAAGTGAGGAATGTGGTTTAAGCTATAGTGTAGGCAAATTTCCAAACACCCCTAAGAATAACCTATTCTGGCTACCTCTTCTAAGTCTCTGGTTAGGTTGAGAGTCCACCTAATCACTAGATGTGTCTTAAGACTAAGGATCTCTAAAGCCTAAGAGGAGTTCTATGTCTAAGATGGAGGGGTTGAACTCATTCTAAAAATTAAAAGGGCAATGGTGTGGTGACCGACAAGGAACACCACACATATGGTTCAAAATGATCAACAACATTGAACAATCATAATCCAATCAAACAATCTACCCCAACCAATGTGTAGAAGGAATCTAGCTCAGTAATGTGGTTCTATGTCAAAGACATAGAGGAAAATCCACTAGGGATAGAGTATGAACTTTTCACTAGGGAAGCAGTTTAAATCATCCACAAGGGGATGAGAAGTCATGAGGAATCTTGAGAAATTTGATTTATTTAATTAAGTCATTGGGAAGAGGGTTGAATTTGTTTCAATTTTATTTGTTTAATTGTGTTTGTTTTAGATTTTAGATTTTGATTTGGTGGTGGACCTGCTGTGATGGACCATAGAGGGACCATGACAATCTTGATTTACTACATATTTACCAAAAAGGTAGTCCAAAGTAGGGCTATTTAACAAAAAGGAATGTCTTTCGAAAGCATGTCTAAGAAAGCTAGTAGAATTACATCCTCCAAAGTGGGGACCATTTTGGGTGATCTATTAGCAAGGCAATGATCGAACCCACCTTGGGTCGACCATTGAGTGAATGCTATGGGACACTTAAATTAGCTGAGATAGTCAAATATTGATTTCATTTTAATTTGTTTTGATTATGAATCATTGGTTTGTGATGGACCGCAGGTAGGGACCATGGTGGCCTTGATCTAACACAATTACCTATCCAAAGGGTTAGACTGGCTATCACCAAGGAATGCCTTCGGTGTACAATGATCAATAAGGAAGAAGCTCGGGGACTCACATCTTCCACTATAAAAGAACAGAGTGACACATTATCAAGGTAACATGTCCACCGTTAGGACTGACTATTGAGTGAATGCGTTAGAGGACAAAACAAACTCAAAGATAGTCAAAGATAGATTTCATTTTAATTCATTTTGATTATGATGAATCCACATTTACTTATGGATAGATGAGAGGACCATGATCTTCCTCATCTGTGATTTACCAATCTAAAGGAGGTAGTCTACCAAATAGACTATCCTACCATGCCTTTTGGTCCAATGGTCAAGTTGTGAGACTCATCTTCCAAAATAAGGAACCACTGGTGATCGGTAAACATCAAACCCAACATAAGGTTGACTAATGAGTGAATGTCAGGGGACTTAAAATAAGCTCAAAGATAGTCAAAGATAGATTTCATTTTAGTTCATTTTGATGATGAATCCATCTGTTTTGATGGATGGCACCGAAAGTACCATGGTGGCATTGATCTAACATAGATTTACTAATCCAAAGTGGCCTACCAACCATGGTAGATTATCCAAATGAGGGATTTGGTGCAATGGTCAAGTTGGAAGAAAGTCAGACTACATCTTCCAAAATAAGGAACCACTGGTGATTGGCAAGGCAATCAAACCAACACTATTGAGTGAATGCCAAGGGACTTAAATCAAAATAAGATAGTCAAGATAGATTTCATTTAATTCATGACTATGATGAATCCCATCAGTCATGGTAAGTAGACTATGGCCTGGATCAACACATATTTATCAATCCAAAGTAGTCTACCAACCCATGGGGACTATCCACCATAGGTGTGTATAATGGTCAAGTTAAGATAAAGGACTCACATCTTCCAAAATAAGAAACCACTGGGTGATCAAAGGCAATGATCAACGACCGGGCAACTATTGAGTGAATGTTGGGGACATAAATTAGCTCAAAGATAGTCAAAGATATATTTCATTTTCTTATATTTGTTTGATGATGGATTTTGTTGGTTTTGATGGATCATACGAAAGAGCTTATATTACCATATCTCATTTACTAAACCAAAGGGAATAGCTTCTGGATGGGAGAACTATCCACCAAAGGAGTGCCTTTCGATTTTGCAATGATCAATTTAAGGGAAGAAAGCTCATGGAATAACATCTTCCACAATAGACATGGGGTGATTGCAACAAATTGAACCCACCTGGTGCCTGGGTTGACATGCAGAAAGAATGCAAGTTTACATTCCAAAGAAGACCATCGTAATGCTTGTGGAAAAATATGAACTCAAAAAAACATGGATTGAGTAACTGTGGATTTATCTCAACTCTAGTCGCAATTCTATGGGGAGTTCTTGACATTGCCCTAAAGATAGATGCTTGCTTAGAAATGGGGCAATTTGGGATTGAATTCTAATCCATAAGTGTTGACCTCAATTTTAGAATGAGCTCAACCCTCCATCTTCATAGGACTTCTCTTAGACTTTAAGAGTTCTTGCCTAAGACACATCTAGTGATTAGTGACACCCAACTTAGCCATGACTTAGAAGAGTTAGTTATCAATGGGGTCATGCCTAGGGTGTTAGAATGCTACCTTTTTAAACCATTCCTCACTTTCCTTCTTTCAAATCAAACTCTAAATCAATTCTATTTGATTTTTTTTCATGACTCAAATTAACTCCATATGATTGAAATCCATGATTGAAACCATGATAAAAAAATCCATCAAAATTCCAAAGTCCAAATTTTGCTTATGTAAGCCTCCTTAAGGATTTAACCCAAATTATGATTCAAACCTTGAGATTTTCTCATACCTCATTTATATTCACATTTATAAATGAAATATAAATGCAAACCCATCAAATCAAATTCAAAATTCAAAGTCAATTCATGTTTTCTTAAGTCCTTTAATTTTCCATTAAAGGACTTAGCCAAAATCAATCTTAAACCTTGATCAAACCTATTCAAATTCATGGGATTTTCAAAACTTAGTTATATTCTCATTTATATTCTCATATAAATAAAATATAAATATAAATCAATCAAATCCAATCCAAAATTAAATTCTAAATTTAAAACTTGAAATTCTTTAATGATTTAACCCAAAACATGATCAAACCTATTCAAACTCATGGAATTTTCTCAAAATTTATTTGTATCCCCATTTATACTCATATATAAATGAAATATAAATATAAATCAATCATGTCAAATCTGAAATTAAATTTCAAATTTAAAATCCTTGAAATTTCCTTAAATCTTCTAAATTCTTTAATGGATTTAGCCTAAATCATGATTAAATCTTGAAATTTTCTCATGATCCATTTATATTCTCATTTATAAATACATATATAAATGAAATATAAATTCAAACAATCAAAACCAATTCCAAAATCAAACTCAAATCAACTCACCAATCCAAGCCTCAAGACTTCTGAACTTAGCCTACTTTAAAATAAAGCCAAACTCTTGATTTTCTCTCATGGTTCAATCAACCCTACAATCATGAGCTCATATAAATCCAAACTTCAATCAAATAATCAAAACCTAAGTAAAAAATTAAACCCACCTTTCAAATTCTTTTTGCTATGAAATTTTCAAATGGATCACTTATTTGACTTCAAACCACTTGTACTTGATTATAAATCTATATACAAGATCAACCAACTTTAAATATGACTGATTTAATTTTGACCAAAGTGATAAAGAACTTTGAAATTTTCTTATATTTATTCAAATCATCAAAGATATCAACATCCAAAGACCATAAAATGCATTGATTGAAACCATTGATGAAGTTCACTTGGACTATGTTTGAACTTGACCAAGTCAACCTTAAGCCTAACCTAGCCCATTTGGTCATCTTGACAGTTGACCCATTTTGACCCAAAGGGTCAAAATGTGTCAAACTTGATCTAAGCCAAATTGATCCAAACCAATGGGTCAAGTCCATTCCAATAACTTGTGGAACTTGATGCCTCAATTGGGAAATTAGACTCAACTAGCCCAATTGACTAAAACCCAACACATGACCAAAGGTCATGTTGAGCCAAAATTGAACTTAACCCAAATTGATTGGGAACAAAGATATCAATCCACCCATATGACAAACCAAACCTAACTTACTTGACCTTCCCAAATAGAAACAATGGATCAAATATAAATCAACTTGACCCATTTGAACTAAAGGAAGTCATAGAGCCAAAACCAAATATATACTAAATTGAACCAAACTAAAGCCACCAAAATATTTCAAATGGGCATATGAACTTGATAACCAATCTTTGACCTAATTTGACATTGAAAGTTGACCCATTTTGACCTAAATGGGTCACGAGCCAAACCCCAAAATAACAAGTAAAATTAAGCAAGTTGCTAAAGATGTGCTTGGAGAATCAAAAGGAAAAGCTTTTTTAATAAGAATAGTTGGTGGTGGAGTCAAAGTGCAAGAAAAGATAGAAAATAAGAAGTATTATTATAAAACTTGGTTTAGTTGTAAAACTCAAGAATTGAGAAAGATATACAAGAGA
The DNA here is from genome assembly GCA_021442155.1 of Cymbidium sinense. Taxonomy (NCBI): domain Eukaryota; kingdom Viridiplantae; phylum Streptophyta; class Magnoliopsida; order Asparagales; family Orchidaceae; genus Cymbidium; species Cymbidium sinense. The sequence continues at coordinate 16,133,154 of CM038220.1, read as the reverse complement.
TTCTAAGAAAGCGATATGATGGAAAAATTTATTTTTAGTGATTTATATAATAGATTATATACCAAAGAAGGTGAAAGATGTATGTATAAGTTAGCCAACCAAAGAGATAGAGAAGTAACCACATAGTTCAAGAGGTGTAAAGGATGAAAATAATAAAATGTTTTTTTAGAAAAGGATATTGAAAATAGGTGGATGAGGTATTTTGATAAACTTTTCAATGAAGGATCTGAAAGTACATTGATTTTAGCAACCTTAATACCTAAAAAATAAAGAATTTTATTTTATCATAGATTAAACTAAAGTTAGTGAAGAAAATGAAATGAAAAGCAAATGACCATAATATTCCAATAGGTGGAAATGTTTAGAGATTAAGAATTTCTACAAATCTTTTAATGTCATTTTAAAGATGTCAATGAGTGGAGAAAGATTTTGGTTCCTATATTTAAGAATAAAAGGATGCAAGAGTGTGCAAATTATGAGAATTAAGTTAACGTCATACATTAAAATTATGGGAGAGAGTAAGGAGCATAGGTTATTTATGTGATACAAAGTTTCTCACAAAGCTTGGTTTCATGCCGTAGATCTACTATGGATGTTATACATTTGTTAAGTTTGATGGAGAAGCATAGAAAGTAAGGAGGATCTACATATGATATTTAGATTTTAGAAAGTTTATGAAGTTTCAAGAGATGTTCTGAGAGTTCTAGAACGAGGGAGTTATATGGTTATATTCAAGTCATTAAGGATATGTATACTAGAAGTACTTGTGTCCAAACAAAGAGGATTGACAAAATATTTTCCTTTTCTTGGATTACATCAAGGATCAAATTTTAAGCCATCTTTTACTAGTTATGGATGTTCTTACTAGGCATTTACAAGAAGATGGTGTATGCTTTTGTTATGACATTCTTCTTGTGATAAGACTAGAGGAGTCTCAAACTGAATTATGGAGGTCAATAGTGAAAGGTTTTGTCTAAGTAGATCTAAACCCAATATATGGAGTGTAATCTAATTGTAGAAGTTTTATGGTAGGTTATGACTGAACAAGTAAATAAGAGTGAGTGTTTCTATATTTAGCTCATTGTTCAAAATGATGGTGAAATAGATGGAGATGTTATTAGTAGAATTCAAGTTGGATGGTTAAAGGAATGCATCTAAATTTATTATGTGATAAATGTTCCACTTAAACTTAAGGGAAAATTTATAAGATATGGTAACACAAAATGACTTAGTATCCACATAAAAGAAAGCATAAGACAAGCTAATGTTATAGAGATGAGGATGCTTTAGATGAGTGGGTTTTACTTGTGGATATGCAAAATGAGTATATTCTGAAAAAAGTTGGAGTTGCTAAATAGATAAGATTAAGAGTCAATTAGATGGTTTCCACATAGCATCGTATGACCATTAGAGAGTAGATGCATTGATTTGCCTTATGTTAAGAAAACAAGATGAACTAAAAAATTTGGTTAAGATGTATAAAAAATGATCAATACGAAATAATTACACATAAGACACAATGAGATGAAGGATTCTCTTCACCCCACCTAGTGGGATTTGCTTGTTTGTTGTTGTTGTTGTTCATTGATAAGTTGACCCATTTTGATAAATGGTCTACATGAACCAAACCCCTCAAAAAAATCCATTGAAACTTGGCCAAACCTAGTTTCTCAACATAAACATGTCCAAAGTGGAAAGATAGCAAATGACCAAATACCATAGAACAAAATTTTTAACTAGGGTATTTTCCATGCCCTCTTCACAATCACTTGAGGCTTTCCTAAAAGCTCAAGGGACTTAGAGTATGGTGCACCCAACCCAATGGATTTGGTTCAGATTTGGTACCTAGAGAAAACCACCATAGCTAAAATCAGTTTTCAAACTCTCTAAGCTCAAATTAAGGCACATGATTGGAAATTTAGATCAAATAGCCATGTGCACACTCAAAACAACCTAAACAACTCATGGTTTGACCATCCCATCCTTCAACTAGATATACTCTCTAATTCAATGAAATTTTAATTCACTCTATGAAAGTTGAACCTGTAACACCCATCTTAGAGTATAAGCTTCTCAAAGTATACCTTTTAGTGCTACATAAAGTCTCACAATATTGGGGTTGTCTAGACTAATATACCACTTTCCTTAAATATAAACATATGTATAAAAGAAATGAAATAGAAAAGAAAATGCAAAAGTTATGTTAATGGATTCATTTTATTTATGCAATTTATGTATGCAAGTATAGGTAACCCTTCTTAGGTGATAGCATAGGGATGAATGGGATGTGGAGGTTCTTTTCAAATGAACCATGTATCTCACCAAATTCCTATTCAAAACTATAATCATAAGAGAGAAAGGAAACCTATGCTAAGCATGCCTCATAATTTATCACATGCAAACTCATAATTAAAATATAAGTAGCATAGATTTGGTATTTGATTTATATGTTTTGAAAATAATTTGATTTAGTAGTGATAATAGTCATCCATATTTCTACTTTAGCCAACATATACAAATTTGACATAAAGTAAACAATTTCATTTTAAATTTGAATTTGAAAAATATGAATGCATGAAACCACATGACATATAAATTTAACATGTTGGGAAAGATTCAAAGCAAAAGCATGTAAACAAGTTCACTTCACTTAAATCCTAAAGACATTCTTATAGAATAAGAAAGTTTAAAATAAATCAAAGTGAATTCAAAGTGATTTTGTTTAGTTTGAAGTTTGATTTAATTTTGAAAAGGTGAGGTGAGTTTGTTCCTAACCCATTCCCACATATGTTTTATATTTTGTTTAATTTTTAGATAATTAGATCCATTTTAAGTATTGATTAGGTTAAGGTATGAATTAAGTAATTTAATTAACCCTTACCTACACTAACTTAATTAAACATATATTATGAGCCAATGAGATGACATAAAAAAAACTCACAAGGAATTTAAATTTACAATGCACCTAATAAGAAAATGCCTAATGCAATTTGGCTCACAATTAAAAGTTAATTAAGCTAAGAGGTTTAGCTTAAGTAATTTCAAAACACCCTTCATACATATGAAATGTTTTGATTTTCTTAATTGAACTTAGGCTATTAAACACCCAAGCATCTACCAAAGTAGATTAATTAAGTTTGGAACTTTTAGAATTTTAAAATATTAAGGGATAATTAATGAATTAACCCTTAATTAAGAGAGATTAAGGAGAGAAGAAGGGTTTAGGGAATAGCTTGGGGGAAATGCCCCAAAATTATTCCATAAACCTTCTACTTACCGGATCTGACCTTAATCAACCCTAATCATGGACTAAAACCACTAATCATACCCCAATTCCTTAATTACATAAGGAGGGTAATTAGAAATCATGCAATTCTAATCAAGCCTCAATTCTCAAGAAAATTAGGTGAAGTCATCCCCAAAGCATACCCAAGAAATTTTAATAATCGAGGCCTAATTAAAAAGTAATTAACAAAATATACTTTCAAATAAAACCAAATTCAAAGAAAAAATATAATTCAAAACCCATTGAAAATTTTAAAATATTCTAAATTGAATTATCTTCCATAGATTTTATTCCATATTGTTGAATTTTCTGAGGAGTTAAGAATTTTAGAAGATCTAAGTTAATTAGATTAATTAATGCATTTAACTAATCCCTAGTTCACAAAGCATGATGTGTGGCTGGAGGTCAGCTACACACACAATCACGCGAGGGGTTACTTAAATGTAAAAATCCAAATGCAATACTTGATCTTTACAAAGAAAGATCCAGGATCTCCCAATTTTAAAATTAAAGGAAATCTAAACAATTATCTCACCATCCATCTAAAATGCATGGATGGATGAGATCTCCCAAGTTCTTCCCCTTGATCCAGACCGTCCATGATCAAAGGGAAGATCCAAGCTCGATCTAGCATGGATTCAAATCAAACTCAACCCACACCATCTAAAGCTAAAGAGCGAAATCCAATGGTCAAAATCCATGGGTGAAAATTTTTTTCACAAAGCTCCACACCACATTGAGTTTAATGGTCAAAAAAATTCCATACCTCCTCAGGTGATCACCGCACTCGATGAAGCTTCCTGGAGACAAAGCCTTGAAGTTTGAGCACTGAGGTTGAGTGGATCTTCCTATGGGTCACCTCCTCCTTAGCTTGAGCTGACTTTGATCAATTCAATCCTTCCTTCTGTGGGAACTCAAAGGAAGCTTGGGTGCACTGACTTAGCTCCTTGATGAAGTATGCAAGAGTAATTGGATGGAGATTAAGAAGTTAGTTTTCAATGGACTCCCTATTTTCAAAGTCAAAAATCGAGAAATGGTAAAATCCTCTCTAAGAAGCTTGGGACACTCTCATTGTTTACCTAAGTTTTTTTAGCTTCAATCGACAGAGGGGAAGTTAGAATTGAATTGAATTAGGGGAGTATATCTCCCTTGAAGGATCAAATGGCAAATGTACTTGCCATTTTGATCCAATTGCATAGGCAATGGGTTGTTTGATCGGTAAGAGTGTGCACATGGTCGATTTGACCAAAGAGTGGATTGTCAACCTCCCATGTGCTTGAATTTATGGAAGAGGGAGTTTTAATTTCATTTTGACCCATGGGGTCGTTTGGTCTAGGGACTACTGACCCAAACCCATTGGGTTGGGTGCACCACTTTTCACTAGTCCCCTTGAGCTTTTAGAAAGCCTCAAGTGAATGTGAAGAGGGTATGACCAAATTACCCATGGATTAAGCCAAAATTTATTCTATGGCCTGGGGAAATGGTCATTTTGTTAATATCACTTTGGATATGTTGGGTATGTGGAGAAACTAGTTTGGCCAAGTTTCATGAGATTTGGAATTCATTTGATAGGTTTGGCTCATGTTGACCCATTTAGGTCAAAATGGGTCAACTGGTCAAGTTGACCAATTGGTCAAATTGGGTCAAGTTAATATGACCATTTGAAATGTTTTGGTGGCTTTGGTTTGATTCAATTTGGTATAGTTTTGAATTTGGCTCATATGACTTCATTTAGGTCAAATGGGTCAAGTTGACCTATTTTTGACCCATTTTAGGTCAAGGGTAGGTTTAGGTTAGGTTTGTTATATGGAGTGGATTGGTATCTTTGTTTCCAATCAATTTGGAGTTCAATTTGGCTCAACATGACCCCTTTAGTCATGTTGGGTCTAAGGTCAATTGGGCTAGGTTAGTAGTTGGCCAATTGAGGCTTTGGTCAAGTTCACAAGTGATTTGGAATGAACTTGACCCATTGGTTTCAATCAATTTAGATCAAGTTTTGACACATTTTGACCCTTTAGGTCAAAATGGGTCAACTAGTCAATCATTAAAGGTTAGGCTCAAATGTTGGCTTGGTCAAGTTCAAACATAAGTCATGAATGAACTTAGATCAATGGTTTCAATCAATTTGGTATGGTGGAATTTGGCTATGGTTTCATTTGTTAAGTGTTGACTTGGTCAACCCTTAGTTTGACTTGGTTTGACCCAATTTGATTGATTGATCATCCCATGATGATTGTTGATCATGATGATGGGATATATGAGTTTGGTTCAATCCATTAGGAATCTCATAAGGTACTTTAGGTCACTTTGGGTCAAGTGAGCAAGTGGGTCAAAAATGGCTTGGTCAAACTTGATTTGAATTTGATTGATCTTGTATATGGACTTATGATTGAAATATAAATCCATTTACAAGTGGTTTGAAGTCAAATGGGTTTTGTCCATTTGACAATTTCATATTCAAAGGAATAATAAGAAAGGGTTTTGGTTTGATTGTTTGACTGAAGTTTGATTTATATATGAGCTCATGATTGTCGTTGATTGAATCATGAGAGAAATCAAGAGTTTGGCTTGATTTGAAGTTGATTTGGCTAAGTTCAAGATTTTGGTTTGAAAGGCTTAGAATAGATTTTGAGTGGATTTGAGTTTGATTTTGGAATTGGTTTTGATTGTTTGAATTATATTTCATTTATATATGTGAATATAAATGACAATATAAATGGTTCATGAGAAATTTAAAATGGTTTAATCATGATTTGGGCTTAGTCCATTAAGAAGGATTAAAGGACTTAGGAAAATTTAGAGTTTGAATTTGAATTTTTGAATTTGGTTTGATTGATTTATATTTATATTTCATTTATATATGTGAATATAAATGAGGATATAAATGAATTTTGAGAAAATCCCATGACTTTGAGATGGTTTGATCATCATGATAAGTCCTTAATGGAAAATTAAAGGACTTAAGAAATTTTAAATTGGAAATTTAATTTGAATTTGATTTGATTGATTTATATTTATATTTCATTTATATATGTGAATATAAATGAGAATATAAATAAAATGAGTTTTGAGAAATCCCATGAGTTTGAAATGGTTTGATGATTTTAATTATTAATGGAAAATTAAGGACTTTAAAGAATTTAAATTGGGAATTTAATTTGAGGTTTGATTTGATTGTTTTTATATTTATATTTCATTTATATATGTGAATATAATGAGAATATAAATGAATTTTGAGAAAATCCAAGGAGTTTGAATTGATTTGATCATGGTGAAGCTAAGTCTTTAAGGGAGAACTTAAAGAACTTAATAAAAATTTCATGAATTGATTTGGAATTTGAGTTTAATTTGATGGTTTGATATTTCATTTATATATGTGAATATAAATGAGAATATAAATGAATTATGAGAAAATCTCAAAGATTTGAATTGGTTTAGATTTAAATTTTTTTTTTAAGTCCTTAAGGGAAGCTTAAGGACTTAGGAAAATTTGAGCTTAGAATTTTGATGGATTTTGATCATGGTTTCAATATAGATTTCAATCATGAATTTCAATCATATGGAGTTGATTTGAAGAAAATCAAATAGAGATTGATTGGTGTTTGACTTGAAGAAGGAAAGTGAGAAAGTTTTTAAGCTAAGGGTAGAAATTTTCTTAAATCCTAACACCCATAAGGCATGACCTATTCATATGGCTAACTCTTCTAAGTCTCTCTAGGGCTAGCTGAGTGTCCACCTAATCACTAGATGTGTTAAGATTAAGGAATTCTTGTCTAAGAGGAGTCCTATGTCTAAGATGGAGGGGTTGAGAGCTCATTCTAAAAATGAGGTCAACAAAGGTGCCCAATAGTGTGGTGTGTGACTAACAAGGAACATCATTGGTGTTGACCAAAATCAACAACACCGAGAGATCACAAGCACTAACACAAACAATCTATCCTTAACCCAAGGAAAAAAAGAATCAAGAGCATAATGTGGCTCTCTACTTATGTCCAAGACATAAGAGAGAGAGGAAGAATCTCTAAGGGGTAGAGTGTGAACATTTCACTAGGGAAGCATGTTCAAATCATTCACAAGGGGATGAGAGGTTTGATTTGATTTGAATCTCATTAAGGAGAAAAAGATTTGATTTATTCCACTGGGAAGAGGGTTAAAATTGTTTCAATTTTTGTTAGGTTTAATTTTTTAAGATGAACCTCAATGGGTACTATAGTAGGGAGCCAAGGCTAAGGCCTAACCTGATTTACCAATCCAAAGGGGTAGTCTACTAAACACATAGACTAACCAACCAAAGGGATGCCTTTCGATGCAGTTGTACTAGAAGAAAGTATAGTAGACTTACATCCTCCAAAGTAGAGACCAATTGCGATAATCTATTGGCAAGACAAGATTGAACCCAACATAGGTTGACTATTGAGTGAATGCTATGGGGACTTAAATCAACTCAAAGATAGTCAAGATTAATTTAATTTTAGATTTATTTATTTTGATTATGAATCTTTGGTATGACCGCAGGATTAGGGATCATGGTGGTTTTGATCTAACTTAGATTTACCAATCCAAAGGAGTAGTCTACCAACCACAAGGTAGACTATCCACCAAGAGGGGTGCCTTTGGTTTGCAATGATCAAGTCAAGGAAGAAAGCTCAAGGACTCACATCTTCTATAAAAGAACTAGGGTGATTGTTGCTTTTTGGGCAACAAATCAAACCCACCTAGACGACTATTGAGTGAATGCAGGGGACTTAAATCACTCAAGGATAGTCAAAGATTAATTTCATTTTATTTTATTTATTTATTTATTTTTTGATGGATTCTATTAGTTTGCAATGGGTCAAATTGAAGGAGCTCATGGAAGCTAGACCAACTCTGATTTACAAACCCAATTTACCAATCCAAAGGGAGTAGTCTACCAACCACAAGGTAGGACTATCCACCATGAGGGGTGCCTTAGGTAATGATCAATTAAGGGAAGAAAGCTCGGACTCACATCTTCCACTATAAAAGACCACTAGGGTGACGTTGCTTTGGATAATAAAACCCAAACTTAGGGATGACTATTGAGTGAATGGGGACTTAAATCAATGATAGTCAAAGAATTATTTTATATTTATTTGTTTAGTTTTTTATGTTTTCATTCATGGGTCAAATGAGAAGGAGCTCAAGCCTAGACCTAACTCATATTTATGAACCAAAGGGAGTAGCTTCCCACCGATGGGAGAACTATCCCACCAAAGGAGCCTTTCAATTTGCAATGATCAATAAAGGGAAGAAAGCTCTGACTCATATTCTACTACAAAGACCATGGGTGATCGTTTTTAGGCAACAAATTGAATAATTTAGGTCGCCTGTTTGGTTATGAATCTGCTAGAAAAGAGTGCTACATGGTCTTACATCTTCCAAAGTAGAATGATTGCCGTGGTAACTCCAGAAAAATAGATTGAACTTGACCTAAGGGTGACTACTGAGAGTACACATGGGGATTTATCTCAACTCAGGTGCAAATGGGAGTTCTCACACTACCCTAAAGATAGGTCTGCAGAGAAGGGCCTGGGGGCTTAATTCTAATCCACAAGCAAATTAATTTGTTATTTTATTTAGTTTATTTATTTTAGCATGGACCCTATTAAGAAAGGGATCAAACTAAGAAGGAGCTTATATCACCTAGACCTATCTCATATTTATAACCAAGAGAAAATCTACACATCCAACAAATTCTCCAACCAGGTGGCTAGGGAACCGCCCAATCTAAAAGTAACCGGGTAGGGATGGGGTAAAGGACTTGATCCAAATAGAGTGCAAGAGTTAGGTGCTAAGGGCTTAATCCAACACCTAGAGAAAATGACATGGCTAGTAATATATCCATAGTATGTGTCCAAGAGAATGGGGACTCATCGCCAAGAGTAAAATTCACGGTGAGTTATCACAACATAAACAACCAACCTAAGATGCCCATCAATTTGCAATAATCGTTAGAAGAAAGCTCTGAGACTCACATCTTCCAACAAATGACCACTGGGGTGACATACTAGAGGTAGCATGTAGACTCGACCTAAAGCCTAATGAGTGAGTGCCAGGGGCTTGCTCCCACATCAAAGTAGCTCAAGATAAAAGATTTGTATTTATTTTGTGCATGTGTTAAAAGGAATAGATGCCTGGGGACTCTTACACCTACCTTAAAATAATTTGATGAAATGGTTCCATGGATGGCAAAAGGATTCCCACTAAGAAAGGATGCCACTGGGACTCTACACCTAACTCAATTATCTCTGTTCTCTTACACCTATTTTGATAGAAATGGGAGATTGTGTTTGTGAAAGAGGGATAGATGCCCATGGACTCTACACCTACCCTAAACATGTCAATGGATTCGCAAAGACAAGCAAACAACACTTCAAAAGAAGAGAAGATTTGATGAATGGAATCGATTTTGTTCTTTTATTAATGATTATTTTAAAACATGATTTGTTTCATGGGTAATATTTTAGATAGAGCCCATTAATTGGAAGCATCGGTGTTCCCCTTTATAATCAATAAGTCGATAAGATCCTCCTTGGCCTTCTAACATAGTGGCCTTCCCAAGTGGGTTCAAACTTGCATCCCATCTTTGATATGCAACAATTGGTCTCCTTAGTAAGACAAGTTCTCCTACTGAAAGACTTAGGTGGACCATTTGTGAGCTTGAATCATTTTGTCCTTGTAAAACTCAAGGTTTTGGCATTCTTGTAGTGACTCTCCTCCAAACCTTCGAGCTCTTCTAACCACAACTTTGCATTCGCTCTATAGTGATCTTACCCAATGCTATCCTTAGTGATGGGAGTTGAACTTCTAAAGAAGAATGGACCCATACCAAGGAAAATGGGATAGTTGAGTTGGCGTTGGTGTGCGGTAGCTGCGCTTCAACCAACTGCTCCACTTAATTTTGTCATCAAGAGTCTTCTTTATCCGATGAGAGTTTTGTTGAATGCTTGCTAAGCCATTAGCTATGTGGTAGTAGATGGTGGAGTATCTCCAATCTATACCATATCTTCTAGCAAAGTGTTGATCTTCATGCTTTGAATGCATCATTATCGATATAATTCATCGAGGCACCCCAAACCTATATACATATGGTTCAAAAAAATTGAAGTATGTGTGACCTCTCGAGTGGGATGGCTTCCACCCACTTGGAAAAGTAATCATACTAAGATGAATCAATGCCCCTTGGAAGAAGGAGGATCGATCGGACCTACAATGTCGGTACCCCAACACTCAAATGGCCATGAAGCCAATGTAGGTGTAGAATGTTGGGTGGTTGGTGGAGGACCACACCATGCACTTGACACCGATGGCATCTCTTAGTTATCTGCATGCGATTATAGAAGGCCAGATCATAGTCTTTAATCTTCATCTTCATCTTGAGATTGATGAGCTCATAGACCGAGTGTACCTCGCAATGCCATTCATGTTTGTCAAATAATGTAACTACATTTGGTCAAAGGACCAACGGGTGCCATAATAACAAGAGCTAGAGAGCTCTTTCATTTTATGGCTTGTGACTTTTCTCGAGGTAGTTTGCCTGTTCAAGTAATCTATGAATGATTGCCTCCAATTAAGCTCTTGTCCATTTTGGAAATAACAACCTCTCTTCAAGAGAAAGTCTCTCGATGAGTTCAACATCAATAAGGGATAATTGTCTATTTTGGACCCTTATTGAATGGACTCATCTTCGAGACATGCCAATTCTTTGGCAAGTTTGGCCAAAGCATACTATGTTCTCTGGGGAACCTTGTAGATGGTGACTTCTGGAATCCCAACAACTTCATGGTATACTCATAGTAATGATGAAGCTTGGGTTTGAGGACCCAACAACAATCTAGTTGATGACCAACCGAGAATCCCCAAAGATGTTGATGCTCGACTCGATAGTGATGGCTAACTCCAAATTGGAAATCAAAGCTTCATATTTAGCTTTGGTGGGTTAGAAAGATAGTATGAGAATCTCAACATCATAGTTTGAGTTAGAAGAACTATTCCTACCCCTCCCTAGAGAATAGATTATGGTGCTTCACCTTTAAGAAAAGAAGCACCATCAAAATACATCTCCCATGCGGCTTCCCCTAAGTTCATGATTTGTTCATTTGGGGAGATCTCACTGTGAGAATCACTAAGAAGTGGGTGTCGCTAAGAAATTTGCTAGGCTATCCTTTACCACATGAGGGTAAAATGTGATATCAAATTGAGAGAATCATGGACCAACAAGCCAAACGATAGCATTGTCGTCATGAGATACTATAGTGATTGGTTCTAGAGATCAATTCACCTTATGAGAAAGCATATAATGTCGTAGCTTCGATGCAAATATCAAAGCTAGAAATGTTTCAATAGGTGGATAGTTTACTTCAAAGAATGATGAGGATGATAGTAGAGGCTTTCCTTTCTTCAATGTTGGCTTGGGCCAACAGAGCAAGAGAGTCATCCAATGCGAGTATAGAGGATGAGTGGCCCGCCGGGATAGGTTGCTAAAATTGGCTTCACCAAGTACTCTTTGATGTCTTCAAAAGCATGTTAACACTTGTAATCCCACTTGAACTTGGCATCCTTTTGACAAGTGCTAAAATGGCTTGCATTTTCCGATAAGTTAGAGATAAAGCATCTTAGATACACTAGCCATCCTTGAAAGGATCCGGAAGTTAAACTCTTAGAGGTGGCATTTCTAAGATTCTTTAATCTTTTCGATCTATTTCTATTTGGTGTCAACAACAAACCCAAGAAATTTGCTACTCAATGCACACTTGGGATTCATTTAAGGTTATATTATCTTAACCATTCAAAACAACTCTCAAGTCAAAGAGGTCTTCCTTTTCTCGCTTTGACTACTAGATCATCAACGGCACTAAACTTGATGATGGATGAGTTTGTTGAAGATCCGGTCATGGCCCATTGTATGTAGACGATTTTAAGGCCAAAGGCATGACCCTGTAATAAAAGAACGGGTTTGAAAAGGGTGTTTCTTTCATCTTCGAGACATCTTGATTTGGTTATAGCATGACCCATCCATGAAAGAAAAAGTGCTTGAGATGAGGAAATGTCCACCATTAACTCTAGTATAGGAAGAGAAAACTCATCCTTAGGACATGCCTTATTTAAGTCCCTAAAATTGATGCAAATACAAATTTGGCCATTCTTCTTCTTAACGGGATGACACTAGCTAACTAGGTAGATATTTTTCTTCCTGATGAAACCATCATCGACAATTTGACTAAATGGTTATTCAATTTCTAATTGCATGAGTCTAGGAGCTTTTTAAGGATAATGTTGATTTATTGCTAGCTTGTGGACTACTGGAAGATAATCTGGCATTTATTCATAACTCCATGAAGTTTAAAACTCAATAGCCTAACTAAGTCATTTGTTTCTTCATTCAGAATAAATTGATGAATATCATATATTTTCTTCTATCCCAAGGTTGATTTCTAAGTTTGTCAATTATTGAATGAATTTCTTCTTCAAATTCGGTGTCTCTTTGATTTGAGATCATTTGATCATCTAAAGTTTCTAAACACACATTCTCATAAGAGTTGGGATGCGAGTAGAACCTATCAACCTAAATGGTTGGTAACCACTAATATGCATGAGAAGAACCTATCATACTCTAAATGGTAACCACTATGCATTAATCTTCATCATCGAGGACCCATTGATCAATCCTGCCCTACTTTGATTGTGCTTCCTCTATATTGTTCCATAGCCTCAAAGTACTGACATATGTGCTTGGACCATGTGTGAGGAACTAAACCTTTCAGATAAGATTTTGAACACAAGGTGAGTAAAATTCAAAAGGTAATTCCATTAATTCTTAAAAGTATCCTCAAGTTCTACATCAACTCGACTTGAGGATGATGAACTAAAAAGAACTTCTTCGCTTCATGTCACTAGAAGACTTAGGTATTTCCTTAACTACTAAACCTTCAACTTTGAGATGTAAGTGAGGTAAGAGCTAAGGTTCCCAACGCCTAATAATTTCACATAAACCAAATTTGATTTTTGCTTTGAGGCCTCTTCATCTCCTCCTGATTGAAAGTCACCTCCAATGGAAACCCACGAGAGGTTGTATACTAATCACATTAGACTCATCTTCAAGCTGGATTCCTATGTGAATAAGTACTCCTATGAATTGAACACAACCTTTATTGGTCAAGGCCAACTAGGGGTCTCCCACCTCCTGAACTCCCTCTATTTCTACCTCCGGTGGAGGTTGAGCCATCCTACCCACATGTCCATATGATGGAATGAATTGTGGTGGAATGTGATATGCAAATCTATTTCACTTCACCCTTTCTTGTTGACTTGGACTTTATTTTTCTTTTATCTTTTCTTTTGCTTCATTTTCTTTTTTTCTTTTGCTTTCATTTGAATTTTGTCCAAGTTCACAAGAAAGGGTGTTTTGAGGAAGATAGTAGGTTACATCCTTAAAAATCTCAACATCTCTAACTAAAATTGCTTTTCATCTCCACATGTACATGATATTCAATTCCATCTTTTGAACTTGATGCGATGGAGGGAGGAATGGAATGATCTTGTTTCGATATATCCAAGGTCTACCAAGCAAAGTGAAAAAGTGTTTGAATCAATGATGTAGAACTTGGCTTTAGTCTTCCACCTATCTCCAAAGGTAACACTATAGTAACCTAAAGCCCGCCACCTTGTCATTGAATCCTCTCAACATCATCCACCTGAGTGTGAGATGTTGATCCTCAAATAGCAAGGGTCTTTGACTCATAATGTCACTAATGCACCAGTCCATGAGAACCCCAGCAAGTCCAACTGCCATGTCGACTATGAGTGAGGGACGGTTGTGCTCCAAGTCCCAAGAAGGTCTTCATCATGAAGGTGATCCCTTGGGCTTCTTTTGCATAATGTGCTTCCTCACCTATAGGCCAACCGAGCTAAGCATATTTCTGGATCAAGAGAGCCTTGATTAGTAATTCCATCATCTCTTTAGATAAGATAAGGGCATCATATATGCTTATTAGATGATAACTTTCTTAGATGAGAAAGGATGTTGTCCACCTTCACTTAGTCTTCCACAAGCATATCCAAGGGTGGAGCATCCTATGGAAGGGTTTCATCTTCTATACAAATGACTTATTTTCCTATCTTGAGGTGTCGCCCTAGGTAGAACCTCCACTATGGAGGTTGACTTTGTTCTGAGGCAAGGTGGTGGAAGGTTCTAATTGCACTTAGGCTCACCTACCTATGGGACCCTCAAATCAAATGATTCCAAGTCTATCTCAAGAAGTGAACATAAGATGAGAAAATCTAACTCAATTACAAAAAGATGAAGATCATAATTATTATAGTTATTTAGACTTGAAGAGTTATCAGGAATAAAAAGATGATAACCCATCAAGTGACACACAAATGTAATTCAAACTTTTATTCTTTAATTTATTATTTGGAGGTACAAAGTTGGGTAGAGTGAGTGAGTAAGGATTTGATGCCTTATCCATACAAGAGTTTTAATAGTAGAAGAAATAGAATAGCTACTGAAATGGAAGAAGTCACCAGTGGAAGCTACAATTGAAGTTAGTGACACAGCCTGGATGAGCTAAAGGTTATCCGGTGGTGAAAAATTGAGGGGAGTCGCCAAATCTGAGAAATGAAAGACGCAAGTTATAAAAATTCATCTTCTTAAGATGCCACATAGATTCATAGAAGATTGGATACTTCATCAAGGAAATAGTGTACTATCTCTAGAGTAAGTCACCCAGGAACCAATCACCCTCTAAGGACTAAGGATGTGATATGTACCGAGATTCTTCCCCACTTTACATGAAAAGTAAAGTAGGGTTTTAAATCGAGTTATGCAAGCCCCCAAGAGTTATACATTCTGGGATGGATCCCTAAGAAAACTCTCATGGTAAATGATCATTATCTTTGAAGATTATTAGAATGACTATCAATCATTGATTTATGTTTAAAGATCAAAATGGGATTGATCAAAAGAGGGAGTTATTATTGAAGCCAAAATGGAAGATAAGCAAGAATCCATCATGCTAGGAAACCCAAAGCACCTCAAACTATCATATAATTGGGCTTTACATTTTAAAAAATTGATTTAGTTTGAGTTATATTTTCAAAGTTAGGCTTATGATTCCTTAACACAAGATTAAAGAAATGCCTAAGAGTTGAGAAATTATGCTTATGGCAAAAGGGGAGAAGCAACCTAACCTAAATCTAGGGAGCTTACAAGGCAAATGCAAACCTAAATCTAAAATGGTATTTGGTTTGCCTCCACAAGAGAGGACAAATCACCGATATTGGACTTACAAACTCTGGGTGGTCAGAACTAACTCCTCCTATGATTTTAAATTCATGTAGGCAAGTCTTTATGCTTATACAAGATAGCTAGTCTTATTTATTAGAAAGAAACTAAGTCTTTAAACTCACTAAAGAGACTAGATCATATAAAGGGACATGCTTCAAATGACCTAAATTAATGCATTTTATTTTTATTTTACAAATTATTTCAAGATTAATTATATATAATGCATGAGAAAGAAGATTATTGGCCAAAATCAAGTAGGAGGAGGTGAGTTTCCACCATGGCTCTCAAAGGTCAAGCTAAATTGTTTGGTGTATGGAAGCCCTCCAATCAAGAGTGAAATAAATTTCATGTGTATATTATAAAGAAATGCTCATCCAAGCTAGTTGCTAACCTTTATCTTGATTTTAATTCTAAGCTTTAGTGAGGTTATGAGTTGCTTTAATTTTATTTGAATTGTTAAGTGGGATAAAAGATTTATTTTTCCTTAAAGAGCCTAATCCACATCCAGCCATACATAAAGAGGAAGAAACTAGGAAAACATGCCACTTAATAAAAAAAGCTAAACAAATCATCAAACAATTTATAAAGCTAATCCTAAAAAAGAATAAATGATTTGTGGTTGGGCACCACAACAAACTCAAAATATCAAATATGAGTAGTCGAGCTATACCTTATACAACTATTATAAATGAATATTACAATTAACCAAAGGAATTGTTATGGGGTCTTCAAGCTTTATTCTTCTTTCTTCTTTCTTCTTCTTCTTTCTTCTTTCTTTTCTTCTTTGGTTCATTCTTTGATGGTTGGAAGGTGGATGCTCCAGCTTCACATCATGGTGCATAAGATGGTTTCTTATGACCAATGCTCATCTTAATCCCCATAACAAATCATTCCAAAATCCTAATTATACAAATTTTTATATGAAAAGAAATCTAACTAACACCTGCAAAAAAGGTTAATAAATCACACCACACAAATCGCATGTATATTGACTTATCAACACATGGGTGACTAAGTCTACTTGGTTTATGGATTACAGGGTATAAGCATCTACAAGAAGCATTTAAATTTTTATTTATGATAAACTCTAAGCACAATCGTAAAAAAGAATAGTTAGACTAAGAATGTCCCAATTCATGAGCATACACCTAACATCCCTAAAATATATATCACAAAACAAAAACATAACATTAAACCATACAATCAAACTAAGAAGTGGTGACTTAGGCTAATGTGTGCTTTGAAGAGCTTAGATTTGGGTTTATTTTTTTTTTAGTGTGAAGAACATGTTCAACTTAGAGGAGGGTTTCATTTAAGTTTTTAAGTGTTTTAATTTTATTTCATGTTTTAATTTGGTTTAAATGCCCTACAATTAATTGTTGAAGAGAGGGAAAGAGACATAACTTCTCTTTCCTTCCTAACCTTAAGTAATTTTCTAAAGTAGGTTCATATTTTCATTTAGGTGAAGTTTTGATTACATCTTTTATCAATCCTAAGTTTAGATCAAACTCTAAACAAACCTATTCAAAAGAAAGGCATTTTAAGATTAAAAAAATGAATCAAAATTCACATAACACACATTACTTCAATTCTTTCCCAACATATATAACATGCATATGGATGGACCCTAAGCATATCTATACATGCAAATGAGAGTATTAACACACTTTATGATGCATGCTAAGTACCCATTTAAGAAAATTTAGAAGTTGAAGATGCATGATTTTCTTAAGTAGAAAAGGTTTTCCTTATCCAAAATTTCACATACATACATGAAAGTAAGAAAGACATAAGTGAGTATACCATTGTTAACGAGGTGTAAGATACAAGACCTACTTAGGCTACTTAAATCCTCACAACCTCTGGATTGTCCTAATATACCACTTTTTAAGTACAAACATGTATATAAAAGAAATGAAATGGAAAAGGAAAATGCAAAAGTTTAATGTTTCATTTTGTTTATGCAATTTATGCACATAAGTATCAACAACCCTTCTTAGGTGATATAGGATGAATAGGTATGGAATTTGGGTTCTTTTCAAATGAACCTACATCTTACTAACTCCTATTCAAAACTATACCAACATAAGAAAGGAAACCTATGCTAAACATACTTATAATTCATCACATGCAAGCTTATAATTAAAGTATAAGTAGCACACTTTCAAATTTGATATTTGATTTATGTATTTTTGAAAATAATTTGATTTAGTAGTGATAATTCATATTTTTTTAGCCAACACATGCAATTTTTGACATAAAGTAAACAATTTCATTTTAAAATTTGAATGAAATTATGAATGCATAAATCACATGGCATACAACTTAATATGTTGGAAAAGATCCAAAGCAATGAAAGCATGTAAACAAACTCTTTACTTAAATCCTAAAGACATTCTTATAGAATAAGAAAATTTAGAATAAATCAAAGTGAATTTCAAAATGATTTTGTTTAGTTGAAGTTTGATTTAATTTTGAAAAAGGTGAGATGAGTTTGCTATTCCTAACCCATTCCCACATGTGTTTTATTTTTGTTTAATTTTTTAGATAATTAAATTTATTTTAAGCATTGATTAGGTTAAGGTATGAATTAAGTGGCTTAATTAACCCTTACCTACACCACCTTAGAGAATTAACTAAATAATTATCCAATGAGATGACATAAAACCCACAAGGAATTTAAATTTATAATGCACCTAATAATGAAAAGGCCTAATGCAATTTGGCTCACAATTAAAAGTTAATTAAGCTAAGGGTTTAACTTAAGTAATTTTAAAATTTTCACATGTGAATTAAATTTTGATTTTAATTGAACTTTAGGCTATTAAACACCCAAGCATCTTCCCAAGGTAGATTAATTAAGTTCTAGAACTTTTTAGAATTTTGAAAATTGATTAAAGGGGTAATTAATGAGTTAACCCTTAATTAAGAAGAGATTAGAGAAAAAAAGAGGGGTTGGGAATAGCTTAGAGAAATGCCCATATTTTAAAACCTCCCACTTAGTGGATCCGACCTTAATCAACCCTAATCATAGTAAAGCCACTAATCACACCTTAATTCTTTAATTACATGAAAGGGTTAATTAGGAAATGAAATAAATTTTCCCAATGAAGCCCTCAATAAATCTCAAGAAAATTAGGGAGGTAGGTCATCCCTAAAATGAACCCTAAGATTTAATTAATGAACTACTTAAAGGATAATTAGCTAATTAATTCCAAAGAAACCCAAATTCAGAAAAGGGAATCAAAATCCATTGAAAATATTTTTTTAAAATATTCTAGATGAAATCTACATTTTCCTTTTATTTTGATTTTTCTTGAAGATTTATAAATTTTAGAAGTTATATGGATTAATTAGAATTAATTAGGTAAATAACTAATCCCCACTTAATCTCACACTGACAATGCATACATATGGCAAGACGCTTTACACACGTCATAATGAGGATGTGACTTAAATGTCACATCCTAAATGGCTGGTGCACATGCTATTGCATTCAATCAAAGATCTGTAAGGATTTACCCATAGTTTAAAATAAATAAAGAATTTCTAAAACATTCAACCATCCATCTAAAATGCGCAGATGGATGGTTGAGATGAGAAAGTTCTTCTTGAGGATCAATGTGAACGCCCATGATCCAAGGGGAGATCCCAAGCCGATCAAGCATAATCATACAAGACTCAACCCACACCATCTAGAGAATAAAGCCCGGCCCAACGGTGGATTTCACATGTGAAAATTTCTTTCACAAAGCTCCAACACCATCAAGCTAAGTGGTCATAAAATTACATAATTTGGAGGTGATACGCCGAGATGAGGTAGCTTCGCCTAGTGGAGATGAAGCCCCTGAAAGCCAAGCCTGGGTTGAGTAGATCTTCCTATGGACCAACACCACTTGCTTTTTTGATCCAATTGCACTCTTCCTTTGGGAACTTGAGGGAATGCTGTGCAACTTGATCCCTATGAGTGTGCAAAGAAGAATTCTAGGAAGTTGAATTGAGACTCCTATTTTCTGCAAGAAAATCGAGAAAGCTAGATTCAAATCCTCAAAAATCTGGGATTCTCTCATGGCTCTAACTCTCTAGTGCTCAATCGAAAAGAGTCAAGTGAAATTGAATTAGAGTATATCTCCCCATGGAATCGGATTCAACCATTTCCATTTTGATCCACAGATTGGAGAGTTATTTTGATGATTTTGAGTGTGCACATGGTTGGTTTGATCTTGAGTGGAATGCCAACTCCCATATGCTCAACAGCTGAGGGAATTTGAAACTCAATTTCAAGCCATATTGTCGGTTTAGTCTATGGGCCAATGACCCAAACCTTTGGTTGGGTGCACCACTCATAACCCCTTGAGTTTTTAGAAAGCCTCAAGTGATTGTCAAGAGGGTATGACCAAAATACCCATGGGCTAGCCAAAATTTGTTCTATGGCAAAATAGTAATTTTACTATTTTTTCCACTTTGGACAGTTGGTATGTGGCAAAACTAGTTTGACCAAGTTTCATTGATTTGGAATCCATTTGATGGGTTTTAGTCATGACCCATTTAGGTCAAAATGCAACTCAAGTTGACCAATTGGTCAAATTGGTCAAACCAAGGGTTGGTCAAGTTCATGAGGATTTGAAATGTTTTGGTGGTTTTGGTTTAATATTATTGGTCTATAAGGTGGTTTGCTTATATGATTTTCATTTAGGTGGTGGTGTTCATTTGACCCAATGACCTTTTGGGTAGCTAGGTTTAGGCAGGGTTGGCCACAAGTGATTGGATTTTTTTCAATCAATTGGGTTTTCACTTTTGGGTCAACCCCAGTGGGCTAGGTTGGGTCAAGGTCAAGTTGACATGAACTTGGATCAATGGTTTCAATCAAATTTGGCCTATGGGATTTTGCTATGTTAGTTTCATTTGCTGGTGTTGACTTGGTCAACCCTTAGGTTTGACTTGGTTTGACTTAATTTGATTGATTGATCATCGATGATTGTGATCATAAGATGAGAGGCAAATATGAGTTTGGTTCAATCCAATTTGGTTAGGATCAAAAGTTGGCTCATAAGGATGCTTAGGTCAATTTGGGTCAAGTGAGCCTAAGTGGGTCAAATGGCTTGGTCAAAGCTTGATTTGAAGTTGGTTGATCTTGTATATGGACTTATGATTGAAATATAAATCCATTTACAAGTGGTTTGAAGTCAAATGGGTTTTGATCCATTTGAAAATTTCATATTCAAAAGAAGAATATGAAAGAGTTTTGGGTTTGATTTTGATTTGGGTTTTGATTGAGTGATTGAAGTTTGGATTTATATATGAGCTCATGATTGTAGGTTGATTGAACTGAGAGAAAATCAAGAGTTTGGCTTGATTTGAAAGTGATTTGCTAAGTTCAAGATTTTGACTTGAAAGGCTTAGATTGGATTTTGTTGATTTGAGTTTGATTTTTTGGAATTGGTTTTGATTGTTTGAATTTATATTTCATTTATATATGTGAATATAAATGAGAATATAAATGATGAGAAAATTTCAAAGATTTGAAGTGGTTTAATCATGATTTGGAAAATTAAAGGGAATTTTAAAAAAAATTTTCATGAATTAAATTTGAATTTTGAATTTGTTTTGATATTTATATTTCATTTATAAATGTGAATATAAATGAGAATATAAATGATGAGAAAATCTCATGGTTTGATTTAGTTTTTATCATGGTTTTGTTTTATTAAAGTACTTTAAAATTTGGACGAATTTTTTTTTTGATCATGGGTTTCAATCATATTTTGGAATTGAATCATGGATTCATTTGAATTTAGTGAAAATAAAATATAATTGATTGAGTTTGACTTATAAAGGAAAGAAATGGTTTGAGAAATTTTCTAACACCCAAGGCATAAATTCATGGAATTTATGGCTGAGTGTTAATCACTAGATTTAAAAAGGAATTTAAAGTCTAAGAGAAGTATTTAAGATGATTTGAGAGCTCATTTAAAATGAGGTCAAATGAGAAAAAAATGGAACAAGGGAAATGATTGGTTTGAAAAATGATCAACAACAAAGAAACAAGACTAAAAAATAATCTTAACCCAAGAAAAGAAAGAAATTATTTATGGCTCTACTTATGTCCAAGACATAAGAGAGAGGGGAAGAATCAATTAAGGGATATAATATGAGCCTTCACTGGGAAGGGAAGTCATCCACTATGAAAAGTTTGATGGTTCTATGAGGAGAAGATGATTTGATTTGAGTTCCATAAAGAGGGTTGAATTGTTTGAATTTGGTGGGGTTTAAATTTTAGAAGAACCCTATTGGTTTGCAATGGGTCATATTCAAGTGAGCCATGGGCAAGACCTAATGATTTACTAATCCAAAGTAGTCACTAAACATAGTGGACTATAAACAAGGAAAAATGCCTATACAACAACCTCAAAGAAGAAAGCTAGTAGACTTTATGTCCTCCAAAGTGTGGGAGAAGAATCTATTGGCAAGATAATGATTGAACCCAACTAGTCACTAAAGGAATGCCCCTTGATTAAATCACCTCAAGGATAGTCAAAGATTAATTTTATTTTTGATTTGTTTGTTTGTTTTGATTATGATGGATTCCATTGGTTTGTGATGGACACAAGTGGAGGCTAAGCCTAGCCCTAACTCGATGATTCAAAAAAGAGTAGTCTACTAACCATAGTAGACTATCTAACCAAAGAGATTACATTTGGTATACAATGGCCAAGTCTTAAGAAGAAAGCATGGGGACTCACATCTTCCACAAGAGGAACCACGTGATCGGTTGTTTGGCAAATAAATCAAACCCACTTAGTAACTATGAGTGAATGCAGAGGACTTAAACCAACTCAAGATCAATTTTTTAATTTGTTTTTTTTATTTATTATTGATGGATCCCATATGATGAATCACTGGGGTTATGGAGTATTAGACCTAACTCAAATTTACATCAAAGGGAATTTAGTCTACCAACCATAAGTGTAGGACTACTAAAACCAAGGAGAAATGCCTTTTGGTAAATGTCAAGTCTTAAGAAGAAAGCATGGGACTCACATCTCTGATGAGGAACCACCGGGTGATTGCTTTGGGTACAAATAAACCCCAACCTACTATTATTGAGTGAATGCACTGGGGACTTCAAAGGATAGTCAAATTAGTTTCATTTTTTAATTTGTTTAATTTTTTATTGATGGATTTCATTGGTTTATGGATCAAACTGAGAGGAGCTTAGAAGCCTAGACCTATCTCGATTTACTAAACCAAAGGGAGTAACTTCCACGATGGAGAACTATCCAACCAATGTCTTTTTAATGATCAATTCAAGGAAAGAAAGCTCTGACATCTTCCAGAAAAAGATCACTGGGTGATCATTATTTTGAAAACAAATCAAACCCGACCTAAAGTCATTGATTTGATAATCATGCTAGAAAGAATGCGCCATAGTCTTACTCTTTCAAAGTAAATGTCGGTAACTTGTTTTGTGGAAAATAGTTAAACCCACCTATGACTACTGAGACCTAGGGATTTATCTCAACTGTGTAGTCAGGAGTTTTAATAGGTTCAAAAGATAGATGCTGCAGAAAGGGGCCCTTTGGGAGAATTAATCCACAAGCAAATATTTTGTTTTTTTGTGTTTGTTTTTTTTTAATTTTTTAGTTTTTTTATCATGGACCCTAGTTTATAGGGATCAAACGAGAAGGAGCTTATATATCAGCCTATCTAAAATTTATGAACTAAGGGAGAATCAAGCATCCGAAATCAAATTCCAACCACAGAGTACTAGAAAAGCTCAATCTGGTAACCGTGTGTCTAAATGATAAAAAGGACTTGATCAGGGGCTCTAAGAGCTTAATATAACACCTCGAGAAGATGATGACTAGTCATAGATCCAATAGGTATTCGTGTCCAACTCAAGGAGAAAGCTTGGGACTCATATCTCCAAGGTGTGTGGGGTGAGTGCCGCATAACGAACATCAACCAACCTAAGGTGCCCGGCCGCTTGTAATGATCCTAGGAAGAAAGCTGGGGACTCACATTTTAACTATGGATCCGGGATAGTCTATCTTTCACTGACAGCTATCCGACCTAGGTGACACCGAAAGTGAATGCCATTGGGACTTATGTCAACTCAAAAGTAGTCAAGAGGAAAGGAGCCTCGGGACTTATCCTAAACCTCAAATATACTCAACCTAGTTCAAGATGGCTAGTTCAAGAAGAAAGCAGGGGACTCACATCTTCTTAAGCAAAGTCAACATGAGGTAGCTGGGCAAGTGAAGCTACCAAACTAACAAGTTGTGGTTCAGTGATCGAGAAGAAAGCTGGGGACTCACATCCCAATAAATGACCACTGGGTGACATACTAGCGAGGTGCATGTAGACCCAACCTAGAGCAACTAATGAGTGAGTGCCATAGGGGGCTTCTTTATCAAAATAGCTGAGATAAAAGATTTGTGTTTGCATGCAAAATGGCATAGATGCCTCGGGGACTCTTACACCTAACCTTAAAACATCGGGAATTAATGATGATGGATGGCAACAAGAATTCCCACTAAGAAAGGATGCCACTCACACCTAACTATGTTAATTAAATAGATGCCTCTGGGTTCTCACACCTATTCTAAAAAGCATCGAGATTGTGTTTGTGTTGTGAAAGAGGGATATGATGCCATTGGGGAATCTTACACCTACCCAAAATTCACATGGATATACAAACAACACTTTGAAAGAAAAGAAGATTTAATGGAATGGAAATTTTATTATTTTTATTAATGATTATTTTCAAATAAGTTTTGTTTCATGATATTCTTTAGATAGAGCCCATTAATTGGAAGCATCGTGTTCCCCTTACAATCAATAAGTCGATAAGATCCTCCTTGGTAGGCCTTCTACATATGACCCTTCCCAAGTGGGTTCAAACTTGCCTCCCATCTTCGAACAACAATCTCCTTAGACTAACACAAGTTCTCCTACTGAAAGACCTAGGGCAAACAAGCTTGTGAGCTTGAATCATTTTGGCCTTATACAACTCGAGGTTTTGGCATGCTTGACTTTCCTCCAAACTTTGAGCTCTTCTAACCAACTTTGCATTCTCTGAAGTGATCTTGTTACCCAATGCTATCCTTAGTGATGGGAGTTGAACTTCTAAAGGAAGAATAGCTTCAAACCCATACACCAAAAGAAAATAGACTGTTGGAGTTCTGCATGTGAAAGGGCCCACAATGCTTCAACCAACTCGCTCCACTTTCATTTTATCATCAAGAGTTTTCAAAATCTGGGATGAGAGTTTTGTTAAATGCTTCGCTAATCCATTTGCTCTGGATAGTAGATGGTGGAGTATCTCCAATCTATACCATGTCTTCTAGCAAAGTTGTTGATCTTCGTGCTTTTGAATGCATCATTATCGATATAATTCATCGAGGCAAACCTATATATAATATGGTTCCTAAAATTGAAGCACATGGTGAGTTAGTGACCTCTGAGATTGGCTTCCACCCACTTGGAAAAGTAGTGCTAAGATGAATCGATGCCCCTTGGAAGAAGGAGGATCAATTGACCCACAATGTGCACAACACCCAAATGGCCATGAAGCCAAAGTGGGTGTAGAATGTTTGGTTGGTGGAGGACCATGCACCACACCGATGGCATCTCCTAGCTATCCATGCAATCTATAATCATGAAGGCCTAGTATCCAAGTCTTTTGATCTTCATCATCATCTTTAAATTGACACGCATGACCTGAAACTCGTACAATGCCACCGCGTGTTTGTCTAAACAATGTAACCACAACCGGTCAAAGGACCTGACATGTGGGTGCCATCAATACATGGGAGAGAGCTCTGCTTCAATGATGCTTGTGACCTTGAGGTAGTTTGGTGTTCAAGTAATCTATGAACTGCCTCCAATCCAGCCTCCTTCCATTTTGGCAACTAACCTCCCCTTCAAGAGAAAGTCTCATGAGTTCAAAATCAATAAGGGATTGGACTTGTCTATTTTGGACCCTTATTGAAATGGACTCATCTTCGACATGCCAACTTTGGCAAGTTTTGCCAAAGCATCTGCTACAATGTTCTCTACCGGAAACCTTGTATGGTGATTTAATTTGCCAACAGCTTCATGGTATACGTAGTAATAATGAAGCTTGGTTTGAGGACCTAGTAGGACCCACAATTGGTTGATGACCAACCGAGAATCCCAAAGATGTTGATGCTCTTGACATAGTGATGGCTAACTCCAACTGAGCAATCAAAGCCTCATACTGCTTCATTATTGGTGCAAGGGTTGGAAAGATAGTATGAGAATCTCATCACATCATGGTTTAGAGTTAAGAGAACTATTCCTACCCTATCTTTTCCTGGGAGAATAGATTGGTGCTTCACCTTTAAGAAAAGCAAGCACCATCAAAATACATCTCCCATCTGGTTGCCTCCCCTAAGTTCATGATTTGTTCTGGGAGATCGCACTAAGTCGAGAATCAGTGAAGTGGGTGTGTTGCTAAGAAATCGCTAGTGCTGCCTTTACCGCATGGAGGGTACAAATGTGATATCAAACTGAGAGTATCATGGACCAATGAGCCAAATCAAAAGCATGGCCGTCATGAGGTACCGCAGTGGATTGTTCGAGATCAAGTTCACCTTATGAGAAAGCATAGTGTAGATCCTGAGATGCAAAGATCAAAGCTAGGCACTCAATAGGTGGATAGTTTGCTTCAACAGAATGATGATAAGGTAGTAGAGTGCTTTCTTTTCCTTCATCATTGGCTTGGGCCAATAGAGCATCGAGAGTCATCCAATGCAAGAATATAAAGGATGGCCTACCCCAAATAGAGTCTGAGCGGTTTCACCAAGTACTCTTGATGTCTTCAAAGGCATGTTGGCACTTGTCATCCCACTTGAACTTGCATCCTTTTGATAGTGCTAATGTTTGCATCTCCTTGAGATAAAGCATCTTAGATATGCCAACTTGAAAGGATCCGAAGTTGAGTTAAACTCTTAGAGGTGGCATTTCTAAGATAGCTTTAATCTTTTAGGATCTATTATATTCTCTGTTGAACAACAAACCCAAGGAATTTCTAAACACCAAATGCACACTTGTGGGATTCATTTTGAGGTTATATCTTAACCATTTGAAAACTACTCTCAAGTCAAAGAGATGGTCTTCCTTTCTCGCTTGACTACTAGATCATCAACATAGCACTCAACCTAATGATGGATGAGTTCATTGAAGATCTGAGTCATGGCCCATATGTAGCACCCATTTTAAGTAAAAGGCAATAACAAAAAAGATTGACGGGTTTGAAAAAAGTAATCTTTTCATCTTCGAGACATCTTGATTTGGTTATAGCCGATGATCCATCCATGAAAGAAAAACAACATGAGATGGAATGTCCACCATTAATTCTCGGTATAGGAAGAGGAAACTCATCCTTAGGACATGCCTTATTTAAGTCCTAAAATTGACAAATACTGAATTTGGCCATTCTTCTTCTTAACCGGGACACTAGCTAAGTAGGATATTTTTCTTCCCCGATGAAACTAGCATCGATTAGTTTCTTGACTTTAAAATGACCTATTCAATTTCTAATCATGCATCTAGAGCTTGCTTAATAGGGTAATGTTAGGTCTTGCTAGTTTGTGGACAATATTGAGATATCCATTTCTTCATAACTCCATACAAAGAAGTCTTTAAACTCAATCAATAGCCTAACTAAGTCATTGGTTTCTTCTTCATTCAACAATGAACCGATGTATGTCGAGAAGATTTTCTTCCATCCCGAGGTTGATTTCTTTAAGTTTGTCGAATGAATTTCTCTTCAAATTATGGCTCTTTTGACTTGAGAGATCATCGGATCATCTAGTTTCTAAACACACATTCTCATAAGAGTTGGGGATGTGAGAAGAACCTATCGACTCCAAATGGTTGGTAACAACTAGCAATAATCTTCATCATCGACTGGACCCACTGTACAAATCCTAGTCGATTGTGCTTCCTGTATATTCCATAGCTTTTCAAATACTGCTTGGACCATGTGTGAGGAACTAAACCTTGTATAAGATTTTGAACACAAGGTGAGTAAAAGTCAAGGTAATTCCATTAATTATTTTTAAAAGTATCTTCCTCAAGTCTACATCAACTGAGCTTGAGAGGATGATCCCAAAAAGAACCTTCTCGCTTCATGTCATTGAAGACTTAGATTTCCTTAACTACTAAACCTTCAACTCGAGATGTAAGTGAGGTAAGAGCTAAGGTTCCCAAGTGGTGCTAATAGTTTCACATAAACCGATTCAAATACTTTGCTTTGCTTGGAGGGGTCTTCATCTGATCAAAAGTCACCTCCAATGGAACCCGCGAGAGGTTGGTCGGTATACTAATCACATTAGACTCATCAACTGATTCCAAGTCTATGTGAGGGTACTCTATGAACTAACATACCTCTAAAGGCCAACTAGGGTTCTCCCACCCCTGAACTGCCTACCTCTACCCTACCTAGGTGGAGGTTGAGCCATCCTACCCACATGTCCATATGATGGAATGAACTATGGGTGGAATGTGATATGATCTATTTCTTCTTCAATTCCCTTCTTTGTACTTGGATTTTATTTTTATTTTTTTCTTTTATCTTTTTTTTTTCATTTTCTTTTATTTTGTTTTGCATTTGAATTTTGTCCAAGTTCATGAGAAAGGGTGTTTTGAGGAAGATAGTAGGTCGCATCTTCATAAATCTCAACCTCTAACCAAAATGGCTTTTCATCTCCACCGACATGGTATTCAATTCCATCTTTTGAACTTGATGCATCGATGAAGAGGAGGATGGAATGATCTTGTTCTAATGTATCCAAGGCCTACCAAGCAAAGTAGTGAATGAAGTATTCAAATCAATGATGTAGAACTTAGCTTGCCTTCCCCACCTATTTCCAAAGGTATATAAACCTAAAGCCCACCTTGATCATTGAATCCTCTCAACATCATCCTATCTCCTGAGTAGAGATGTCGATCTAAAATAGGCAAGGGTCTTTAGACTCATAATATTAACCGATGCACCAATCCATGAGAACTCGCAAGTCCGAACTGTCCATGTCAAGATGTAAAGGGGACTGGTTGTGCTCCAAGTCCCCAAGAAGGTCTTCATCCGTGAAGGTGATCCCTGCTTCTTTTGCATAATGTGCTTCCTCACCTATATGGTCAAGCTAAGCATATTTCGTGATCAAGGAAGTGCCTTGATTAGTGATTCCCTCATCTCTTGATAAGATAAGGCATCATATATGCTTAGCTTGGGATGACAACTTTCTTAGATGAGAAAGGACGTTGTAGTCCACCTTCTATGATCTCCACAAGCATATCCAAGGGTGGAGCATCCCATGGAAGGGCTTCATCTAATACCAATGACTCCCCATATCTTGAGGTGCTATCCCTAGGAGGTAGAACCTCACACTGGAGGTTGACCATCTCTGAGGCAAGGGTGGAAGTTCTACACACAGCTCACCATCCCATGGGACTCATGATGATTCCAAGTCTATCTCATGAGTAAACCCATAGTATTCAAAGAGTCGTCCAACTCAATTGAGGAAGATCGTTATAGTTAATACTTGAAGAGTTATCTTAGAATAGAAGAAGATAACTCATTAAAGAGAACAGATGTAATTCAAATCATCTTTATTCTTCAATTTCTTGAAATTTGAGGTACAAAGTAGAAGTAAGTAGACTAAGTGGAGTAAGGGATTTGATGCCCTTATCCATCCATGCAAAAGTTCTACTAAAATAGAAGAGCTAGTAAATAAGAAGTCACCTCAGGTGGAAGTCAGAATTGAAGGTGAGGTTGGACATGGTGGTGGTCGTTAGGCTATCCCGGCCCACACATGCTACTACCGCTACGCTGAGCTCCCACTTTCCTAGAGTTGGCACGGCAACTTGCAAACCTTCCTTTGGTGTTGAGGTTTGATGACTGCACCCGCAAGGAAAGCTTCTTGATCTTCTGAATTATTTTTCTTAGAGGTTTTAGACAAAGAAATGTCCCAACCTTCTTTGGTTTTGGTAGGATCACTTGTATCCCCAAGGATTACCCTAATGGAATTGGAAGGTTGTTCCACAAGGTATTCCTTTGGGATAACTATACATCGTCTTGAAATTGTGTTCAAGCTTGTCCTTGAATGTGAGCAATCCTCCAAAATGGCGCATATGGTGGTAAGGGCAAAAGTTTGGATCATGACTTTTGCCTACTTCCTAGTCTCTAGGCTCGTAGCTGAAAATCAGGTTTCTTTAAGAGATTCTTAAAGATTTTCAAATTACCTCCCTCTTAAAAAAATAAGGTTTGTTTAACTTATCTAAAGAGTAGGTGGACCATAGCTACACCGGTATGCATGCATGCACTTCTGGTGGTATGGGCGAGTGTGGTGTGTTGATGGAGGCTGTGGAGGCGGTATGGTTGCCTCGGTGGTGGCAAAGGAGGTGGAGGCTGGAGGTTGTGGTCTCCTGATCTCTAGGCGGCTACTTCCCCTTGTAAACCACTTCGCTCAGTTTCTTCTCATAAACCTTTTGGATTTTCGCTTGGGCCCGATCTAGAAAAGGACAATTGTTTGGCCTCTCCTTGTATAGCCTTGTTGATTAGCTTCTCAAATGTCTTTTATGGTGAAGCCCTTAAGCATGAAGGATCGCCATGGATATTCTTCAAGAGAATCTCAATGGCATATTGTTGACATGTGTTCACACTTCATACTTTCGAGGTTATGCCATCGAAGAATATAATAAGTGACTCATCTATTGTTGGCTACAACGAGATCACCTATAGTAACCCTTTTGAGCTCAGCAAATCTCTTGATGAAGAGTTGCTCTAACTCGACAAATATTTTCTTGAACATTGGGTTCAACATACCAATCAAAAGTAATACCTAGGCTAATGATAAGAGTCTAAAGAGTAAAGCATCACTACGTGTTTAAGGCCAGAAGTGAACTATATGTTTTCCTCATTCCCACCCATCAAAGCTTTTGAAGGAAGGACAAAACCCTTGGGATACTGGATAATCAATTCCTTTGGGTAGGGTCTACCCTTTGGAATGATGATCCTCCCTTGAGCCAAAGCTTCCTTCACTCTGCTCAACCATGGATTTATCTTTTTTCATGTATGGAGGTACTTTCCACTACCTTCCTATACATACTAGTGCTACCTTGCTCAATGGGAGGTAGAGTCTTAACTGGTCTAAGACATGCACTAGCTCAGTGATTGACATCAATTACTAGGATGAATTGGAGGGCTTGCTTACGAAGCACTTCACGCTAATAAGTCCAACTACTATCCCATCCTATCAATCTACTCATCTTTTTGTCTTAATTATTAGAGGTGATGGGCTGATTACGGTGTCTCCTTGATCAACCTCATCACCTTCCATGGCTTGTTGCTCCCAGAAGAGAACCTCTAGTATCGACCATGCATACCGAATCCCCATCAAGTCATCTTCATTGGGATCGAAGGCGACTCTTTCTTCATCGAATGCATACCCCAAGATCTCCTTTTTTCTCCATAAAATATGTGCAACTATCTCATCTCATCTAAGGATCAACTCAGTACAAATTTGACGGCGTGATCACTATCATGACTGAGGCCACCTCACATGGAGTCAATCTGTGTACTCACTAGAAGAATGATACTCTTGACTCTTAGCGTAATAGGGTAACAATCCTATGATGATCCTCACCACTATTGTCGTATCATGGAATATCATGATATATCACCATCTCCATATGGGTGAGTTGGTGAAGGAATGATAATGCTCGGGGTTCCTTGCACCACTCGAAGGTCAAGCGAGTCGCCCTACCACAATGGGTGGTGTAGGAGTAGGATCCCTTTTGATCACCAATGGGGTATTTTCCCGGATGTAGGCCTTCATGATGGAATGGGTGATATTGAAACCTATCGGCGATGGCGGATGAGGGTAGAGTGGTGGGGTGGAGACACCACTTAATATTTATGAGCAGCTCTTGGTGGCGGTCCCGTGAGGAGAATACTATTAGTATGGTCATGGGTAGTGCAAGCTAGAGTCAACCAAAGCGGTGACGGTTGAACCTCTCACACTCTCGCTAATGTGTGATGTATGGGCCTCAGCCCTCTATTGGAATCTATCTCCCTACACTATGGGGATAATAGATCAAGGTCAAGATCGGACTCTGGCGTGTATCCTCTACGGCATAGAATAGATCGAGGCTGGCATGCGACCTCCTACTCTAGAACTTGGATACACCACTAGAGGAGGTGATGAACAAATCCTCTAACATCCTCTCTATCTGATCTAGAGAGAGGATGAAACTGGTTTTTGTGGTGAAGTGATCATGGAGACTCATCCATGGCTCACGGCTCCCTCCTCTCGGCTATCGGTATGGAAAGTTTGACCATATGGTTCTTGTTCCTACACTGGTATGAGTAGGATGAGAGGAGTGTGAGCTAGACCCATACTCAAATGTGGGAGGCAAACCACGAAATTAGGGGAGCCTTACCCTTGGAGATGAGATGGTAGGTCTTGCGCAACAAACTCTAGGCTACTAACTTGGATTACTATGGTCTTGCCAACTAAGTTGAGTATGTACTTCCATACTTTCCTCTTGTGAGGACATCAATCAGAGGGTAAGTCTGATGGCCCTACCCCTGTGGTGAGGGAATGCCCTCACAAGTGATCCTCCCTCAAATCCACGGCCAAAATGGATCAAGTGGGTATGGTCCAAAATGAGGAAGTCATCCTGATCTAAGTAGATATACCATGAGGAAAGTTTAGAACATTAAAGCGACATTACACCTTGCCGATTGAAAAGAATCAATGAGAAATGAACTTGTATTAGTTTTCTCTCCATAGATTTTGAATTTTGAATTTTGAAAATTTGAACCCACATCCAACAACTTGGAAGTGTTAAGTGGGGTTCAAATGGATTTGGAAAGATTGATTGAAAGAGGAATTTGAATATGAATCAAACTTCAACAAATTTAGTATGTTGAAATATGGATTCAAAATTTTGATGATAGGATGCTTCCATAGGTTCATTTTATTTTGAATTTGAATTTTGATTTGAGGACCCTTTCCTTTAACAAATTTGGGTATGTTAAAGTAAGGTCAAATTGATTTTATTTGTTTGATTTTTTTTTTTGGAATTTTACTTAGCAAATTTAGGTATGCTAAGTGAAGTAAATGTGAATTTGTTTTGATTTTGAAAATTTTGGAATTCTACTTAGCAAATTTAGGTATATACTAATGAAGAATCAAGTATTTTGTTTAATTTTGAAAATAGGATTCTTAGCAAATTTAGGTATGCTAAGAAAATCTAAGTGTTTCATTTGTTTGATGTTTGATTTTTTGAAAAGTAGGATCCTTAGCAAATTTGGTATGCTAAGGAGAAAAAAGTTTGTTTGATTTTTTTGAAAATGGATTTTAGATTTGGTATGCTATAAGTGTCACATTTTAATGGAGATGAAAAATCACTTAGCAAATTTGGTATGCTAAGAATCTTAAATGTTTCATTTATTTTGATGTATTTTGAAATGGAAATTTAACTTAGTAAATTTGGTCAATGAAATACTTAGTTTTTGAAATGGAAAATTCATAGCAAATTTGGTATGCTAAATGAAATTTCAAATGTGTTTGAAAATTTTGATTTGTTTTAGTTTGAAAATGGAAACTTCTCCTTAGCAAATTTGGTATGCTAAGGAGGAAGTTCCAAAGGTGTTTGAAAATTTTTATTTTGATTTGGAAACTTTACTTAGCAAATTTGAGTATGTTAAATGAAGTTCCAAAATATGTTTGAAATTTTTTGATTTGAAACTTCACTTAACAAATTTGGGTATGTTAAATGAAGTTCCAAATGTGTTTGAAAATTTTGATTTTTGATTTGGAGACTTCACTTAACAAATTTGGGTATGTTAATGAGGTTCCAAATGTGTTTGAAAATTTTGAATTTTGATTTGGAGACTTCACTTAACAAATTTGGGTATGCTAAATGAGGTTCCAAAATGTGTTTAAAATTTTGAATTTTGGATTTGGAGACTTCACTTAACAAATTTGAGTATGTTAAATGAAGTTCCAAAATGTGTTTGAAATATTTGATTTTGGATTTGGAAACTTCACTTAACAAATTTGGGTATGTTAAATGAAGTTTCAAATGTGTTTGAAAATTTTGATGTTTTGATTTGGAGACTTCACTTAACAAATTTGAGTATGTTAAATGAAGTTCCAAATGTGTTTGAAATTTTGAAATATGATTGTTGATTTTGATTTGGATTTGGACTTCATAACAAATTTAATTATGTTAAATGAGTTCCAAAATGTGTTTGAAATTTTTTGAAATATGATTGTTGTTTTTAATTTTTTTGAAAAAGGACTCCATTATAAAGAATGGAGATCAATATTTTTGAAGAAATTTTGTTGTGTGATTGTTGCTTTTGAAAGATAGGAATTCCAACTTAAAAATATATGTGAGATATGTTTAAGTGAGATTTCC
Source organism: Cymbidium sinense (assembly GCA_021442155.1). Taxonomy (NCBI): domain Eukaryota; kingdom Viridiplantae; phylum Streptophyta; class Magnoliopsida; order Asparagales; family Orchidaceae; genus Cymbidium; species Cymbidium sinense. Next base: position 16,099,099 of record CM038220.1, on the reverse strand, counting down.
TAAATGATTTATTTTTAGTTGAGAATGAAATCTTTATTTAATAAATTAAATGAAGATGTTCATGTGTTTTTGAAAAGTTTGATTTTGTTTACAAATGAAACTTTCCATTCAATAAGTGTGAGTGTATTGAATAGAAAATTCATGTGTGCTTTTGAAAATTGATTATTTTGATTGTGATTTTGAAAAGATGATTGTTCATTTTATTTTGAAAATGAAATCTCATCAAAATGAATTGAAAGATATCATTTGTGCTTTTGGAAAAAAATTTATTAGTTATTTTTTTTTTGAAAATCTCACATGTAACAATTATGGGAATTGTTAAATCAGGGTGACAAAATTTTATGGAAAATATTTTATTAAGCGTATTTTTGAAAAGTGCTTTGAAAGCAATGTTCTTTATGTAAGATTTATTATTTTAGATGAACCTTTCCTTATCATGAAAATGATAAGGAGGAAGTCTTTAAGAATGTTTCTTTTTTATTTTGATATTTTCATTTTACCCATAGGGGGTTTTAAGACCAACAAGGAATGTGGTCCTAAAACCTAAAGATATTGGCTAACTCAACTCAAGAATGAAATGAGCTAAGTGCCAATGGAAAGAAGGATAGTCTTGGATTCATACCAAAGTACAAACCCAATCGATATTCAAAGACAACACCAAAGATGGAGAGAGGAACCATCCCCTGAGTGGCTGAAAATTTTGTGGTGAGAAATTTCTATAGAGGAGAGTTGCCTTTCAAATCTATGGAGAAAATAAAGAGGTAACATCTATATAGAAATTTATCTTTTAAGATGCCACTGATCCATGATGCATTTATTCAAGTGATAATATGTAATCAAGGAAATAGTGTACTATCTCGAGAAAGTCACTACCCTTTAATGGAACCAAACCCTCACAAGGAACTGGGGCCATGGGTCTACATGGTACTAGAATTCTTCCCCTACTCTAAAAGTAAAGGTGGTTTATTTTAAACCTGGGTTCATGTGCAAGCCCCATAGTTAACATCCTGGGATGGATCCTTTAAGAAAACTCGATTAAGGTAAATGATCATTGTCTTTGAAGATTTTAATAGGAAGGACTATCAATCGATTGGTTTATGTTTGTAGATCAAAATAGGATTGATCAAAAGAGGGAGTTATTATCAAAGCCAAACTAGAAGATAAATAGAAATACTCACAATGCTAGAAACCCAACAGCATCTCAAACTATCCTATAATTGGGCTTTACATTTTAGAAATTGATTTAGTTTGTTTGAGTTGTATTTTTCATTAGAAAGTTAGGGCTTATGATTCCTTTACACAAGATTAAGGAAATACCTATGAGAGGAATTATAATTATGGCAAAGAGGTGAAACCTCATAGCCTCCATAAGAGAGGACAAAACCACCCAACAGCTTGGACTTACCTTGGGTGACGCCAATTAACTCCTCCTATAATTTTAAATTCATGTAGGCAAGTCTTTATGATTATGCAAGATAGCTTACTATTTATTAGAAAGAGACTAAGTTCTTAAACTCACTCCCTAAAGAGACTAGATCATGTAAAGGGACATGCTTCAAATGACCTAAATTTTAAAATTTCATTTTATTTTATTTTGGACAATTATTTTGATTTAGGCTAATAGGATTTTTATGATTAATGTATGAGAAAGAAGATTATTGGCCAAAGTCGAGAAGGGAGGAGGTGAGTTTCCACCATGGCTCTCACAAAATCTCTGAAAAGATGAAAGCCCTCCAATCAAGAGTGAAATAAGATGCATTTGTGCATGATATTATAAAGAAATGCTCATCCATAAGGGTTGCTAATTCTTTTATCTTGATTTTAATCCTAAGCCTTAGGTGAGGTTACTGAGTTTGTTAATTTTAATTTAAATTGTTAAGTAGGGTAAAAGATTTATTTTCCCCTAAAGAACTTAATCCTCATCCAGCCATACATAAAGTAAGGAAAAACTAGAAAAACATGCCACTTAATACAAAAGCTAAATAAATCATCAAATAATTTATAAAGCTAATTGAAAAAAAGAATAAATGGCCATTGTTGACACCACCGCAGACAAACCCAAAATATCAAATGTGGGTAGAGCTCTACTCTTATACAACCGGATTAAATGAATATTACAATGAAGCAAAAAAATTCATTGTTATGGGGGTCTTCAAGCTTTATTCTTCTTCTTCTTTTTGTTCATTCTTTTGGATGGTTGGAAGGTGGATACCAAGGCACACATAAGATGGGATCTTATGACCAATGCTCACCTAATCCCCATAACAAATTATTCCAAAATCCTAATTATACAAATTTTATATGAAAAGGAAAAGTAGAAATCTGACTAACACATGCAAAACAAAGGTTAGCTAAATCACACCACACAAATTAAGCATGTATATTGAATTTATCACCCACACATGGGTGATTAAGTCCACTCGTATGGATTATGCTTAGGGGTATAAGCATCTACAAGTAGCATTTATATTTTTATTTATGATAGCCTTAAGCATAACCCTAGAAAAAGAATAGTTAGACTAAGAATGTCCTACCATTCATTCTACAGCATACACCCTAACATCCAGCCTAAAACATATATCACAAAACAAAACATAACTTCAAACCATGCACCGCCTAACCTAAGGCTAGAAGTGGTGACTTAGCTAATGTGTGCTTTGAAGAGCTTAGAATTTTGGTTTAAATTTTCTAAGTGTGAAGAGCATGTTCAACTTAGAGGAGGGTTTCATTTAGTTATTTAAGGTTAATTTTATTTTCATGTTTTAAATTATTTTAAATGAAACTTACAATTAATTACTAAGTTATGAAGAGAGGGAAAGAGAATAGAAATTCTCTTTCCTTCCCTAACCTTAAGTAATTTTCTAAAGTAGGTTCATATTTTATTCTCATTTAGGTGAATGTTTTGATTACATCTTTTGATCAATCTTAAGTTTAGATCACCTCAAACAAACTATTCATTCAAAAGAAAGGCATTTTAAGATTAAGAAAAATGAATTAAAATTCACATAACACACATTACTTCAATTTTTTCCCCAATATATATAGCATGCAAATGGATGGACCCTAAGCATATCTATACATGAAAATGAGAGTATTAGACAAACTTTATGATGCATGCTAAGTAACCCATTTAAGAAAATTTAGAAGTTGAAGATGCATGATTTTCTTAAGTAGAAAAGGTTTTCCTTATCCAAAATTTACATACATGAAAGTAAGAAAGGCACTAGTGAATACATCATCATTGTTAACTGAGGTGTAAGATACAAGACCTACTTAGGGCTACTTAAAGCCTCACAATCTCGGTTGTAGACTAATATACCACTTTATTTAAGTTCAAACATGTATATTAAAGAAAAGAAATGGGAAAGGAAAATGCAAAAGTTGTTTAATGGATTCATTTTTGTTTAGGCAATTTATGCATGCAAGTATAAGCAACCCTTCTTAGGTGATAGGATGAATAGGGTATGGAATATAGTAAGTGTTATTATTTTGAAATGAACCCTACATCTTACTAACTCCTATTCAAGACTATACCAACATAAGAAAGAAAGGAAACCTATGCTAAACATGCTTTTATAATTCATCACATGCAAGCTTATAATTAAAGTATAAGTAGCACACTTTCAGATTTTGGTATTTGATTTATGTATTTTGAAAATAATTTGGATTTAGTAGTGGTAATAGTCACTCATATTTTACTTTAGCCAACACATGCACTTTTGACATAAAGTAAATAATTTCATTTTTTGAAATATGAAATTATGAATGCATAAAATCACATGGTATATAACTTAACATGTTGGGAAAGATCCAAAAGCAATGAAAGCATGTAAACAAACTCACTTTACTTAAATCCTAAAGACATTCTTATAGAATAAGAAAATTTAGAATAAATCAAAATGAATTTCAAAATGATTTTTGTTTAGTTTGAAGTTTGATTTAATTTTGAAAAGGTGAGATGTTTGTTGTTGTTCCTAACCCATTCCACATGTTTTGTATTTTATTTAATTTTTTGATAATTAAATCATTTTAAGCATTGATTAGGTTAAGGTATGAATTAAGCTTAATTAACCCTTACCTACACCACCTTAGAGAATTAACTAAATAATTATGAGCCAATGAGATGACATAAAACCCACAAGGTAAATTTGTAATGCACCTAATAATGAAAAGGCCTAATGCAATTTGGCTCACAATTAAAGTTAATTAAGCTAAGGGGTTTAGCTTAAGTAATTTCAAAAATACCCTTTCACACATGTGAATTGGTTTTGATTTCCTTAATTGAATTAGGCTATTAAAAAATCTAAGCATCTACCCAAAGTAGATTAATTAAGTTTTGGAACTTTTTTAGAATTTTTGAAAATTGATTAAAGGGGGTAATTAATGAATTAACCCTTAATTAAGAGATTAAGGAGAGAAAAGGGGTTTAGGGAATAGCTTAGGAAATGCCCCAAAATTATTCCATAAACCTTACTTACTTGGATCTAACCTTAATCAACCCTAATCATAGGGTAAACCACTAATCACACCTTAAGTACCCTTACATGAAAGGTAATTAGAATGAAATAGCAATTTCTAATGCCTCAATAAATCTCAAGAAAATTAGGGAGGAGGTCATCCTAAAATGAACCCTAGAAATTTGAGATTAATTTATGAACTAATTAAAGGATAATTAGCTAATTAAGATTCCCAAAGAAACCAAATTTAGAAAATAATTCAAAATCATTGAAAACATTTTTAAATATTTAGGTAAAATTATCTTTCCATAGCTTTTATTTTTGTATGAAGAGTTATGAATTTTAGAAGTTCTATGGATTAATTAGTAAATAACTAATCCCACTTAATCACTCATGGTAGCGGCAGCGTGGCGGTGTTAGAGCTACACCGCATTACCGTGAGGTGTGACTTAAATGTCACATCCTAAATGGTGGTGATGGCTAAAGATTCACCCGTGGTTTAAAAAAGAGATAAATTTCTAAAACATGCCAAATAATCTCAATGGTCCATCTAAAATGCAGATGGATGGCGAGATGAGCCAAGTTCTTCCCTTGATCAATGTGAACCGTCATGATCAAGGGGAGATTCGATCTAGCATAGAATCATACAAGATTCAACCCACACCATCTAGAGAATAGGCGGCCAATCCAATGGATTTCACATGCCATGAATATTTCTTTCACAAAGCTCCACACCACAAGTTTAGTGGTCAAAAAATTACATACCTCTGAAGGTGATCACGATGCTCGATCTTGATGAGGTATCTTTATCTTGTGGAGACGAAGCTTGTTGAAAGTTTTAAGGCTTGGGTTGAGTAGTCCTTATGGACCACACTTCCTCCTTTGCGACTTTAATTGATTCTTCCTTTCTTTGGGAACTTAAGGGAATGCTTGGTGACTTGACTCCTGAGGAGTGTGCAAGGCAATTAGAGTATGGAAGGAAGAATTATGATGAGCTCCCTCTTTTCTAAGGAAGAAAAGCAGAAAGTAAGATTCAAATCCCTCTAAAGCTTAGATGCTCTCGGTAGCTTCTAACTTCTCTAGTGCTCAATCGAGGTGTGAGTCAAGCAAAATTTCATTGAATTATGGGAGTATATCTCCCCATATGGATGATAGCGAACCATTCCTTGCATTTTGATCCAATTCTGAGTGGAGAAGTGTTTTGATGGTTTTGAGTGTGCACATGGTCGGTTTGATCCCTTGAGTGGAATGCCAACTTCCATGTGCTGAAATTGAGGAGGAATTTGAAAACTCAATTTTAGCCTATGTTGGGTTTGGTCTAGGCCAAATGGGCTGACCAAACCCATTGGTTTGATGCACTCATCACTAAGTCCCCTTGAGCTTTTAGAAAGCCTCAAGTGATTGTGAAGAGGGTATGACCAAAATACCCATGGGCTAGGACAAAATTTGTTTATGGCCTAGAGGTAAAATGGTCATTTTGTTATTTTTCCACTTTGGACATGTTGGGTTTGGTATGGATGGATGAAAGAAGTTAAGTTTTGATAAGAAAAATAGATCGTTGATTGTAAAGATTTAGGTCATTGTGAAAATCTAGGTCAACATCGATTTGTAGTTTTAGATTTTAAGATGAAAATGGTAAGAGAAAAAATAAACCAAATTATTATCTAGAATTAGATAGGGACAAGTAAAGAACACAAATAAAAATATTTTTAAGAACAAGCTACAAGAGATTAGAATTTGGGATGTTCATGAAGGTAACATTATGTGAGAAAAATATAGTGAAATTAAGTTGCTAAAGATGTGCTTGGAGAATCAAAAGAAGCTTCTTTAATAAGAATAGTTGGTGGTGGAGTCTGTGCAAGAAAGGATAAAAATAAGAAGTATTTTATAAAACTTGGTTTAGATGTAAAGAATTGGGAAAGATATAAAGTGGCTTTATAGAGATTCAAGAAAGCAATATATGATGCAATTTAGCTTTTAGTGATTTATACAATGATTAGATACTAAAGAAGGTGAAAGATGTATGTATAAGTTACCCAATCAAAGAGATAGGAGAAGTAAGGACATAGTTCAAGGAGGTGTATTAAGGATGAAAATAATAAAATGCTTTTTTTAGAAAGGATATTGAAAATAGGTGGATGAGGTATTTTGATAAACTTTTCAATGAAGGATCGAAAACATTGATTTTAGGTTAATACCCTAAACAAAAATAGAAATTTCATTTTTTATCATCATAAGTAAATCTTAGGTGTGCATTTGGTTGATTTGGATGGATTGGATGATAAATTTAAACCAATTGGTTTGGATTCAAAATATTGAAAATGACCAAATAAAATGCAAAACCAAACAAGGAAATAATAATTTGGTTATTTTTTTGGTTTAGTTTTGAAATCGAAGTTGGTACATTTAAAATTATTTGCATAATTTTGCATTGTATAATGAACAAGTAATAAGAAATAACATAAATATAATCAAAAATGCATTTACTTCATGTTAAAAATATTTAAAACTAATTTTGCTAAATGATGTTTTGAACTTAGTTGATGAAACTATATTACCATATTATGAGATCAAAATATTTTGGAAAATTAGATAATCATCTAACAAAAAAAGTACCTACTAAGTATTCAAAAATAAATAAAATAAATGTATAATAGATAAGAATACATAAATTAATAAGACATATTACATATAATTACTTGGTTTATTTGGTTCCATCCAAAATTTTATTTAGCAAACCGATCAACTAAAACCAAAGTTTTCATTAATTAAAACCAAAATCCAAATTACTAAGTTCAAAGAACCAAATTACTCAAAACTTTGGTTTGGTTTGGTATTTTGTTAAAACCAAATAATGCACATAGTATCGAAGTTGAGTGAAGCTTTAAAGAAAATGAAATATGGAAAAGTAGGACCGGATAATATTCTAATAGAAGTGTGGAAATGTTTAGGAGATCAAGGAATTTCTTGGCTTACAAATCTTTTTAATGTAATTTTAAAGACTAAAAGATGCGATGAGTGGAGAAAGAGTTTGTTGGTTCTATATTTAAGAATAAAGGTGATGCACAAGAGTGTGCAAATTATAGAGGAATTAAGTTAATGTGCCATACATTAAAATTATGGGAGAGAGTAATTGAGCATAGGTTACGATGTGATACGTTCTCACAATGTTTGGTTTCATGCGGGTAGATCTACTATGGATGCTATACATTTGTTAAGAGGTTTGATGGAGAAGCATAGAGAAAGTAAGGAGGATCTACATATGATATTTATTGATTTAGAGAAAGCTTATGATAAAGTTTCAAGAGATGTTCTTTGGTTCTAGATCAAGGAGTTAATATTGGTTATATTCAAGTCATTAAGGATATGTATACTAGAGCTCTTACAAACACAAGGAGGATTGACAAAATATTTTCCTATTTGGTTGGATTACATCAAGGATCAACTTTAAGCTTATCTTTTTTACTTTAGTTATGGATGTTCTTACTAGGCATTTACAAGATGTACCTTGTGTGTATGCTTTGATGACATTCTTCTTGTTGATAAGACTAGAGGGAGTCCAAGAAACTTGAATTATGGAGGTCAACTTTAGAGTCTAAAGGTTTTCTTTAAGTAGATCTAAAATAGAATATGGAGTGTAATTTTAGTTGTAGAAGTTCTAGTGGTAGTGTTGTGACATTAGGTGAACAAGTCATTAATAAGAGTGAGTGTTTGATATTTAGGCTCTATTGTTCAAAATGATGGTGAAATAGATGGAGATGTTATTAGTAGAATTCAAGTTGGATGGTTGAAGTGGAGGAATACATTTGTCCTATTATGTGATAGAAAAGTTCCACTTAAACTTAAGGAAAATTTTATAAGATGGTGGTAAGACCACAATGACTTATGGTGCATGTTGGCCAATAAAGAAGCATAAGACTAAGTTAAGTGTTACGAGATGAGGATGCTTAGGTGGATGAGTGGCTTTACTCTTAGAGATAGAATGCAAAATGAGTATATTCAGGAAAAAGTTGGAGTAGCTCAGTGGTAGATAAGATTAGGGGAGTTGCCTTAGATGGTTTGTCACATAAAGCGTCGACCATGATGACCATTAGGAGAGTACATTAGATTTGTCTTATGTTAAGAAAGGTAGAGGTAGACCTAAAAGACTTGGTTAGATGTATAAAAAATGATCTTAGTATACTTGAATTAAATGAGAATTTGACACATAATAGGACACAATGGAGGAAGGATTCATGTAGAACCCACCTAGTGGGATTAAGGCTTGTTGTTGTTGTTGTGGACGTGTTGGGTATGTGGAGAAACAGGTTTGGCCAAGTTTCATTGGATTTGAATCCATTTGATGGTTTCATGTCTAAGTCAAAATGGGTCAACTTAGAGGTTTTCAATTGGGTCACAAATTGGGTGTTCATATGAGCATTTGAAATGTTTGGTGGCTTTGGTTTGGTTCAATTTGGTATATATTTAGTTTTGGTTCATATGACTTCATTTAGGTCAAATGGGTCAGGTTGACCTATTTGATTTTGATCAAGGTTTAAACTATACATATGGAGTGGATTGGTATCTTTGTTTCCAATCAACTTGGGTTAGTCAATTTTGGCTCATGACCCTTTAGGTCATGTTGACTAATCAAGAGCTATTACGTCGTTGCCAATTGAGGCTTTAGTCAAGTTCAACAAATGATTTGGAATGAACTTTGACCCATTGGTTTAATCAATTTGGCTTAGATCAGTTTTGACACATTTTGATCAAAATGTGTCAACTAGTCAAGTGGCAAATGATGTTGAAAATTTCAACATTGACTTGTTCAAGTTCAAATTGGGTCATGGTGAACTGATCAATGGTTTGATCTTATGAGTTTAGTTCAATCCAATTTGGTTGGGATCAAAGTTGAAAATACTTTTTTGGATAGTGTCAAATTACTTGGTCAAAGCTTGATTTGAAGTTTGTTGATCTTGTTTATGGACTTATGATTGAAATATAAATCCATTTATAAGTGGTTTGGTCAAATGGGTTTTGATCCATTTAAAATCTCATTTTCAAAGGAAGAATATGAAGAGGTTTTGGGTTTTGATTGATTGAAGTTTGGATTTATATATGAGCTCATGATTGTAGGGTTGATTTAACGAGAGAAAATCAATAGTTTGGCTTGATTTGAAAGTTATTTGGCTAAGTTCAAGACTTAAAAGGCTTAGGTAGATTTTGAGTTGATTTGAGTTTGATTTTTGGAATTGGTTTTGATTGTTTGAATTTATATTTCATTTATATGTGAATATAAATGAGAATATAAATGGATCATGAGAAAATTTCAAGGATTTGAAGTGGGTTAATCATGATTTAAGATTGATTTTGGCTAAGTCCTTAATGGAAAATTAAAGGGACTTAAGAAAATTTTCATGAATGAATTTTAAATTTGATTTGATGAGTTTGCATTTATATTTCATTTATAATTATGAAATGAGGATATATATGGGATATGAGAAAATCTCAAGGTTTGATTTAGTTTTGACCATGGTTTTGGTTAGAAAAAATTAAGCAAAATTTGGACTTAGGAATATTTGATGGATTTTGATCATGGGTTTCAATCAAATCTTTCAATCATGGATTTTAATGGAGTTCATTTGAATTTGGAGAAAATCAAATAGAATTGATTTGAGTTTGACTTGGGGAAGAGAGTGGATTTAAGATGCATACTCTTAACAAAGGCAAAACCTATTTTATGGTTAACTTTTCTAAGTCTTCTAGGGCTGAGTGTCAACCTAATCATATGTGTTTTAAAACTGAAATATTAAAGTCTAAGAGAAGTCCCATGTCTAAGATGGAGGTTGAGAGCTCATTCTAAAAATGAGGTCACACACCTCATACATGTGAGCTCCCACTTTCCCAGAGTTGGCACGGCAACTTACAAACCTTCCTTGGTGTTGGAGGTTTGAGGTGACTACACTGAAAGCTTCTTGATCTTAATAATCTTCTTAGAGGTTTTGGATGAAATGTCCCAACCTTCTTTGATTTTGGTAGGATGACATGTATCCCAAGTATCTAATAGAACTAGAAGGTTGTTCCACAAGGTATTCCTTTGGGATAACTACAACACCGATCTTGAAACTATGTTCAAATCCTTGAATGAAGCAATCCTCCAAACATGACCTAATACGGTGGTAAGGGAAAAGTTTGGATCATGACTTTTTTTTGCTTTTCCTCAGATCTCTTAGGATGGGTAGATGAAAATCAAGTTCCTTTAAGAGAATCTTAAAGATTTCTTGATTACCTCCCTCTTAAAGAATAAAGTTTGTTTAACTTATCTAAAATAGTAGGTGGACCTTTGTGGGATTATCATGCAGTGGTATGGCGTGATATGGGCCATGGAGGAGTGCTGGAGTTGGTAGGGCTGCCTCTGGTGGCAATGGTGGTGGAGGCTGGCGGTCATGGGTCTCCATCTCTGGGGTCTACTATCACTACCTCGCTTCTTTTTCATCATCATTACGCTTTTGGCGATCTTGGAAAGATAACTATTTGGCCTCTCCTTGTAGACTAGCGACCTTGTTGATTAGCTTCTAAAATTTCTAAATTGTGAAGCTTGATGAATTTGATCCAGTCATGGATATTCTTCAAGAGAATCTCAATGGCATCTTTAAGTGGTTCACACTTCATACTCGGGTTATGCCATCGGAATATAATCAACAAGTGACTCAGGGGTCTTGTTGTGCTACGAGATCACTATAGTAACCCTTTGGAGCTCCAACAAACCTCTTGATGAAGAGTTACTCTAACTTCGGCAAATATCTTTCTTGAATCATTGGCGTTCAACATACCAATCAAAAAAAAAATACCACCGCTACTAATGAAAAGAGTCGAAAAAAAGGCATCATTGCCACCTATGTTGCAACAATTGGTACGAAATGTGTCTTGTAGATTTCCACTACCATCAATGCTTTTGAAGGAAGGAGGCACAAAACCCTTGGGATATTGGACAACATCAATTCTCTGGGTAGGGTCTACCCTTTGATCGATGATCCTCCACGGGCTTGAGCCAAAGCTTCCTTCACTGCTCAACCATGATTTTATGTCTTTTTCTTGTATGGAGGTACTTTCCACTACCTTCTACACTAATGTTACCTTGCTCAATGGGAGGTAGAGTCTTGTTGGGTCCAAGACATGCACTAACTTCAGTGGACATCATGTAATAGGATGGTGGAGGCTTATTTTTGAAGCTAACAAGCTAACAAGTATTGTAACTCGTGCCATCCTATCAATCCTCATCCTTCTACCTTAAGATGTCGGAGGTGTTGGGCGATTACGTGGTGTCTTCGATCAACCTCATCACCTTCCATGGTATGTTGTTCCTAAGAAGAGATCCCCAGTGTCAACATGCAACTCGAATCCCCGTTAAGTCATCTTCGGGTTGAAGGCGACTTTCTCTTCATTAGACATATCCCAAGATCTCCTTCTTTTCCATGAAATAATGTGCAACTATCTCATCCTGATCCATCTAGTAGGTACAAATAATCTAGAGGACGTGTGATCACATTACAAGAGGCATCGACCTCACCTATCGTTAAAGAGTCAATCACGTATGCACTCCTGGATGAATGAAACTCACTACTACTTGCTATAAGAGGGGTAATAATCTAGGATGTTCTCTCACCATTGTGCATTGAACTATCATCTTGAATCTAAATCTATCACCATCTCCACATCTGTATGGGGAGTTGGTGAAGGGATGACCACGATCTTTGGTGCCACTCTTCCAAGGGCAAGGTCAGAGCATGAGCTTCGACCCTACCAATGGGTGGTGTAGAAGGGTAGGATTCCTTAGCCATAGCGATCACCACGGTGCGCTTTCCTCACGGATCCATGGCTAAGGAGCTCTGTCGAGTGTGCTTGCTTGATCATGTAGTTCTTATTCTTATGGTGGGTTGGGTATGATGGCAAGGTGAAGTTAGACCCATACTAAAATGCATGGGAGGCAAGTCCACGAGACCGGGGAGCCTTACCCTTAGAGGGGTACAAATGGTAGTCTTGTAGCCTTCCTTTGGGGTGACATGAGCAACTTTAGGACAAACTACTGAGTGATATTCGGTACTATTGGTATGAGAATAGTGCAGTACTACCATAGATTTCCTCTTAGTGAGACATCATCGAGGGTAAGTCAATCTTGATGATCGCCACACGGTCACCTTGGTCCTCTTGTAGTGAGGGAGTGCCCTCACAAGCAATCTGCTCCTTCAAATCCCTTGACCAAAGTGAATCAAGAGGGTATGGTCAGATGGGGGGAAGTTGGCTGATCTAAAGCTAGATCCATCGTGGGAAGGTAAAGACAAACTTTTTAGAACGACCATTTTTCAGAAGCGAAATTGAGCTGCTTGACTAAAGACCTACAATGAGAAATGAACACGCATCAAATTTCTATCTCCATAGATTTTGAATTTTGAATTTGAAAATTTGAACCCACATCCAACAAATTTGAAGTGTTAAGTGGGTTCAAATGAATTTTGAGAAGATTGATTGAAAGAGGAATTTGAATATGAATCCAACTCAACAAATTTAGGTATGTTGAATATGGATTCAAATTTTTTTTATGGATGCTTCCATAGGTTCATGTTTTTTTTAATTTGAATTTTTTGATTTTGAGGACCCTTTCCTTTAACAAATTTAGGTATGTTAAAGTAAGGTCAAATGATTTTATTTTGTTTGATTATTTTGGAATTTCACTACTTAGCAAATTTAGGTATGCTAAGTGAAGTATTTGAAAGAATGATTATTTCTTTTTTTGTGAATTTTGTTTTGATTTTGAAAATTTAGAATTCTTACTTAGCAAATTTAGGTATGCTAAGTGAAGAACCCAAGTGTGTTTTGTTTGATTTTGAAAATAGGATTCTTAGCAAATTTAGGTATGCTAAGAAAATCCTAAGTGTTCATTTGTTTGAAATGTTTTGATTTTTTGAAAAGGTAGGATCCTTAGCAAATTTGGTATGCTAAGGAATCCTAAGTGTTTCATTTTGTTTTGATGTGTTTGAAAATGGAAACTTAACTTTAGCAAATTTGGTATGCTAAAGATGAAGTCCCACTTAATTTTGTGAGATGGAAATTTCACTTAGCAAATTTGAGAATATAAATGAAATTCCAAATAATGTGTTCAAAATTTTGATTTATTTTGGTTTTGAAATGGAAACTTCTCCTTAGCAAATTTGGTATGCTAAGGAAAGAAGTTCCAAAGGTGTTTGAAAATTTTGGTTTTGACTTTGGAGACTTCACTTAACAAATTTGGGTATGTTAAATGAAGTTCCAAAAAGTTGTTTGAAAATTTTGATTTTGATTTGGAGACTTCACTTAACAAATTTGGGTATGTTAATGAGTTCCAAATGTGTTTAGAAAATTTTGAAATATGATTGTTGATTTTGATTTTGGGTTTGGAAACTTCACTTAACAAATTTGGGTATGTATATGAAGTTTCAAAATGTTTGAAAATTTTAAATATGATTGTTGATTTTGATTTTTTGGATTTGGAAATTTTACTTAGCAAATTTATATGTTAAATGAAGTTCCAAATGTATGTTTGAAAATTTTTTGATTTTGAATTGAGACTTCACTAATAAATTTGGGTATGTTAAATGAAGTTCCAAATGTATTTAAAATTTGATTTAGATTTGGAGATTTCACTTAACAAATTTGAGTATGTGAAATGAAGTTCCAAATGTGTTTGAAAATTTTGAATTTGGAGACTTCACTTAACAAATTTGGGTATGTTAAATGAAGTGCCAAAATGTGTTTAGAATTTTTAATTTTGATTTGGAGACTTCACTTAACAAATTTAAGTATGTTAAATGAAGTTCCAAATGTGTTTTGAAAAATTTTGAAATATGATTGTTGATTTTTTAAATTTTTTGAAAGAGAGGACTTCCGTTCAACAATTTATGTATGTAGAATGGAGATCAATCTTATTTTTTAAAATATGAAATTTTTTTGTTTTGTGTGTGATTATTGATTTTGAAGAGGAATTCAACTTAAAACATATGTGATATATGTTCAAGTGAGATTTCATAAAGATAATTATTTTTAGTTGAATGAAATCTTCATTTAATAAATTTAAGTATATTAAATGAAGATATTCATATGTGCTTTTGAAAGTTTAATTTTGTTTACAAATGAACTTTCCATTTAATAAGTGTGAGTGTATTGAATAAATGATTCATGTGCTTTTGAAAACTTTAAGATATGATTGTGATTTTTTTGGAAAGATGATTGTTCATTTTATTTTGAAAATGAAATCTTCATCAAAGTGAATTGAAAGAAGATGTTCATTTGTGCTTTTGGAAAATGTAATTAGTTTTATTTTTGAAAATACCTACATGTAACAATTAGAATTGTTAAATGAGTGATAAAATTTCATGGAAAATATTTTATTTAAATGCATTTTTTGAAAAGGTGCTTTTGAAAAAGCAAAATCTTTTTGAAAGATTTATTATTTTAGGATGAACCTTTCCTTATCATGAAAATGATAAGGAGGAAGTCTTTAAAATGTTTTTTTTCTTTTATTTAGATATTTTTTTTACCCATTGGAGAACGGGGTTTTAAGACCAACAAGGAATGGTCCTAAAACCTAAAGATGTTGGCTCAACTCAAGAATGAAATGAGCTAAGTGCCAATGGAAAGAAGGATAGTCTTATATTCATACCAAAGTACAAACCCACTATCGATACTCAAAGACAATAACATTTACTAAAGATGGAGAGAGGAACCATCCCAGTGTAAAAATCATGGTGAAAAAAAATTTCTATGAGGGTCGCCTTCAAATCTGTGGGGAGAAAAGAGGCAAGACTATAGAAATTCATATTTTAGGATGCCATGCATCTAGATGTGCTTATTCAAGTGATGAGTCATCAAGGAATAGTGTACTATCTTGAAAGATAGAAGTCACTACCCTTTAATGGACCTAATCACCTCAATAAGGACTCCTAAGGATGATGGGTTTGCATATGAAGAGATTCTTCCCTACTTTACATGGAAAAGTAAAGCGGGGTTTATTTTAAAATGGGTTCATTAAGTTTCTACAGGGCAAGCCCCATAGTTAATTACATCCTAAGAATGGGATTCATTAGAAAACTCGATTAAGGTAAATGATCATTGTCTTTGAAGATTTCAATAGGAAGGACTATCAATCGATTAATTATTTTGAAGATCAAATGGGATTGATCAAAAGAGTTATTATCGAAGCCAAAATGGAAGATAAGTAGGAGGTGCCCAAGATAGAAACCTAGCGAGCATCTCAAATTATCCATGGTTGGGCTTTACATTTTGAAATTGATTTTGTTTGTTTGAGTTATATTTTAATTAGAAATTTAGGACTTATGATTCCTTAACACAAGATTAAGGAAATGCCTAAGAGGTGAGAAATTATGCTTATCCCACAAAGGGGAGAAGCAACCTCAACCTAAATCTAGGGAGCTTTAGTGAGGCAGCACAACCTAAATCTAAGATAAAAAATTTGGTTTGCCTCACAGAGAGGACAAACCACGATAGCTTGGACTTACAAGCTGGGGTGGTTGCCAACTAACTCCTCCTATGATTTTAAATACATGTAGAAAAGTCTTTGCACTTATGCAAGATAACTAGGTTGCTATTTATTTAGAAAGAGACTAAGTCCTTAAACTCACTCCCTAAAGAGACTATCATGTAAAGGACATGCTTCAAATGACCTAAATCTAATGAAATTCAAATTTCATTTTATTCATTTTGGACAATTATTTTGACTCAGCTAATAGGATTTTATGACTAATGCATGAGAAATAAAGTTATTGGCCAAAATCAAAGAAGGGAGGAGGTGTGTTTCCACCATGGCTCAAAGGTCAAGCCAAGATTCTCGCAAAGGTGAAGCCCTCCAATCAAGAGTGAAATAAGATGCATTTGTGCATGATATTACAAAAGAAATGCTCATCCACTAAGGGGTTGCTAATTCTTTTATCTTGATTTTAAACCTAAACTTTAGGTGAGGTTATGAGTTATTTATTTTAATTTGAGTTGTTAAGTTTGGTAAAAGATTTATTTTTCCTAAGAGCCTAATCCACATCCAATCCATACATAAAGCAAGGAAGAAACTAGAAAAAAAATTATGCCACTTAATGCAAAAGCTAAACAAATCATCAATCAATTTATAAAGCTAATCATAAAAGAATAAAAGGCATTGTGGTGGTACCATCACACAAACTAAAATATCAAATATGGGTAGGAGCTCTACCCTTATACAACCATTACAAATGAATTAAATTACAATTAAGCAAGAATTCATTGTTATGGGGTCTTCAAGCTTTATTTCTTCTTTCTTTATTTCTTCTTTCTTCTTTCTTTCTTATCTTCTTTCTTCTTCTTTTGGATGGTTGGAAGGTGGATGCTCCAAGGCTTCACATGGTGCATAAGATAGATCTTATGACCAATATTCATCCTAATCCCCATAACAATCATTCCAAAATCCTAATTGCACAAATTTTACATGAAAAGGAAAAGGAAATCTAACTAACACCGCAAAATAAAGGTTAGCTATAAACCACATAAATCCCAAGCATGTATATTGGACTTATCACCCACATGGGTGACTAAGTCCACTAATATGGATTATGCTTAGGGGTATAAACACTTGCAAGCAAAACATTTATATATTTTATTTATGATAGCACCCTTAAGCACAATCCCTACAGAAAGAATAGTTAGAATAAGACATCCTACCATTCATTCTATAAGCATACACCCAACATCAAAAACATATATCACAAAATAAACAAACATCAAACCATGCACACCTAACCTAAAGCTAGAAGTGACTTAGGCTAATGTGTATGCTTTGAAGGTTTGTGTATGCTTAGCTATGGCTTTAGTTCAAATTTTCTAAGTGTGAAGAACATGTTCAACTTAGAGGAGGTTTCATTTAAGTTGTTTAATTATTTTGGGTTGATTTTATTTCATGTTTTGATTTGTTCAAGTGAATCCTACAATTAATTACTAAATTATGAAGAGGGAAGAGAAGAGAACTTCTCTTTCCTAACCTAATTTCTAAAGTAGATTCACATTTTAGTTTTATTTAGGTGAATATTTTGATTAAATCTTTTAATTAATCTAAGTTTAGATAAACTCTAAACAAACCTATTCAAAAAAAGGTATTTTAAGATTAAATAAAATGAACCAAAATTCACATAACACACATTACTTCATTTCTTTCCCAACATATATAACATGCATATGAATGAATCCTAAGCATATCTATACATACAAATGAGAGTATTTAACACACTTTATGATGCATGCTAAGTAATCAATTTAGAAATTGAATATGCATGATTTTTCTTAAGTAGAAAAGGGTTTCCTTATCCAAATTTTCACATACACACACATGAAAGTAAGAAAGACATAAGTGAGTACAAGCATTGTTAACCAGGTGTAAGGTACAAGACTACTTAGGGCTACTTAAAGCCTTGTAACTTTGAGGTTGTCCAGACTAATATACCACTTTCTTAAATACAAACATATGTATAAAAAATGAAATAGAAAGGAAATGCAAAAGTTATATTAATGGATTCATTTTATTTATGCAATTTATGTATGCAAGTATAGGTAGCCCATCTTAGGTGATAGCATAGGGATGAATAGGATGTAGAATTTGGTGAGTGTTAGGTTTTTTCAAATGAACCATGTATCTCACCAAATTTATTCAAAACTATGCTAACATAAAGAGAAAGGAAACCTATGCTAAGCATTCCTTTATAATTTATCACATGCAAACTCATAATTAGAATATAAGTAGCATACTTTCATATTTGGTATTTTATTTATATGTTTTGAAAATAATTTGGATTTAGTAGTGATAATAGCCATTCATATTTCTACTTTAACCAACACATGCAAATTTGACATAAAGTAAACAATTTCATTTTAAATTTGAATTTGAAAATATGAATGCATGAAACACATGACATACAAATTTAACATGTTGGGGAAAGATTTAAAACAATGAAAGCATGTAAACAAGTTCACATCACTTAAATCCTAAAGACATTCTTATAGAATAAGAAAGTTTAAAATAAATCAAAGTGAATTCAAAGTGATTTTTGTTTAGTTTGAAGTTTGATTTATTTTGAAAAGGTGAGGTGAGTTTGTTGTTCCTAACCCATTCCACATATGTTTGATATTTTTGTTTAATTTTAATAATTAGATATATTTTTAAGTATTGATTAGGTTAAGATATGAATTAAGTAACTTAATTAACCCTCACACCACCTTAGAATAATTAACCAAATAATTATGAGCCAATGAGATGACATAAAATCACAAGGAATTTAAATTTGCAATGCAATTAATAAGAAAAGGCTAATGCAATTTGGCTCACAATTAAAAATTAATTAAGCTAAGGTTTAGCTTAAGTAATTTCAAAACACCTTCATACTTATGAATTGAGTTTTGATTTTGTTAATTAAACTTAGGCTATTAAACACCTAAGCATCTACCCAAAGTAGATTAATTAAGTTCTAAAACTTTTTTAGAATTTTTTGGAAAATTAATTAAGGGATAATTAATGAATTAACCCTTAATTAAGAAGATTAAGGAGAGAGAAGAAGGGGTTTAGAGAATAGCTTAGGAAATGCCCCAAAATTATTCTATAAACCTCCTACTTATTGGATCTAACCTTAATCAACCCTAATCATGGATTAAAACTACTAATCATACCTTATTATCCTTAATTACAGGGTGTGATTAGGAAATTCATATGCAATTCTTCTAATCAAGCTTTCAATAAATCTTGAAAATTAGGGGAGGTAGTCATCCCCTAAAACATATTCAAGAAATTTGGGATTAATCAAATGCCTAATTAAAATTAATTAAAATAAACTTTCCAATAAATCAAATTCATAGAAAAATATAATTCAAAACCCATTGAAATTAATTTTAAAATATTCTAAATTGAATTATCTTTCCATAGATTTATTTCATATTTTTGAGTTTTAGAGGGAGTTATAAATTTTAGAAGATCCTAAAGTTAATTAATTAAAACATTTAACTAATCCCACAGCTCATGGCGATGTGGTGGTGGATTGGCTTTACATCGCGTCATGAGGGGTTACTTAAATGTCAAATTCAAGGTGGTTGGTGACACACATGGTTTGATCTCTACCGTGAGATCTCCCACATTTTAAAATGGGTAAAATCTAATGTGGAATTATCTCATCGTCCATCTAAAATGTGGATGGACATAGATCTCCCAAGTTCTTTCCCTTGAATGTCCATGATCAAGGGAAGATCCAAGATCGATCTAGCATGGATTCAAATCAAACTCAACCACACCATCTAAAGCTAAAGAGCGTAAATCCAATGTCAAAATCCATGGGGTGAAAATTTCTTTCACAAAGCTCCACCACATTGAGTTTAATTATCAAAATCCATACCTCACCGATGCTCGATTCCCTTGGAGAAGCTTCTTAGTTGAGATGAAGCCTTGCTGAAGTTTTGAGCACTTGAGGTTGAGTGGATCTTCTATGGGTCACCTTCTCCTTAGCTTGAGCTTGGCTTTGATCCAATTAAATCCTTCCTTGAGAACTCCAGCATGCTTGGGTGTCGACTTAGCTACTTGATGAAGTATGCAAGAGAATTGGACACAATTTGAGTGAAGGAAGTTAGTCTTCAATGGACTTCCCATTTTCAATGAAAATCGAAATGGTTTCAAATCTTCTCTAAGAAGCTTGGGACACTCTCTAATGTTTTCTAGGTTTCTTAGCTTCAATCAAGAGGGAATTTTGAATTAGGGGAGTATATCTCCCCATGAATTGGATGACCAATGCACTTGCCATTTTGATCCAATTGAGCATAGGAAGTGGGTTGTTTGATGTTAGAGTGTGCACATGGTCGTTTGAGCCAATGAGTGGATTTCCAACCTCCCATGTGCTTAATTTGAGTGGGAGGGAGTTTGAACATTTTGACCCATGGGGTTGGGTTTGGTCTAGGGACCAATGGGCTGACCCAAACCCATTGGGTTGGGTGCACCACTAGTCACTAGGTCCCTTGAGATTTTGGAAAGCTCAAGTGAATGTGAAGAGGGTATGACCAAATTACCCATGGATTAAGCCAAAATTATTCTATGGACTAGGGGTAGAATGATTATTTTACTAATTTTCACTTTGGAGATGTTGGGTATGTGGAGAAACTAGGTTTGGCCAAGTTTCATAAGATTTGGAATTCATTTGATAGGGTTTGGCTCATGTTGACCCATTTAGGTCAAAATGGGTCAACTTGGGTCAAGTTGACCAATTGGTCAAATTATGTCAAACCAGGTTGGGTCAAGTTCATATGACCATTTGAAATATTTTGTGCTTTGGTTTGATTCAATTTGGTATAGTTTTTAATTTGGCTCATATGACTTCATTTAGGTCAAATGGGTCAAGTTGACTATTTGACCCATTTGACCTATTTGGGTAGGTTGGGGTAGGTTTAGGTTAGGTTAGTCATATGGAGTGGATTGGTATCTTTGTTTCCAATCAATTTGGTTAAGTTCAATTTGGCTCAACTCATGACCACTTTAGGTCATGTTGGGTCTCAATTGGGCTAGGTTAGGTCTAGTTGGCCAATTGAGGCTTTGGTCAAGTTCAACAAGTGATTTGGAATGAACTTGACCCATTGGTTTCAATCAATTTGGCTTAGATCAAGTTTTGACACATTTTGACCCTTTAGGTCAAAATGGGTCAACTTGGGTCATGTGGTCAATTGGGCTAGGTTAGGCTCAAATGTTGGCTTGGTCAAGTTCAAACATAGTCATGAATGAACTTAGATCAATGGTTTCAATCAATTTGGCTTATGGTGGAATTTGGCTATGTTAGGTTTCATTTTGGGTTGTGTTGACTTGGTCAACCCTTAGGTTTGACTTGGTTTGACCCAATTTGATTGATTGATCATCCCATGATGATTGTTGATCATGATGAGAGGGATATATGAGTTTGATTTGATTGTTTGCATTTATATTTTATTTATATATGTGAATATAAATGAGAATATAAATAAATTTTGAAATCAAATTTTTTAATTGATTTGATCGATGAAGCTAAGTCTTTAAGGAGAATTAAATTGAATTTTCTTAAAATTTTGATATTTGATTAAATTCATATTCTTAGGAAGTTTGCTGAATTATTAAGTATTTTTATGTTTTATTTTGATTGTTCAATTTATTTGTTAATTCAATGAATTAATGATTCTTGTATATTACTTGGTTCATATTGACCTGAGATTTGGAAAATCAAGAATTCAAAATTTATTGAGATTTGGTTTCGATAATTAAGATTGGTTCATGAATTTTATGTTTCTAAAGTTTGATTGATTTGATGTTTTGGTGAATTTTTTATTATTTGATTAAAATAAGAATTTATTTAGATTCAATAAAGTATTTTATTTTCACTTATTCTTAAGAAATATTTAATGAGAGTTTATTCATAATTTTGGTTAACGCTGATTTATTATAATTTAATTAATTTCATGTCATTTAATTGAATTATTTAATTCTTTTAATTACCTAAAGTTAATTAGTTACTTATTAGGTTGATAGGTTTAATTAAGTTTAATTAGTGTTCTAATGTTCATTAATGTTTATTATATTGATTTAAGGTTGTTAGATCAATATTTCTTAATTATTTTATTAAAAGATTATTAATTTAATTAATTAAAAGGTTAAGCATATGAAATTTCAATTCCCTTGAATTCAGAATTAAATCCCCAAAAATTCATGGTGTATTTTATGCTTAATTTCATTTCCCCAAAGTTTCAAAGTAATTAGATTCTAATTTGAGATTAGTTTTAATATGTTTTAATTAAACTAAAATTAAGGGAAAATAACCCAAAAATTGAGAATTTCGGATTTCTCTCATCAAATGAATCCATTGAGCTTTATTTATAATTTTCTAATTTATATTTGATTTTATATGATTTTAGAAGTTTTCTAGATTTTTTAAATTAATTAAATTTATTTAAATGCCACACGGGATCCTTGTGCCAATGGAATGCATGGCCCACCTGGTGTCGCCAACAGAAGTTCAAAACACGGATCTCTTACAAATCCGACAAAGATCGATGATCCAAATAATCGACGGACGCATAGATCTTCTCCTCCTTCAATTCCTGGGAGCCGAGGACCGTTAGTATTTTGCTAATATCTTTTGATATAGGTAATGAAATCACACGATTTCAAGTGATACACGATCGTGGAAAGAAATCCTTTGATTCTATAGATCAACTTGAAGATCATGTTTATTAAACTGACCATAACTGAGTTTTGAAGAAAAGCTTAAGATCAACAATGGCATACCTCAATTTCTTAGATGGTTAGCCTTGCAATTGATCCTAGAGCTTCAAATGCTTGAAACGAACTTACTTGCCAAAGAAAATTAGGTTAATTCTTTATGGATTGCTCCCTAAGCCAACCCTTGATTGCTCTTTTCAATTTTGATGGTTTATAGTGATTAAGGACACTTGGGGAAGGATAGATTTCATTTTGTTGGTTTTGATATGTGAAAGTGTGTGTGTGTGTTTAATTTTCCTTGGGGAAGTCTCTCTTATTTTTTTCCATATGGCAATGAGCTTTTCTCTTTTTTTTTTTCTTTCTTTCCCTCCTCTTGGTTGACTAAGGTCAGCAAACTCTTGGAGGTTTGCACCTTGCCTTAATTGCCTTCTCTACCATTGAAGGCAACCATCCTCTTGGGAGGTGCCTTTGGCTTGGAGTGGATGAGGGGAAGAAGGAGTTTGCATGGGAAGAGGTGGAAGGAATTTTTCTTTCTTCCCATTTCCCATTTTCTAATTTTATTTTATCTTGCTTTTATTATTTCCATGTAATATGGCATTAACATCTTAGTTTGGATTAAAGTATGATATGAAATTAATCTCAAATGGATTTGAGATTAGGTTTAATTCCATTTGAATTGCTTAGGAATTTGAATCCAACCAAATGCTTTGATGCAAAGTATTTGGATTTAACTTTACCCTTTGAATTTTTTTAGTTTATTCTTAAACCATAATGCAATTGATGGTCAAATTATGATTTGATTAAACCATTTAATTTGAGTTGATTTTAAACTTAATTTTATTTTAACCCATTTAGCTTAAATGGGTTAGGTATGATTCCAAATGAATTTAAATGATCAATTTAATTTAAATGGAATGGGTTTGGATCTTTCATTCAATTTAATTTGGTTTTGAGTTCAATGTGGCTTATTTAGGTTATTTTGATTTAAGGAATTTAATTTACCTAGGCCTCCATGGACTCAAATATCTTTGTTATTGTGATCACACATATTCATTTGATTATTTAAAATATTTTTGGTGATTTAATTTAGTCAAATTTAGTGGGTTAACTTTTTTGACCAAGTGGGCCCACTTAAGTCAATTCTAGGTTGACTAGAGTTAACTTTAGGTTTGACTTTGAATTTTCATTTTATTTTCATTGATTCACTTGATTTAATTTATGTTGGAAGTTTGATTTGGTTTTGAATCAAACCAAGTAGATTGGATTTAGCTCAAAATGCATTTCCTAAGTCATTAAGCATAGTGATTTGAATAGTGAATTAGAAATCTCTATTTGAACTTGATATCATTTGCTAAAATGACCTCTTCCAAAAAATGAGGTCAACGAAGAGGGTTGAATTTGTTTCAATTTATTATTTGTTCAATTGTGTTTGTTTTATATTTTTATATTTTGAGGTGGGTCTGTGGTTTGCAATGGATGTATTGTGTAGGACCATGACGGTCTTGATCTACTACAGATTTACCAATCCAAAGAGGTAGTCCAAAGTAGGCTATCCAACCAAAGGAATGCCTTTCGGTGTGTAGCATACTAGGAAGAAAGCGTAGTAGACTTACATCCTCCAAAGTAGGGACCAATTCTGGGGTGACCTATTGGAAAGGCAACAGATCGAACTCAAGCTAGGGTTGACTATTGAGTTAATGCCGGGGACTTAAATCACTCAAAGATAGTCAAAGATTAATTTTATATTTAATTTGTTTTGATTATGAATCCCATTAGTTTGTGATGGAGCGCCGGTAGGGACCATGGTGGCCTTGATCTAGCACGATTTACCAATCCAAAGGGGTAGTCCAAAGTAGGGCTATTCAATCAAAGGAATGCCTTTGTACAATGATCAATTTAGGAAAGAAATCTTGGGACTCACATCTTCCACTACAAAAGAATGTTGGGGAGACACATTAGCAAGGTAACATGTCCACCCACCTAGGTGACTATTGAGTGAATGCCGGGAGACTTAAACTAATTCAAAGATAGTCAAAGATAGATTTCATTTTATTGAGTGAATGATGGAGGTGTTGGGTATAGTGTCTCCTGCCGATCTCAATACCTTCCAAAGTCTCGCTCATGGAAGAGGGAACCGTATCTACCATGTGTACCCCCACTAAATCCTCTAACGGTCATCTTCATTCGGATCAAACCGACCTTCTCATCCTCTAAATTAGACCAATCCTAAGATTTCCTTCTTCTCCACTAGATCCGAGCTACAATGTCATCTAGGATGGTCTAACTGAACATGCATGAAAGATCGACCAATAATGGGATCACTATCATGAAGATAGACACCTAACCTCTAATGTTGCGGCTGATCTTGTGAGGACTACTCACTAGAGAAAGATATTCATGATTCCGTTGGATGGGGAGGATTTATGGCCATGGGGAAATCAACTATTTCCTCCTCCCTCAACCGCCGCACTATCTCCATAGCTTGTGGTGGTGGTTGTGAAGGGATAAGTACTATACTGAGGTCGGCATTCCTTATTCACCACGAATGGTAAGGTCAGGAGAGCTCAACCTTGCCATAATAAGTGATGTAGATGAAGGATCTCAACATAGGATCACCAACGAGGTTCTTTTCTCCCGATGTGGCCTTCATGGCCTTGGCTAGAATAATAGATCGGGAGATGTACAAGAGATGGAGGTGGAGAAGAGTGGTGTGGTGGAGACACCACGACTCTCTCAAGATAGGAGCTCCTCGCTATGATGTGTAGTTCCCGTGAGTAAGATGTCGGATGGTCTACGAGGCGTGCCGATCGGAAAGTCCACAAGGCCGATCACATTGATTATACCTCGCTCTTAGTAACATGAAATAATGGCTTCTAGCCCTCTCCTAAGTCACTGCAATTCTAGAATGACATATCTCAAATCAAACTATGCCCCGACTCCGTCCGTAGACTTTGCTTACTGATATAAAATTGATCGTCACTTCCTACTCACCAACAAGTGCAATAATCATGGAGGTGAGAAATCCTCCCAACATCATCTCTATCAAATCTAGAGAGAGTGGAGCTAGTTTTCAGTAAGCGGGAAACCATCCTAGGAAAATCCTCACAAAATAGCAGCCTCCAACTCACGACAATGTGAGTGTGACCGCTTGATCATGCAATTCTTATTTTGTGTTGAGTAGTGTAGAACTATACCCAACTAGGAAGATAAGGAGACCACTGGATCGGAGAGCCTTCCCTTTGAGGAGTGAGTGGGTACCAACCCTAATAGGTAGCATGGGGAACAAGTGCACAGCACCACCGCATGCTATGTGGAACTACCACAACCTTCTTCTTTAGTGAGGGAAATCGATGGCATCTCGACCGGATGATCGCCAAGTCACCATGCTCTAACTATCGAGGGGGGTTCCCTCACATGTAATCGCCCCTTCAAAGACTCGACCAAAGTGGATGAGGTGGGCATAGTCGCGTGGAAGGCTACCGATCAAGGCCAAATCCATCCCATGAAGAAGCGTGAACACATACTACTGTCATAATGGAATGACTAAAAAATTGATCAAGTGATTGAAACTACAATGATAAAAAACAAACTTAAATCATTTTTTTTGGTTGTTGATTTTTTTGAATTTGAATTTAGAATTTGAATCCACACTCAATATCTTGAAAGTGTTGGGACTCAAAATGGATTTAGAAGAGATTTTGAGATTGATTAGAAAGAGGATTTTGAATGTAGGATCCATTTTCAATAAATTTGGGTATGTTGAAAATGGGTTCAAATATTTTGGAGATGCTTCCATAGGTTCATATTTGATTTTGATTTTTTGATTTTGAGGACCCTTCATTTAACAAATTTGAGTATGTTAAAGTAAAGAGTCAATTGGTTTTGTTTTGATCTTTGGATTTTGGGATTTACTCACTATCAAATTTGGGTATGCTAAGTGAAGTATTTGAAAACAATTTCTTCTTTTTGTTTACTTGTTTTGTGAATCATTGTGATTTAAAATGGAATTCTCATTTAGCAATTTTGGTTATGCTACATGAAGAATCCAAGTGTATTTATTTTTGAAGATTTTGAAAATAGGATTCTTAGCAAATTTAGCTATGCTAAGGAAATCCAATGTGTTTTTTTTGAAGATTTTGAAAATAGGATTCTTAACAAATTTATGTATGTTAAGGAAATCTAATGTGGTTTGTTTTATTTTTTGTTTGAATTTTGAAAAGGAATATTCTTAGCAAATTTAAGTATGCTAACTAAATCAAATCTATTTCTTTTGTTATTGATTTGATTTTGAAAAGAGGATCCTTATCAAATTTAGGTATGCTAAGAAAATCAAATGTTGTTGCTTTTGTTTTGTTTTTTTTTATTTCATTTTGAAAAGAGGATCCTTAGCAAATTTAGGTATGCTAAAGAACCAAGCATATTTTTTTAAATTTTGATTTTGATTTTTATTTTTATTTTGAAAAGATGATGTTGATTTTATTTTGAAATTGTGATTGTTCATTTTGTTTTGAAAATGTGATTGTTCATTTTTTTTGAATGAAAATCTTCATTCAAATTTGAATGAAGATGTTCATTTGTGCTTTTTGAAAATATGATTGTTAAATTTTATTTTGAAAGAGATGATTGTCTTTAATTTTGAAAATGAAAATCCTCATTAATTTGAATGAGGAAGTTCATTTGTGCTTTGAAAATATGATTGTTAAATTTTATTTTTGAAAGAGATGATTGTCTTTTATTTTGAAAGTGAAAATCCTCATTAAATTCAATGAGAAAGTTCATTTGAGCTTTTTTTGAAAATGTGATTAGGATTTTATTTTTAAAAGAGATTGTTGATTTTCTTTTGAAAAAGATGATTGTTCATTTTGTTTTGAAAAATGAAATCTTCATTCAATAAATGGATGAAGATGTTCATTTGTGCTTTTGAAAGTTGTGCTTTTTTGATTTTAATTTTGAAATGATCCAACATATAACAATCATGAAGATTGTTAGATGAGGCTTATGAAAATTTTGTGTAAAACATTTTATTATGTGCATTTTGAAAAAGTACTTTTGGAAATTGATGTTTCTTATGAAGAATTTATTTTTCTTTATTCTTGAATGAACCTTTACCATAAAATGGTAAGGAGGAAGTCTTTAATTATTTTTTGTATTAAATTTTTATTTTACCCATTGGGAAAACCAACGGGGTTTTACACCAACAGGTGAGGTCCTAAACCTAAAGATGTTGGCTAGCAACTTAAGGATGAAATGAAGTGCCAATAGAAAAGAAAGATAGTCTTTATTCAAAAGGTACAAACCACTATCAATACTTAGAGACAACAATCATGTACCAAAGATGGAGAGAGGAACCATCTCCGGAGTTGCTAGAAAAATGTGAAAATTTTAATATATATATATATATATATATATATATATATATATATATATATATATATATATATATATATATATATATATATATATATATTCTGCTTCACCCATCCCTTTTGAAAAGAGGATAGATGAAAATAAAATATAAAACACCTTGTCGGACACCACGTAGATCAGATGTTCTTATTAGGTGATTGGGTATGATATTAAGAAAGGGTGTACTACTCGAGAGATAGAAATCACCATGCTTGACCTTATTTTTAGAATGAGCTCAACCCCCATCTTAGACATAGGAATTCTCTTAGACTTTAAGAGTTCCTTAGTCTTAAGACACATCTAGTGATTAGGTGGACACCCAACTCCCTAGTGATTTAGAAGAGTTAGCCATAGAATAGGTCATGCCTTGGGTGTTAGGAAATTTGCCTACTTTGCCTAAACCATTCATGACTTTCCTTCTTTCAAATCAAACTCCAAATAAATTCTATTTGATTTTCTCCAAATTCAAATCAACTCCATGATTGAAATCCATGATTGAAATCTATGATTGAAGCCCATCAAAATCCATCGAAATTCCTAAGTCCAAATTTTGCCAAAGTCCTTAAGCCTCCTTTAAGGATTTAACCCAAATCATGATCAAAACTAAATCAAACCTTGAGATTATCTCATACCACATTTATATTCTCATTTAAATTAACATTTATAAATAAAATATAAATGCAAAACCATCAAATAAAATTCAAAATTCAAAGTCAATTCATGAAAATTTTCTTAAGTCCCTTTAATTTTCATTAAAGGACTTAGCCAAAATCAATCCTAAACCTTGATCAAACCTATTCAAATTCATGGGATTTTCTCAAAACTTATTTATATCCTCATTTATATTCTCATATAAAATGAAATATAAATAAAATCAATCAAATCCAACTCAAAAAATTAAATTTCAATTTAAAATTTCTTTAAATCCTTTAAATTACCTTTAATGGATTTAACCAAAATCATGATTAAACCACTTCAAATTGTTGAAATTTTCTCATATTCCATTTATATTCTCATTTATATTCATATATATAAATGAAATATAAATTTAAACAATCAAACAAATTCCAAAAATCAAACTCAAATCAACTCAAAATTCAATCTAAGTCTTTCAAGACAAAATCTTGAACTTAGCCAAATCAATTTCAAATCAAGCCAAACTCTTTGATTTTCACTCATAGTTCAATCAACCCTACAATCATGAGCTCATATATAAATCCAAACTTCAATCAAACAATCAAAACCTAAATAAAAATCAAACCCAAACCCCTTTCATATTCTTTTCTTTGAATATGAAAATTTTCAAATGGATCAAAACCCAATTTGACTTCAAACCACTTGTAAATGGATTTATATTTCAATTATAAGTCTAGATACAAGATCAACCAACTTCAAATCAAGCTTTGACCAAGATTTAACCCACTTAGGCTCACTTGACCCAAATAACCTAAAGTACCCTTATGAGCCAACTTTTGATCCTAACTAAATTGGATTGAACCAAACTCATATATCTCTCATCATGATCAACAATCACTATGGGATGATCAATCAATCAAATTGGGTCAAACCAAGTCAAACCTGGGGTTGACCAAGCCAAAACTTAACCCAAAATGAAACCTAATATAGCCAAATTTCACCATAGGCCAAATTGATTGAAACAATTGATCCAAGTTCACTCATGACCTATGTTTGAACTTAACCAAGTCAACCTTTGAGCCTAACCTAACCCATATGGTCAACTTGACCCAAGTTGACTCATTTTGACCTAAAGGGTCAAAATGTGTCAAAACTTGATCTAAGTCAAATTGATCCAAACCAATGAGTCAAGTTCATTCCAAATCACTTGTTGAACGACCAAATCCTTAATTGACCAACTAGACCCAACTAGCCCAATTGACCTTAGACCCAACATGACCTGGGGGTCATGTTGAGCCAAAATTGAACTTAACCCAAATTGATTAGAAACAAAGATACCAATCCACTCCATATGATTAACCTAACCTAAACCTACCCTTGACCTACCCCAAATAGGTCAATGGGTCAATAAGTCAACTTGACCCATTTGACCTAAATGAAGTCATATGAGCCAAAACTAAATATATACCAAATTGAACCAAACCAAAGCCACCAAAACATTTCAAATGGTCATATGAACTTGACCCAACCCTTGGTTTGACCCAATCCAATTGTCAACTTGACCCATGGTGACCCATTTTGATCTAAATGGGTCAACATGACCCAACCCTATCAAATGGATTCCAAATCAAATGAAACTTGGCCAAACCTAGTTTCTCCACATACCCAACATGTCCAAAGTGAAAAAAAACAAAATGACCATTTTAACCCTAGGCCATAGAACAAATTTTGGCCTAACCCAAGGGCATTTTGGGCATACCCTATTCACAATCACTTGAGGCTTTCCTAAAAGCTCAATGGGACTTAGTGATGAGTGGTGCATCCAACCCAATGAGTTTGGGTCAGCCCATTTGGTCCCTAGACCAAATCACCATTTAGCTTAAAATTGAATTTTTGAATTCCCTCTTAAGCCCAATTTAAGTATGGGAAGTTAGCAATCCATTCCTTGGGTCAAATAGACCATGTGAACACTCAAAACAACCTAAATAACCTCCAATCTCAATAATTGGATCAAAATGATAAGGAATGGTTCGTCATTCGATTGCCATGGGGAGATATACTCCCCTAATTCAATGAAATTTCAATTCACTCTGATGGAAGCCTAGGAACCATTGCATTCCCAAGCTTCTTAGAGGATTTGAATTCCTTATCTCTCGGTTTTACAATGCAAAAATGGGGAGCTCCAATCCACACTCCATTGATCAAGTTTGAATTGGCCTAAGCTTCTCTCGAAGTTCTAGAGGCAAGGAAGAGCTCAATTTAATCAAAGTCAAATCCCAAATGAAGTGGTGTTGGTCCATTGATCCACTCAATCCCAAGGCCTAAGAATTTCATGGCTCTCCACCGATGAAGCTACCTCATCGATCTCGAGCACGGTGATCACCTCGGACGATAGAGATCACTAAACTCAATGTGGTGGAGCTTTGTGAAGGAAATCTTCACCTCATGAATTTTGATTGGATTTGTCGTTTCTATCTCTCTAGATGGTGCGGTTAAATTTTGTATGATTCCATGCTAGATCTTCCCTTTGATCATGGAAGGTCTTTATTGATCAAGGAAAGAACTTGGCTCATCTCACCCATCTATCCACATTTTAGATGGATGGTTGGGATTATTTAGCACGTTAGTAATCGATTTTTTAAAATCACGTGAATCCTTAGCCATCCCATCTTTGATGACCAAAAGGATGCGCCACCACGCTTTGTGAGGTGACAACTTAAGTTGTCCCTCATGTGACATGTAAAGCACATCCACCGCATCGAGCCAAGGATTGCAGGATTAGTTAAGCAATTAATTAATTCCTAATTAATTCAGAGAACTTCTAAAATTTATAATTCCCTCTAGAAAAATTTAAAGGAAAAATGCTATGGAAAAATAATTTCATCTAGAATATTTAAATGGATTTTGAATATCTCTTTCTCTAATTTGGGTTTTTTGGGAATCTTAATTAGCTAATTATCCTTTAATTAGGTCATCAAATAATCTAAAATTTATAGGGTTCATTTTAGATGACCTGCCTCCCTTAATTTTCTTGAGATTTATTGAGGGCTCAATTGGAGAAATTACTATCTCATTCCCAATTATCCCTTTCATGTAATTAAGTATAATTAGGGTATGATTAGTGGATTTACCCCATGATTAGGATTTATTAAAGTCAAATCTAATAAGTAGAGGTTTATGGAATAATTTTGAGGCATTCCCAAGCTTTTCCCTAAACCCCTCTTCTCTCTTTAATTTGCTTTAATTAAGGGTTAATTCATTAATTATCCACTTAATTTTCAAAAATTTTAAAAAGTTTGAGAACTTTATTAATCTACCTTGGGTAGATGCTTATGTGTTTAATAGCCTAAGTTCAATTAAGAAAATCAAAATCCAATTCACATGTGTGAAAGGGTATTTTGAAATTACTTTAAACCCCTTAGCTTAATTAACTTTTAATTGTGAGCCAAATTGCATTTGGCCTTTTCATTATTAGGTGCATTGCAAATTTAAATTCCTTGTGGGTTTTATGTCATCTCATTGTCTCATATTATTTAGTTAATTCTTCTAAGGTGGTGTAGGTAAGGGTTAATTAAGTCACTTAATTCATACCTTAACCTAATCAACACATAAAAAATGGATCTAATTATCTATAAATTAAATAAAAATAATAAACACATGTGAGAATGAGTTAGGAACAACAAACACATCTCACCTTTTCAAAATTAAATCAAACTCAAACTAAACAAAATCATTTTGAAATTTACTTTGATTTATTCTAAATTTTTTATTCTATAAGAATGTTCATTTACATGCTTTCATTATTCTATATATTTCCTAACATGTTAAGTTATATGCATTATGATTTCATACATTCATATTTCTTAAATTTTAAAATGAAATTATTTACTTTATGTCAAACTTGCATGTATTGGCAAAAGTAGAAAATATAAGTGGATATTATCACTACTAAATCCAAATTATTTTCAAAACTTATAAATGAAATATCAAATTTGAAAGTGTGCTACTTATATTTTAATTATAAGCTTGCATGTGATGGATTATAAAAGCATGTTTAGCATAGGTTTCCTTTCTTTTTTTATGTTGGTATAGCTTTTGAATAGAAGTTAGTAAGATGTAGGGTTCATTTGAAAAGAACCCAACACTTACTTAATTCCATACTCTATTCATCTCTTTGCTCTCACCTAAGGGGTTGCCTATACTTGCATGCATAAATTGCATAAACAAAAATAAATCCATTAAACAACTTTTGCATTTTCCTTTTCTATTTCATTTCTTTTATATACATGTTTGTACTAAATAAAAGTGGTATATTAGTGAACAACCCGGGTTGTGAGACTTTAAGTAGCCCTAAGTAGGTCTTGTACTTTACACCTCGGTTAATAATGGCGTTACTCACTTATGCCTTTCTTACTTTCATGTATGTATGTAAAATTTTGGATAATGAAAACCTTCTTA
This sequence comes from Cymbidium sinense, assembly GCA_021442155.1. Classification (NCBI taxonomy): domain Eukaryota; kingdom Viridiplantae; phylum Streptophyta; class Magnoliopsida; order Asparagales; family Orchidaceae; genus Cymbidium; species Cymbidium sinense. The sequence goes on along the minus strand of CM038220.1, from coordinate 16,065,880 downwards.
AAGCCTACAACGGGTTGTCAAGACTAATATTTTCTTTAAATACATATGCATGTAAAGAAGAAATAAATGGAAAAGAAAGATGCAAAGTTTATACTTATTTGATTTTGGTTTGATTGTTTAATTTATGTGTGATGTGGAATTCCTTCTTAAGTCATGACGAGGAATGTATAGGAATGGATTTAAGCAAATGTTATGTCCTTTTCAAATGGACTATACACTTTACTAATCCTATACACTTCTATGTTAAGAAAGAGAGGGAGAAGGAAAACCACATAATACATATTTATATTTACATGCAAGCTTATAAATAATTATAAGTAGCATACCTTTCAATTTTAATATTTAATTTATAAATTTTGAAAATAATTTTGAATTTAATAGTGATAATAGACATTCATATTACTACTTTAGCCAAAACATGTAATTTGACATAAAGAAAATATTTTATTTTAATTTTAATTTTTAAGGGATGAATGCATGATTTTCATATGACATACACATTTAACATGCTAGGAAAGAAATAAAGTGATGAAAGTAATATAAATTCATTCACCCTAATTAATTCCTAAAGACAATCCTATGGAATTGAATTACTTAAAGTAAATCAAATTTGTTTTAAGGAGATTTTATTTGATTTTGAGTTTGATTTTAATTTGAGAAATGTGAAATGAGTTTACTAATCCTAACCCATTCCACATGTTTATTATTTTTGTTTAATTTTTAGATGAGATTTTTTATATTTTGATTAGGTTATACATTAAGTGTATTAATTACCTTACATATACCACCTTAGCATATTTAATCAAATAATTATGAGCCAATGAAATGACATAAAACCACACAAAGAATTTAAATGAATGCACCTAGAAAGAAAAGGGCCTAATGCATAATAATTAATGATTAATTAAACTAAAGGGTTTAAATTAAGTAATTTTATAACCCTTCCCACACATGTGGATTATGTTTTGATTTCCTTAATCCACTTAGGTTATTGAACACCTAAACACCTACCCAAAATGAATTAGTTAAGTTCTAGAAGGTTTTAAAATTTTATCAAATTAGGTATGTAATTATGGATTAATTTAAAGTTTGGATTAAGGAAGAAAGAGGGGTTTAAGGAATAGCTAAAGAAAATATCCCAAAATTATTCTCTAAACCTCCTGCTCACTTAAACAAAATAATAATTAACTCAATCAAGAAATCAAACTAAATTACACACTTAAACTTAATGACATTAGAGAGTAATTAGAATGAATCCAACAATTACCCTAATTAAATCATTAATAAATCTCAAAAATATTAGGTGAGGCGAGTCATCCCACCAAATACACATGAGAAGTTTGAGATTAATTAATGAAATAATGAGAGGGTAATTAGCCTAACTATATTCCCAATAAAACCTAAATTTAAAATAACATTGTTCAAAATCTATCAAAATCAATTTTATAATATTCTACATTTAATTATCTTTCATATGCAATTTATTTCTGATTTTCTACACTTAAATATGAATTTTGAAGATTTTTTGATTAATTAGGTAATTAATCTCTAATTATGTGACTAGTGCCACGTGAGGAACGTGGCACGTGCTTTCCATGGTGCGAATGAGAATGCACTTAAGTTATTATATCATAGCACATCGCGTGGTACACTTTTCTCCCCATCCATTGATCAAGGATCTGAATTGAGATCAATCACACGGTTCTTAAGGGTTGTGTCTTGATCATGGCCATCCATCCAAAATGCGATGGATGGCCCATGATCCATCCTTGATCTTCACGGAGATGGCCACCATCCATCTTCTGGGAAGATCAACTTGATTGAGCTCGGATTGAAATAAAATTCAACCCACACCATCTAAGAGTAAAGGGAAAACACATCTAATGGCTAGGTTTGCTTGGGGTCTTCAGAAAGGACCACACCATGGCTAATTTAAGCTCGTTTAATGGCATACCGAGGCTATCACCAATGATTCTCAAGTAGCTTCAGATAGTGACAGCCTTGTTGAAGTTTTGAGGTGTTGAAATTGGATGGATCTTCCATGAACCAAGTTAACCTTCAAGTGGGCTCTTGGTCAAGAGTACCTCCCTTGCTTGGAGAACTTGTGTGAAGGCTTGGTTGAACTCGATTGAGTTCCCAATGGAGCTTGCAAAGTGAATTGGATTGGTTTGGAGTATTGAGTGAGATGGATTCATGAGGAGCTTTGGGAGACTTGGAAATGGTTCCTCCTGGCTTCGAGCTCAATCAAATTGGAGACCGCTTAATTGAAATGAAATTATGAGTATATCTCCCCTAGAGTAATCGGATGGTCGAGCTTAGCGATGTCATTTTTGATTAATTAACCTCATGCAATGGGTGTCATGGCATGATTTTGGCGAGAAGGAGTGGAGGAGTCATGTGCTTAATTCAAGTGGAGGAGGAATCCCATGTGCAAATGTCCATGGGGTGGTCGCTTGATCTTGTGTCGTTTGACCTAAACGCAATGGTTCATGTGCACCATGCCCATTAATGATCATTTGGTCTACTAAGAGGGTGCCAAGTGTCAAAAGAATTAACCAAATTCCAAGTGATTTGATTTTAGGTTATCCTATGGCCTAGGGATAAAATAATCATTTGACCTTGATTTTAATGAATATATTTGATATGATTGAAAAATAGGTTAGGTAAGTTTCACTGAATTTGGAGTTGGTTTGATGTGATTTGGCTCATGTTGACCCATTTAGGTCAAAATGGGTCAACTTGGGTCAAGTTGACCAATTGGTCAAATTGGGTCAAACCAAGGGTTGTGTCAAGTTCAAATGACCATTTGAAATGTATTGGAAACTTTGGTTTGGTTCAATTTAGTTTAGATTTGGTTTGGTTCATTTGATTTCATTTAGGTCAAATAGGTCAAGTTGATCAATTTGACCCATTTGACCTATTTGGTTAGATAATGGGTTGGTTTAGGTTTCGTCATTTAAAATGGATTGGTATATTTGTTTTCAATCAATTTGATTTATATTTAATTTGGCCCAAATGATATTGTAGTGTCGAGTTCATGGTCAATTGGGCTTAGTCTATAAATAATTAGGCATTGTCCAATTTCAACAATTATTTTAGAATGAATTTGACCCATTGGTTTCAATCAATTTGGTTTAGATCAAGTTTTGACACATTTTGACCATGGATTAACGAGCTCTATCTAAACAAATATTACCCAAAAAAAATCATGTTTGAAAATAATAATAATAAAACAAAATCACATTCCATTCATCAAAATTTTGGGTTTGGTTTAGGATTTTTAGAATTTAGGGTTTAGGGTTTAGGGTTTAGGTTTGGATTCAAAATTTAGATTTGTGGTTTAGTTTAGGTTATTTAGGTTTAGGTTGGTAGTGTGATTTTGTAGAGGAGTGGAGACAATGGGTGTGATTAGGATTTAGGGAGGGAGTTTAATAGTTCATATGTAGGGTCATGGATTTGATTTAACACACATGTAAACACAAAATTAACCAAAAATAATCTAGGTTGGGTGGGTGAGGATTTAGGGTTTAGAGGGAGGAGTGGGAGGGAGGGATAGGAGTTTAGAGAGGAGTGGTTGGTATTTAGATGGTTAGTTTAGGGTTTAGTTTTAGGGTAGGAGGGAGTTGATTTAGAGTTTGGGGTTTTAGGTTTAGTTTAGGGTAGGGTTTAGTTTTAGGGTTTTAGAGGGTTTAGGTCAACTTGACCCATTTGACCTAAATGAAGTCATATGAGCCAAAACCAAATATATATCAAATTGAACCAAACCAAAGCCACCAAAACATTTCAAATGGTCATATGAACTTGACCCAACCCTTGGTTTGACCCAATTTGACCAATTGGTCAACTTGACCATGGTGACCCATTTTGATCTAAATGGGTCAACATGACCAAATATCAAATGGATTCCAAATCAAATGAAACTTGGCCAAACTAGTTTCTCCACATACCCAACATGTCCAAAGTGAAAACAAATGACCATTTTAACCCTAGGCCATAGAACAAATTTTGGCTAACCTGGGCATTTTGGGCATACCCTATTCACAATCACTGAGGCTTTCTAAAAGCTCAATGGGACTTAGTGATGAGTGGTGCATCCAACCCAATGAGTTTGGGTCAGCCCATTTGGTCCAGACCAACCAATTTAGCTTAAAATTGAATTTTGAATTCCCTCTTAAGCAATTTAGCAGGAAGTTGAATCCATTCCTTGGGTCAAATAGACCATGTGAACACTCAAAACAACCTAAATAACCTCTCCAATCTCAATTGGATCAAAATGATAAGGAATGGTTCCATTCGATTGCCATGGGGAGATATACTAATTCAATGAAATTTCAATTCACTGTCGATGGAAGCAGAACCATTGCATTCCCAAGCTTCTTAGAGAGGATTTGAATTCCTTATCTCTGTTTCAATGCAAAATAGGGAGCTCAATAAATAGCTTTCTCCACACTTGATCTCCTTCCAATTACTCTGCACACATTGAGGGTCATTGAATTGGCAAGCTCTCCTCAAGTTCTGAGGCAAGGAAGAGCTCAATTTAATCAAAGTCAAATCCCAAATGAAGTGGTGTTGGTACCCATTGATCCACTCAATCCCAAGGCCTAAGAATTTCAAGGCTTCCACCGATGAAGCTACCCCATCGATCTCGAGCCTGATCACCTGTGACGATAGTTTTCACCAAACTCAATGGGTGGAGCTTTGTGAAGAAATCTTCACCTCATCAATTTTGTTGGATTTGTCATTCTATCTCTAGATGGTGGGTTAAATTTTGTATGATTCCATGCTGAGATCTTCCCTTTGATCATGGAAGGTCTTATTGATCAAGGAAAGAACTTATTCATCTCACCCATCTATCCACATTTTTAGATGGATGGTTGATTTTAGCAGTGAGTAACTGATTTTCCTCACAGGTGAATCCTTAGCCATCCTATCTTTGATGACCAAGGATATAGCGCGTGCCACCATCGCTTTGTGAGGACAACTGTTGTCCCCTCATGGGTGACATGTAAAGCACAATCGACCGCCCATTATGCATCGCGCCTTGAGCTAAGGATTGCGATTAGTTTCTAATTAATTAATTATTGAGAACTTCTAAAATTTATAATTCCCAGAAAATTAGAAAAATTAAAGGAAAAATGCTATGGAAAAATAATTTCATCTAGAATATTTAAATGGATTTTGAATATCTCTTTTCTCTAATTTGGGTTTTGGTAAGCTAATTATCCTTTAATTAGGTCATCAAATAATCTAAAATTTATAGGGTTCATTTTAGACCTCTCCCTAATTTTCTTGAGATTTATTGAGGGCTCAATTGGAGAAATTACTATCTCATTCCCTAATTACCCCTTTCATGTAATTAAGTATAATTAGGTATGATTAGTGGATTTACCCTATGATTAGGATTTATTAAAGTCAAATCTAATAAGTAGGAGGTCTATGGAATAATTTTATTTCCCCAAGCTTTTCCCTAAACCCCTCTCTCTTTAATTTTTTTAATTAAGGGTTAATTCATTAATTATCCACTTAATTTTCAAAAATTTTAAAAGTTTGAGAACTTTATTAATCTACCTTGGGTAGATGCTTATGTGTTTAAGCCTAAGTTCAATTAAGAAAATCAAAATCCAATTCACATGTGAAAGGGTATTTTGAAATTACATAAGCTAAACCCTTAGCTTAATTAACTTTTAATTGTGAGCCAAATTGCATTTGGCCTTTTCATTATTGCATTGCAAATTTACCTTGTGGGTTTTATGTCATCTCATTGGCTCATAATTATTTAGTTAATTCTAAGGTGGTGTAGGTAAGGGTTAATTAAGTCACTTAATTCATACCTTAACCTAATCAACACATAAAATGGATCTAATTATCTATAAATTAAATAAAAATACAAACACATGTGAGAATGAGTTAGGAACAACAAACATCTCACCTTTTCAAAATCAAATCAAACCTCAAACTAAACAAAAAAATCATTTTGAAATTTACTTTGATTTATTCTAAATTTTTTATTCTATAAGAATGTCTTTAAGATTTAAGTAAAGTGAGTTCATTTACATGCTTTCATTATTCTATATTTCCTAACATGTTAAGTTATATGCATTATGATTTCATACATTATTTTCATTTCTTAAATTTTAAAATGAAATTATTTACTTTATGTCAAACTTGCATGTATTGGCAAAAGTAGAAATATAAGTGGATATTATCACTACTAAATCCAAATTATTTTCAAAACTTATAAATGAAATATCAAATTTGAAAGTGTGCTACTTATATTTTAATTATAAGCTTGCATGTGATGGATTATAAAAGCATGTTTAGCATAGGTTTCCTCTTTTTTTTATGTTGGTATAGTTTTGAATAGAAGATGTAGGGTTCATTTGAAAAGAACCCAACACTTACTTAATCCCATACTCTATTCATCTCTTTGCTCACCCAAGGGGTTGCCTATATACTTGCATGCATAAATTGCATAAACAAAAATAAATCCATTAAACAACTTTTGCATTTTCCTTTATTTCATTTCTTTATATACATGTTTGTACTAAATAAAAGTGGTATATTAGTCTAGACAACCCCAGGTTGTGAGACTTTAAGTAACCCTAAGTAGGTCTTGTTTTACACCTCTGTTAATAATGGCTTTTACTCACTTATGCCTTTCTTACTTTCATGTATGTATGTAAAATTTTGGATAATGAAAACCTTCTTAAAGCCTCAGCAACCCCGGGTTGTCAAGACTAATATACCACTTTCTTTAAATACATATGCATGTAAAGAAGAAATAAATGGAAAAGAAAGATGCAAAAGTTTATACTTATTTGATTTTTGGTTTGATTGTTTAATTTATATGTGTGATGTGGAATTCTTCTTAAGTCATGAGTAGGAATGTATAGGAATGGATTTAAGCAAATGTCCTTTCAAATGGACTATACACTTTACTAATCCTATACACTTCTATGTTAAGAAAGAGAGGAGAAGGAAACCACATAATACATATCTTTATATTTCTTACATGCAAGCATACCTTTCAATTTTAATATTTAATTTATAAATTTTGAAAATAATTTTGAATTTAATAGTGATAATAGACATTCATATTACTACTTTAGCCAAAACATGTAATTTGACATAAGAAAATATTTTATTTTAATTTTAATTTTTTAAGGGATGAATGCATGATTTTCATATGACATACACATTTAACATGCTAGGAAAGAAATAAAGTGATGAAAGTAATATTCATTCACCCTAATTAATTCCTAAAGAAAATCCTATGGAATTGAATTACTTAAAGTAAATCAAATTTGTTTTAAGGAGATTTTATTTGATTTTGAGTTTGATTTTAATTTGAGAAATGTGAAATGAGTTTACTAATCCTAACCCATTCCCACACATGTTTATTATTTTGTTTAATTTTAGATGATTGTATGATTTTTATATTTTGATTAGGTTAAGGTATACATTAAGTGTATTAATTACCCCTTACATATACCACCTTAGCATATTTAATCAAATAATTATGAGCCAATGAAATGACATAAAACCACACAAAGAATTTAAATCAAATGCACCTAGAAAGAAAAGGGCCTAATGCATTTGGCTCATAATTAATGATTAATTAAACTAAAGGGTTTAAATTAAGTATTTTTATAACCCTTCCCACACATGTGGATTATGTTTTGATTTCCTTAAGCCACTTAGGTTATGAACACCCAAACACCTACCCAAAATGAATTAGTTAAGTTCTAGAAGGTTTTAAAATTTTATCAAATTAATTAGGTAGGTAATTATTGGATTAATCCTTAATTAAGTTTGGATTAAGGAAGAAAGAGGGGTTTAAGGAATAGCTAAAGAAAATATCCCAAAATTATTCTCTAAACCTCTGCTCACTTAAACAAAATAATAATTAACTCAATCAAGAAATCAAACTACTGATTACACACTTAATTAGACTTAATGACATTGAGAGTAATTAGAATGAATCCAACAATTACTCAATTAAATCATTAATAAATCTCAAAAATATTAGGGAGGCGTAAGTCATCCCACTAAAACATGAGAAGTTTGAGATTAATGAAATAATGAGATAATTAGTTCTATATTCTCTGCTAAAACGGCCACTTTAAATATGAAAATTATAATTTTAATGCACTAATCCAATATATGGGTACGTTTATGTGAAGCGATGAAATGGTTAAGTTATATTAAGCGCCACAGGGCATTAATGCTTTCTCCCCATCCATTTGATCAAGGACGATTGAGAGATCAATCACACGTGGTTGTGTTTGATGGCCATCCATCTGCGATGGATGGATGATCCATGATCTTCCTACGGGATGGCCACCATCCATCTTGTGGGAAGATCCTTTGATTGAGCTTGAAAATTCAACCCACACCATCTAAGAGTAAAACACATCTAATGGCAGGTCTTCACAGGACCACACCATAATTTCTCGGTTTAATGGCAGCGAGGCTATCACCAATTCGATTCTTGAAGTAGCAGATAATGGTGACGCCTTGTTGAAGTTTTGAGGTGTTGAAATTGGGATGGATCTTCCTATGAACCAAGTTAACCTTCAAGTGGGCTCGCCTTGGTCAAGAGTACTCTCCCTTGCTTGGAGAACTTGTGAAGGCTTGGTTGAACTGATTGAGTTCCCTAATGGAGCTCAAAGTGAATTGGATTGGTTTGGAGTATTGAGATGGATTCATGAGGGAGCTTTGGGAGACTTGGAAATGGTTCCTCCGCTCGAGCTCAATCAAATTGGAGACGTTAATTGAAATGAAATTATGGGAGTATATCTCCCTAGAGTAATGGATGGTCGAGCTTAGCGATGTCATTTTGATCACCAACCTCATGCAATGGGTGTCATGGCATTCGATTTTGGCGAAGAAGTGGAGGAGCTTATGTGCTTAATTCAAGTGGAGGAGGAATCCCATGTGCAAATGTCCATGGTCAGTTTGATCTTGTGTCGGTTTCTGACCTAAACGCAATGGTTCATGTGCACCATGCCCATTAATGATCATTTGGTCTACTAAGAGGGTGCCAAGTGTCCACGAAAAGAATTAACCAAATTCCAAGTGATTTGATTTTAGGTTATCCTATGGCCTAGGATAAAATAATCATTTAACCTTGATTTTAATTTGAATATGATATGATTGAAAAATAGGTTAAAAGTTCAATCAATTTGGAGTTGGTTTGATGTGATTTGGCTCATGTTGACCCATTTAGGTCAAAATGGGTCAACTTGGGTCAAGTTGACCAATTGGTCAAATTGGGTCAAACCAAGGGTTGTGTCAAGTTCAAATGACCATTTGAAATGTATTGGAAACTTTGGTTTGGTTTAATTTAGTTTAGATTTGGTTTTGGTTCATTTGATTTCATTTAGGTCAAATAGGGCAAGTTGATCAATTTGACCCATTTGACCTATTTGGGTTAGATAATGGGTTGGTTTAGGTTTCACCGGTCATTTAAAATGGATTGGTATATTTGTTTTCAATCAATTTGATTTATATTTAATTTTGGCCCAAATCACATTGTAGTCAGGAGTTCATGGTCAATTGGCCAGTTAGGTCTAGTTGGCCAATTAAGGCATTGTCCAATTTCAACAATTATTTTAGAATGAATTTGACCCATTGGTTTCAATCAATTTGGTTTAGATCAAGTTTTGACACATTTGACCATGGATGGACAGCCCTATCTAAACAAATATTACCCATGAAATAAATCATGTTTGAAAATAATAATAATAAAACAAAATCACATTCCATTCATCAAAAATTTTAGGTTTAGGCTGTGCTGTGCTAGAATTCAGGGTTTAGTTTCAGGGCTTAGGTCAGGATCTGTGCCTGATTTGTGTGGTTTAGTTTGTGTGTCAGGTTTAGGTGGGCCAGGGTTTCAGTGGGTTTGTAGTTTAGGCTCAGTGGTTTAGGCTCAGGGTTTCAGGCTTAGGCTAGTTTAGGATTTGGCAGTCAGTGGCCTGCGGCCTGTGAGCCCAAGTACCAGTGCCTGCGGCCTCAGTGGGTCTATATGACAGCTCAGGCACACATCAAGGCACATCACACACCAACTCAGTATTGTGTCAGGGCCAGGCCCAGGGCCTAGGGCCTAGGGCCTGTGGCCTCAGTGGCCCAGTGGCTCAGTGGCCTGGGGGCCCAGTATTCAGGCCTGTGGCCTCAGTGTCACTCTGTGGCCCAGGGCCCAGGGCCTAGGGCCCATGGCCCAGTGGCCCAGGTCAGTGGCCCAGGTCACTCCAGGGCCCAGGGCCCAGGCCCAGGGTATCTAGTCAGGCTCAGGGTCAGTCAGTGGCCTGTCAGCTCAGCCCAGGGCCCAGTGGCTCAGGGCTCAGTATTCAGTGGCCTCAGTGGCTCAGCTCAGTATCTGTATTCAGCCCAGGGCTCAGGGCCCAGGCCCAGGGTCTTGTGGCCCAGGGCCTCAGGATCTGGCCTGTATCTGGTCAGGCTCAGTGGTCTGTATTCAGCAGTGCCCAGGCCTGGGCCTGTGGCCCAGTATTCAGGCATTCAGTGGCCCAGCAGCCCAGTCCAGGGCCTAGGGCCCAGGGCCCAGTGGCTCAGGGCCCAGGGCCCAGGCCCAGTGGTCTGGGGCCTGCATTCAGGGCCTGTGTGTGTATCTGGCCCAGTATCGTGGCCCAGTACCTGTGGCCTCAGGCCTGCGGGCCCAGGGCCTGTGTGGCCCAGGGTCTCAGCCCAGTGGCCCAGGAGGCCCAGGCCTGGCCAGGGCCCAGGGTCTAGGGTCTAGGGCCCAGGGCCTCAGGGCCTGTATCTAGGGCCCAGTGGCCTGCAGGCTCAGTGGCCTAGTCTGTATTCAGTAGGGCCCAGGCCCTGTATTCTCAGGTCATTCAGTGGCCCAGGGCCCAGCAGGTGTCCCAGGGTCAGGCCTAGGGCCCAGTTCAGTGGCCTATCTAGGGTCAGTGTATCAGGCTGCCCAGGCCTGGCCCAGGGCCCAGTGGTAGGGTGGCTCAGTGGCCTGCCCCAGGGTCTGTTCAGTATTCAGGCCCAGGGCTCAGTATCTGGTCACCCCAGTATTCAGGGGTCTAGTGCCCAGTGGCCCAGTACCAGTGGTCAATCTGCGGCCCAGGCATTCTGGGCCCAGGGCCCATCTTCATCTAGGCCCAGTCTGTGGCCTGCATTCTGTGGCCCAGTATTCAGCAGCCCAGGCAGGTCATTCAGTGATGGCCCAGTAGTGGCTCAGGTATCTTTATTCAGTATCTGTGGCCCAGGGCCCAGTGTCTTCAGTGGCCCAGGGCTCAGTGCATTCAGGCAGCCTAGGCCCAGTGGCCCAGTGGCCTGTGGGTCTGTGGCTTCAGTGGCTCATGGCCCAGTGGTCAGTATTCAGGGCCTAGGGCTTCAGTGGGCCCAGTGGCCTCAGGTCTGGGGTCTAGGCCTCAGTGGCTCAGTGGTCTAGGGCCCAGGTCTGGCCCAGGCCTGGTGGCCTCAGGCCCAGCCCAGGCCCAGGCCTTAGGGCTCAGGTCTAGTGGCCCAGTATTCAGGTCTGGTCTAGGCCCAGTGTTCAGTATCAGTATCAGTATTCAGGTGCCCAGGCATCAGTCTCAGTATTCAGTGGCCCAGGCCTGTGGCCCAGTATTCAGTATCTATTCAGGCCCATATCAGTGCATTCAGTATCTGTATCTGTTCAGTATCTCAGGGCCCACCAGGGCCTGCAGTATCATTCAGGCCAGGTATCTAGTATTCAGTATCTCAGGTCAGTATTCAGCCCAGTATTCAGTATCTGTATTCAGTGGTCTAGGGCCAGTATCAGTATCCTCAGTATCAGTATTCAGGCCCAGTATCAGGGGCCCAGTGGCTCAGTATCCGGCCCCAGTGGTCTGTGTATCTCAGTATCCATTCAGTATCTTAGGGCCCAGGTGTATTCATCTGGCTATCAGTATGGCAGTATCTGGGCCCAGTATCCAGGCTCCAGTATTCAGTGTCTATCCGGGTCCCAGTATCTAGTATCCTATCAGTATTCCAGTGGCAGTGGCCCAGTACCAGGTATCAGTGTCTCCAGTGGTGGCCTACAGTCCAGGCCTAGCATCAGCATCCCAGTCAGGTATTCAGTAACCAGGGCCTCAGTACCAGGGCCCAGGGCCTCCAGGTCTGTAATTCAGTATCTGTGTATTCAGGGCCCAGTGGTCCAGGGTCTGCATTCAGGCCCAGGTTGGTCAGTGGCCCAGGGCCTAGTATTCGGCTCCAGTATTCAGTATCTGTTCAGTATCTAGTAATTCATGGTCTGGCCCAGGTCTAGGGCCTAGTATCTGCATTCAGTATTCAGTATCTGT
>CM038220.1:15938855-16053484 GCA_021442155.1 Cymbidium sinense | reverse complement strand
CAGACCACACAGGCCACTGAGCCACTGAATACACTGAATACTGAATGCACAGACCACCAGACCCTGAATACTGAATACTGGGCCACTGGGCCCTAGACTGGGCCCTGGGCCGGGCCCAGGCCTGAGATACTGAATACTGGGCCACTGAATACAGACCAGGCCACAGACCACAGACTGGGCCACTGAGATACTGGGCCACTGATACTGAATGCCACAGACCTGGAGGCCACTGAATGCTATACTGAATACTGAATGCCTGATACTGAGACCCACCAGATACTGGGCCCAGGCTGGGCCGCCAGACTGAATACTGAATACCCAGATACTGGGCCACTGACTGGGCCTGGGCTGAGCCCTGGGCCACCAGGCCTGAATACTGATACTGGGCCCTAGATACAGATACTGAATACTAGACTGGGCCTGAATGCCCAGATACTGAATACACAGCCCTGAATGCTGGGCCTGAATGCTGAATATTACAGAATACTGAATACTGAATACTGGGCCACTGAATACTGAATACTGAATACTGAATACCAGATACTGAATGCTGAATACAGACCCTAGACCACTGGGCCCTGGGCCACTGAATACAGATACTGAATACTGAATACAGATACTGAATACTGAATACTGGGCCACTGAATACTGAATACTGAATACAGACCTGAGGGCCGCCAGGCCACCAGACCCTGGGCCGCCAGGCCGCAGATACAGGCCGCCACTGAGATACCCCAGGCCACTGAACCACTGAATACTGGAGCCAGGCCGCCAGGCCGCAATACTGGGCCGCAGACCCAGGCCTGGGCACTGAATGCACAGGCCACTGGGCCGCAGATACTGGGCCCAGATACTGGAGCCACTGAATACAGGCCTGGGCCACTACTGACTGGGCCACTGGGCCGCAGATACTAGACCACTGGGCCGCAGAATGAGATACTGGGCTGAGACCACTGGGCTGAGATACTGAATGCTGGGCCATAGCCAGATACTGATACTGGGCCGCAGATACAACACTGGGCCTGACTGACACTGGGCCAGGCCACTGGGCTGAATGCTGAATACTGGGCCACTGGGCCACTGGGCCGCCAGACCACTGGGCCGCAGATACTGGGCCTGGGCCACCAGGCCGCAGACTGGGCCGCAGACCCTGGCCGCCAGATACTGGGCCACTGGGCCACCAGATACTGAATACTGGGCCGCAGATACTGAATACTGAATACTGGGCCTGAATACCAGGCCCAGATACTGAACTGAATACTAGATACTGAGCCTGGGCCACTGATACTGAGATACTGGGCCTGGGCCGCAGACCCTAGACCACTGAATACCACTGGGCCACTGGGCCGCAGATACTGAATACTGAATACTGGGCCCAGATACTGAATACTGGGCCTGAGCCACTGGGCCACTGGGCCGCAGATACTGAGCCATAGGCCACCAGACTGAATACTGGGCCCAGAATACACAGACCACAGATACTGAATACTGGGCCACTGGGCCAGGCCTGGGCCACCAGAATACTGAATACTGGGCCACTGAATGACTGGGCCACTGAATGCAGACCACTGAATGCCTGAATACAGAGCCTGAATACTGGGCCCAGGCCGCAGGCCTGAATACTGAATACTGAATACTGAATACTGAATACTGGGCCTGAATACTGATACAGATACTGAATGGGCCACTGAGACCACTAGGCCGCAGGCCCAGATACAGATACTGGGCCACCAGGCCGCAGGCCGCAGGCCTGATACTGGGCCTGAATACTAGGCCACTGAATACACAGGCCTGGGCCATGCAGGCCCGAGGCCTAGACTGAATACTGAATACAGACCTGAATACTGGGCCTGACCTGGGCCTGAATACTGACCACTGGGCCACTGGGCCCAGGCCTGGGCCCAGATACTGAATACTGAATACTGGGCCTGAATACTGCCACAGATACTGGGCCTGGGCCACTGAATACTGAGCCACTGACCACAGACCTGAATACCAGATACAGATACTGAATACCAGATACTGAATACTGAATACACAGGCCCAGGCCCAGGCCCAGACCAGGCCGCAGATACTGGGCCACTGGGCCACTGAACCACTGATACCACACAGGCCACTGAATACAGGCCCTGGGCCACTGAATGCTGGGCCAAGATACTGCCCAGGCCGCAGGCCCAGATACTGGGCCGCAGATACAGACCCTGGGCCCCTGAATACTGAATACTGGGCCACAGACACTGAATACAGGCCCCAGGCCTGGGCCCAGGCCCAGGCCTGAATACACAGGCCACTGAGGCCACTGAATACTGAATACTGAATACTGAATACAGATACTGGGCCTGAATACTGCCCTGATACTGAATACAGACCCACAGACCCTGGGCCACAGACCCTGGGCCTGAATACTGGGCCTGAATACTGAATACAGACCACTGAATACAGATACTGAATACTGGGCCACAGATACTGGGCCCTGAATACAGACCTGACCACTGGGCCGCAGATACTGGGCCACTGAATACTGAAGGCCCAGGCCGCCAGGCCCGCAGATACTGGGCCACTGGGCCCAGAACCTGAATACTGGGCCGCAGATACTGGGCCCTGAGGCCCAGACCAGACCTGAATGCCTGGGCCGCAGATACTGATACTGGGCCTGGGCCTGAATACTGGGCCACTGGGCCACTGAATACACAGACCCTGGGCCACTGAATACTGGGCCGAGACTGAATACTGGGCCCAGGCCCAGATACAGGCCCAGGCCCGGCCCAGATACTGGGCCACTGGGCCACTGAATACTGAATACTGAATACCAGGCCTGACTGGGCCCGCAGATACTGGGCCACAGGCCCAGATACAGACCACACAGATACAGACCTGAATACTGACTGAGCCCCAGGCCCCAGGCCATACAGATACTGAATGCTGAATACTGGGCCACTGAATACTGAGGCCTGGGCCCAGACTAGACCCTGGGCCCACTGGGCCACTGAATACAGGCCACTGACCACTGAATACAGAACACTGAATACTGGGCCTGAACACTGGGCCCAGGCCAGGCCACTGAATACTGGGCCTGAATACTGAATGCCTGGGCCTGAGATACTGGGCCCAGGCCCAGGCCTGGGCCCAGGCCCAGAATGCCTGGGCCCAGACTGGGCCACTGGGCCACAGATACTGGCCCAGACCCTGAATACTGAATACTGGGCCACTGAATGCACTGAATACAGGCCTGGGACAGGCCGGGCCCCAGGCCCAGACTGGGCCTGAATACTGAGCCTGGGCCAGAATACTGAATACTGAATACTGAGCCCTGATACTGGGCCGCAGCCCTGAATACTGGGCCACAGACCACTGAACCACTGAATACAGATACTGGGCCTGAATACTGATACAGATACTGAATGCTGAATACTGGGCCACTGAATACTGAATACTGGGCCTGGGCCTGAATACCAGGCCCAGACCCAGCCCAATACAGGCCCAGGCCACCAGGCCCTACTGGGCCCAGGCCCTGGGCCCAGGCCCAGACACTGAATACTGAATACTGAATACACAGAATACAGAATACTGGGCCACTGGGCCAGAATACTGGGCCTGAATACTGAATACTGAATACACAGACCTGAATACCAGGCCCAGATACTGGGCCTGAATACTGGGCCAGGCCTGGGCCCTGGGCCACTGAATACTGGGCCACTGGGCCGAATACTGGGCCTGAATACCAGGCCTGGGCCAGATACTGGGCCACTGAATACTGGGCCACTGGGCCACTGAATACTGGGCCGCAGACCACAGACCACTGGGCCTGGGCCACCAGATACTGAATACTGGGCCTGGGCCACTGGGCCGCAGATACCAGATACTGGGCCAGGCCTGGGCCACTGACCACTGAATACTGGGCCTGAATACTGAATACTGAGCCACAGACCACTGAATACTGAATGCTGGGCCAGGCCTGGGCCCTGGGCCACCAGGCCACTGAATACTGGGCCACTGGGCCGAACAGGCCACCAGGCCTGAATACTGGCCACTGACTGGGCCGCAGGCCACCAGGCCGCAGATACTGGGCCCAGGCCAGATACTGGGCCCTGAATACTGGGCCACTGGGCCACTGAATACTGGGCCCTGGGCTGCAGGCCTGACTGGGCCACCAGGCCCAGGCCACTGAATACTGAATACAGACTGAATACTGAATACTGATACAGGCCTGAATACTGGGCCTGACCGCAGATACTGGGCCCGCAGAATGAGACTGAATACCTGGGCCACTGGGCCACTGAACCACTGGGCCTGGGCCACTGGGCCGCCAGGCCACTGACCTGGGCCACTGAATACTGAATACTGAATACAGACCAGGCCAGACCACAGATACTGAATACACTGATACTGAACACTGAACTGGGCCTGAATACCAGACCACTGAATACTGAATACTGAATACTGAATACAGGCCTGATACTGAATACTGAATACTGGGCCACCGAATACCAGGCCACTCAGGCCCAGATACACTGAATACCAGATACTGGGCCACAGACTGAATACTGGGCCGCAGACCACTGAATACTGAATACAGGCCCAGACTGAATACTGACCACTGAATACACAGACCTGAATACAGGCCCTGATACTGAATACAGGCCACTGAATACTGAATACTGGGCCACTGGGCCACAGGCCTGAATACCACTGGGCCCGAGGCCACAGATACACTGGGCCACAGATACAGATACTGAATGCCTGAATACTGGGCCTGGGCCGCAGGCCTGGGCCACAGGCCTGATACTGAATGCTGAATACCAGGCCACTACACAGGCCAGATACTAGAACTGGGCCTGGGCCACTGGGCCACTGAATACTGGGCCCGCCAGATACTGAATACTGAATACCAGGCCACTGAGCCTGGGCCCAGGCCCCAGGCCCAGATACAGGCCACAGATACAGACCTGGGCCCAGGCCCAGGCCTGACCACCAGATGACTGAATGCTGGACTGAATACTAGACCTGAATACTGAATACCCAGGCCTGGGCCACTGGGCCTGATACTGAGCCTGGGCCTGAATACTGATACAGGCCGAGATACTGAATACCAGGCCTGGGCACTGAATACAGAATACTGAATACCAGATACTGAACTGAATACTGGGCCACTGGGCCAGAATACTGGGCCACTGAATACTGAATACTAGGCCACTGGGCCACTGAATGCAGACCACTGAATACTGGGCTGAATACTGGAATACTGGGCCACTGCAGACCACTGATACTGGGCCGCAGGCCTGGGCCAGACCACTGAATACCAGATACTGGGCCCAGGCCTGAATACTGAATACTGAATGCCTGATACAAGATACACTGGGCCGCAGACACTGAATACTGAATACAGAATACTGGGCCACTGGGCCGCAGACCACTGAATACAGACCTGGGCCCAGATACTGGGGCCAGAATACTGGGCACTGAATGCTGAATACTGGGCCGCAGATACAGGCCACTGGGCCACAGACCACTCAGGCCACAGACTGGGCCTGAATACTGAATACAGATACTGAATACTGAATAGACTGAATGCCAGAATACAGATACCAGATACCAGGCCACTGAACCACTGAATACAGGCCCTGAATGCCTGAATACTGAATACTGAATACTAGGCCCTGAATACTGAATACTGAATACTGAGCCTGAATACTGGGCCTGCAGGCCACTGATGCCTGAATACTGGGCCACAGATACAGGCCACTGGGCCAGGCCGCAGGCCACTGGGCCTGAATACTGGACTGGGCCCAGACCACTGGGCCTGAATACTGAATACTAGGCCACTGGGCCACTGGGCCTGATACACAGACCACTGGGCCTGGGCCGCAGACCACTGAGCCGCAGACCACTGAATGCTGCCACTGAATACAGATACTGGGCCCTGAATACTGAATACTGAGCCACCAGGCCTGGGCCACTCTGAATACTGGGCCACTGGACTGAATACTGACACTGGGCACTGAATACACTGGGCCACTGAATGCCCCTGAATACTGGGCCAGACCCAGATACTGGCTGGGCCACTGAATACTGAATACTAGACTGGGCCGCAGGCCCAGATACTGAATACTGGGCCTGAATACTGAATACTGGGCCACTGAATACAGCACTGAATGCCTGAGCCACTGATACTGAATACTGGGCCCTGGGCCACTGAATACAGACTGGGCCACTGTGAATACTGAATACAGACCACTGAATACAGATACTGAATACTGGGCCCAGGCCCACTGGGCCGCAGACTGAATACTGAGCCACCAGGCCACTGGGCCCAGGCCCAGGCCCAGGCCCCACTGGGCCGCAGGCCGAGGCCTGGGCCTGGGCCACTGGGCCCCAGAATACACCAGGCCACTAGGCCCAGATACAGACCTGGGCCCTGACCACTGAATACAGATACTGAATACTGCCACTGGGGACCACCAGGCCCAGGCCCTGAATACTGGGCCCCAGGCCTGAATACTGAATACTGGGCCCAGGCCACTGAATACTGGGCCCAGGCCACTGGGCCCCAGGCCACTGGGCCACTGGGCCGCAGACCCTGGGCCGCAGGCCACTGAATACTGACCACTGGGCCCAGGCCCAGGCCTGGGCCCCAGGCCACTGAGCCCTGGGCCACTGAATACAGAGGCCGCAGACCACTGAATACTGGGCCACTGGGCCCAGGCCTGGGCCCGAGGCCCTGGACCCTGGGCCACTGAATACTGAATACAGATACTGAATACAGACCACTGGGCCTGAATACTGAATACTGACTGAGATACTAGACCACAGACTGAATACAGACCACTGGGCCCTGAATACTGGGCCACTGAATACAGACTAGACTGGGCCTGAATACCAGGCCCTGGCCACTGGGCCGCAGATACTGAATACTGAATACTGGGCCACTGAGCCTGGGCCACTGAATACTGGGCCACTGGATACTAGACCCTGAGCCCTGGGCCACTGGGCCTGGGCCCAGACCCTGAATGCTGAATACCAGACCACTGGGCCACTGGCTGGGCCACTGAATGCCTGGGCCACTAGGCCCTGGGCCGCAGATACTGAACCACTGAGACCACTGGGCCACTGAATACTGAAGATACTGAATACTGAATACTAGACTGCTGGGCCAGACCACCAGGCCTGGGCCACTGAATACTGAATACAGACCTGGGCCCTGGGCCACTGAATGCCTGAATGCCTGAGCCTGGGCCTGGGCCACTGGGCCGCAGATACTGAATACTGACTAGGAGATACTGAATACTGGGCCAGATACTGGGCCTAGCCACTGGGCCTGGGCCAGATACCAGATACTGGGCCACTGGGCCGCAGGCCCAGGCCTGGGCCAGACCACTGGGCCACTGGGCCTGAATGCAGATACTGAGCCGCCATGGGCACTAGACTGGGCCACTGAATACTGGGCCACTGGGCCACTGAATACTGAATACTGACCCTGAATACTGAATGCACTGAATACTGAATACTGGGCCCAGGCCTGAATACTGGGCCGAGGCCCTGGGCCCAGGCCTGGGCCACTGAATGCTGGGCCACTGCTGAATGCCTGGGCCGCAGCCACTGGGCCGAGGCCACTGGGCCACTGAGATACTGAATACTGAGCCTGGGCCACTGAATACTGGGCCTGAATGCTGGGCCCTGGGCCCAGGCCCTGGGCCACTGACCCTGAATACACAGATACTGAATGCC
The DNA here is from genome assembly GCA_021442155.1 of Cymbidium sinense. Taxonomy (NCBI): domain Eukaryota; kingdom Viridiplantae; phylum Streptophyta; class Magnoliopsida; order Asparagales; family Orchidaceae; genus Cymbidium; species Cymbidium sinense. The sequence continues at coordinate 16,045,759 of CM038220.1, read as the reverse complement.
TGAATACTGGGCCTGGGCCACTGACCACTGGGCCACCAGACCACTGAATACAGATACTGGGCCACCAGATACAGATACTGGCCCTGGGCCGCAGATACTGGGCCACTGGGCCACTGAATACAGGCCACAGGCCCAGACTGAGGCCACTGGGCCCAGACCTGGGCCCTGAATACTGGGCCGCTACAGATACTGAATACAGGCCACACAGGCCACTGAATACTGCCACAGGCCACTGGGCCTGGGCCACTGAATACTGAATACTAGACCACTGAATACTGAGGCCTGGGCCACTGAATACAGGCCCTAGACCACTGAATACTGAATACTGGGCCACTGAATACACAGATACTGGGCCTGGGCCACTGGGCCCAGGCCCTGAATACTGAATACAGGCCACACAGATACTGAATGCTGAATACCAGGCCCAGACCCACAGATACTGGGCCGCACTAGACCTGGGCCACTGAATGCAGGCCAGATACTGGGCCACAGACACTGAATACTGGGACTGAATGGGCCAGACACTGGGCCTGGGCCTGGGCCACTGAATACTGAATACTGGGCTAGAGGCCCTGGGCCACTGAATACTAGACCACTGAATACTGGGCCACCAGATACTGGGCCGCAGGCCACTGGGCTGGGCCACCAGGCCCAGGCCGCCAGGCCCTGGGCCAGAATGCTGAATACAGATACTGGGCCCAGATACCAGGCCCTGAATACTGGGCCCTGGGCCACTGGGCCTGAATACTGGGCCCTGGGCCACAGAATACTGAATACAGCCCTGGGCCACAGCCCTACCAGGCCTGAATACCACACACTGAGCCACACACTGGGCCACAAACCTGCTGAGCCCAGGCCCAGCCTGGGCCACTGGCCACTACACCCCCACAAGCCACTGAATACAGCCTGGGCCACACACTGAGCCACTGAGCCGCAAACCACAAACCCTGACTGAGCCACTGAGCCACAAACCTGAAACCACAAACTGGGCCACAAACCCCAGGGTTTGGGCCACTTTAGATGGCCACTCAGCCTCTGCCACGTTTCTGGAAGAGGTGGAGGAAGACTAGGCCAAATGGCACCTTCCCACCCAATTCCCTCAGCAAATGAAATATGGCATAATCACTTAGTTTGGACTAAGTATGAGCCCAAATTCATCTCAAATGGATTTGAGATTAGGTTTAATTCCATTTGAATTGTCTTGGGAATTTGAATCACCAAATACTGATTCAAGTATTTGGATTTAACCAATTTTTAAGTTAATTCTTTTAAACCATAATGCAATTGATGGTTAATTTCATTATGATTTTATTAAACCATTTAATTTGAGTTGATTTTAAATTTAATTTCATTTTAACCCATTTAGTTTAAATAGTTTAGGTACGATTCCAAATAAGTTCAAATGATCAATTTGATTTTAATAGAATGAGTTTGGATTCTTTCATTCATTTTAATTTGATTTTAATTTGATTTATTTGAGTTAATCCAAATTGAAAGTTTGGATTGATTCTACCCACAAATAAACTCATAAAGATTTTCTAGGACACTGGGAGGTGCCCTGAATTGAATTAGGAGATTCTTTGAGAATAGAATTCCCCCACTGATTCAAATTGATGTTAATCTCATTCAAAATGAGGTCAACATGGGAACTCAAGGCCTATTAGCGCTGCGAGCCAGCAATGTGGCTGATGCTTTACTCTTCCATCTCTTTGTTGGAGCAAGCATATCCTTTGATTGTGGGCTAAACTTCAACGTTGTGGCCTGAGTTGGTGCTCTTCATCGAAGTTTGGGCCAACAAAGGGTGACTATAAACTGATTATGGCTCACAAAACCACTGGAGTCCATTGATTTCATTCTCATGGAGTAATTTGAGTATAAAATGCAAATCGCGCACGACATATCTGAGATGCACGAGAATATCCATGGGTAGGTCACCTTCATGCTCAGGTTTCACCATCAAAACTGAGAGAAGGATCAACAAGGCTGACTGAAACTGAGGAGAATATTGCCAGGACCAATAAACAAAGCAAAAGCCATAAAAAGCTTTTGAGAAGAAGCCCGGAGTAGTGATAGCTGGGCCAAGGGAAACTGGCAGTAGTTTGAGACCACCTGCTGGACCATCACTTCCACCTCCTCACCACCACAGACTAGACACTGACCCACCACACTGACTATCTCTCCTATATCATCAATGGCAGTGGTACACATACATACTGAGGGTAGTTATGGTCCACTACTCCTTTGGATAAACTTAACAAGCCTTATTCATTTAAGAGGGAGGTAATCAAGAAGATCTTCAAGAATCTCTTAAATAAGCTTGATTTTCAACTATCCGAACCTAGGAGACCGAAGGAAGTAGGTAAAAGCAATAATCCTAAATTTTGCCCCTACCACCACATGCTAGGTCATGTTTTGGAATACTACTTCACATTCAAGGACTAGCTTGAACATAGCTTCAAGATCGATGCTATAGTTATCCCGAAGGAATACCTTGTGGAACAACCATCTAGTTCCATTAGAGTAATCCTTGGGATACTGTCCTTCAAAACCAAGAAGGTTGGGATATCTCCTTATCACTGCCTCTAGAAATTATCTCCAAAATCAGAAACTTTTCTTGCATGCTGGCACTGAACCTCAACATCAAGGAAGGTTTGCAAGTTGTTGGGATAACTTCGAGGAAAGGGGGGCTTCAGCCTGACCTTTCCCTAGCCAAGTAAGCCCACCTAGATTGAGTCTAGCCTCCATCCTTTGCATACTACATTAGCACCTCCTTACAGCTCTTCCTCTAGTAGACATCTTGTATTGGTGGATGAGGGCATCAAATCCCTCACTCCACTTACTTTACTTGATTTTTACTATGTACCTCCTTCAAAATCTAAGAAATCAAAGAATAAAGCTAGCTTGAATTATATTTATGTCACTTCTGATGGGTTGTATAAATCTATTCCTAATGATAACTCTTCAAGTCTAAACAATAATTATAATAACTCTGATCTTCCCCTTTCTGATTTAGAGTTGGACGTTCCTTCTTTGAATACTACGAGTTCGCCTCTTGAGATAAACTTGGAATCATCTAATTCTGAGGGTCCTATAGGATAAGGTATAGGTGAGCTTGACGAGCAAGTAGAATCTTCCACTAACCTTCCACAAGAGATCACCGAAGTCAACCTCCGTAGTGGCAAGGTTCTACCTCCTAGGGTAGCACCTCAAGATAGAGGGAAACAACTCATTGGTTGAGATGATGAGCCCCTCCACGGGAGGCTCCACCTGGATATGCTTGTGGAAGATCACTAGGTGGACTACAATGTCCTCTCTCTAAGAAAGTTGTCATCTAAGATAAGCATATGATGCCCTCATCCAAGAGATGAGGAATCACTAATCAAGGCTCTCCTTGATCAGAGATATGTTTAGCTAGTCTTGTGGAGAGGCACATTATTACAGAGAAGCTCAGGAATCACTTTCAGGATGAAGACTTCTTCCGAGGGACATGGAGCAACCATCCCCTCATCACGGTGGACATGGGATTCGGACTTTCCAAAGTTTTCATGATCCAGTGCATCGGTGAATATTATGAGTCAAAGACCACTGTTGAGGATCGACATCTGCACACTCTGAGGAGATCATATGATGTTGAGAGGATTCAATGAACAGGGTGAGAGGGCTTTAGGTTCTATAGTGGTACATTTGGAGATAAGAGACTAGAAAACTAAAGCCAAGTTTATATCATTGATTCAAATACTTCATTCACTATTTTGCTCGATAGGCCTTGGATACATCAAAATAAGATGATTTCATTCTCCCTCCATCAGTGCATCAAGTTCAGGAAGGATGGGATTGAATACTATATCAAAGGTGATGAAAAGCCATTTTCAGTTAAAGAGGTTAAGATATATAAGGATGTGACCTTCTATCTTTCTCAAAACACCTTTTCTCATGAACTTGGTCAAAATTCAAATGCAAATGCAAAAGAAAAAGAAGAATAAGAAAAAGCAAAAGAAAAGAAAAAGAAAAATGAAAGTCAAGTGAACAAGAAAAGAAAATTGAGGAAGAAGTGGAGCCACATGTTACATTCCACCCATAATTTATTCCATCATATGGACATGTGGGTAAGATGACTCAACCTCCAAGCAGGAGGAAATAGAGTATTCCAGAGGTGAAAGACCCCACGGTTGGCCATCAACCAGCGAGGTTATGTTCCGGTTCAGGAGTACCCTACTATTCACATAGACTTGGAATGCTTGGAGGACAGTCTAATGTGATTAACATCCCAACCCCTCTCGGTGGGTTTCATTAGAGTGACACTAGGCAGATGATCAAGTCCGGACAAAGCACGAAAGTATTGAATCAAATGTATGTGAAACTATCGGGATTAGGAACCTTAGCTAGCTCACTTTCATCTTAAAAAGTTAAAGGTTTTAGTAGTTAAGGAAGCCCTCGGTCTTCCAGGATGAGCCAATAAATTCTTTTTTGGGATCATCATCCTCAAGTCAAAGCGATGTAGGACTTGAGGATATTTCAAATAAATAATTAATGGAATTGTCTTTTGATTGGTATTCACCTTGTGTTCTTAATCTTGCAAAGAAGTGTTTGATTCCTTATTCATGGTCTAGCACGGTCGAGTACCTCAAGCTATGGAACAATAGAGCGGGATACTGTCAAGATCAAGGTAGGATTGATAGTGGTCCAGTCGATGATGACGATTACTGTTTAGTTGTCACCAATCATTTGGAGTCTGATAGGTTCTTTTCACACCAAACCAACTCTTATGAGGATGTGTGTTTAGAAACTTCAGATGATCTAGATGATCTCCAAATCAAAGATGCACCACCAAAATTTGAAAAGGAGATCCATTCAATAATTGATAAACTTAAAGAAATCAACATCATGACAGAAGAAAACCTATGCTCGACATACATCAGTTCATTATTGAATGAAGAAGAAACTAATGACTTAGTTAGGCTATTGATTGAGTTTAAGGACTTCTTTGCATGGAGTTATGAAGAAATGTGATTATCTCACATGTAGCGGTCCATAAACTAGCAATAGGCCACAACCTATCATGTAAGCTCCTAGGCACGCGATTAGAAATCACAACAAGTCATTTTTTGAAGTCAAAGCTCGATGATGGTTTCATCAAGAAGAAAAATACCACACGGTTGCTTGGTGTAAGAAGATTAAGAATGGTCAAATTCATATCGTCAATTTAGGGACTTAAACAAAATGTCTAAGGATGAGTTTCTCTTCCTATACGAAATTAATGGTGAACATCACCTCATCTCATGCAATTTTCTCCTTCATGGATGGGTCATTTGGAAACAACCAAATTAAGATGGCCCCCGAGGATGAAAGAAACACTACTTTTTGAACCCCGATTGGAATCTATTGTTATAAGGTCATGTCTTTCATCCTTAAAAATGTTGGTGCTACATACCAACGGGCCATCAATCAGATATTCAATGAACTCATCCATCATTAGGTTGAGTGTTATGTTGATGATTTAGTGGCCAAGAGCAATGAAAAGGATGATCGTCTCTTTGACTTGAGAGTAGTTTTCAAACAGTTAAGATAATATAACCTCAAAATGAATCTCCTGAAGTGTGCATTTGGAGTAGCTTCAGAGTAATTTCTTGGATTTGTTATCAGACATCATGGAATAGAAATAGATCCAGAAAAAATTAAAGCTATCTTAGAAATGCCACCTCTTAAAAGTTTAACTCAACTCAGATCTTTTCAAGGATGGATGGCATATCTGAGATGCTTTATCTCCAACCTATCAGGGAGATGCAAGCCATTTTCAACACTTGTCAAAAAGAATGCCAAGTTCAAGTGGGATGAAAAGTGTCAATGTGTCTTTGATGATATCCAATAATATTTGGTGAAGCCGCCAATTCTAGCAGCCCCTATCCCAGGCAGGCCACTCATCCTCTACACTGCTACATTGGATGACTCCCTCAGTAGTTTGTTGGCCCAAGCCAATGATGAAGGGAAGGAGAGTGATCTCTACTACCTTAGCCATCATTTGATTCCTGCTGAAGCAAACTACCCACCTATTGAGAAACATTGCCTAGCCTTGATCTTTGTATCCCAAAAGCTACTGCACTATATACTTTCTCATAAGGTGAACTTGATTTCCAGAACCAATCCACTGCAGTATCTCATGACACAGCCCATGCAATCCGGACATTTGGCATGTTGGTCCATGATTCTCTCACAATTTGACATCACTTTTGTACCCCTTTGTGCTGTTAAAGGACAAGCACTAGTGGATTTCTTAGTAGCACACCCATTACCTACTGATTCCCCGCTTAGTGATGATCTCTTAATGAGCAAATCATGAACTTGAGGGAGGTTGACAATCGTCATTGGGAGATGTATTTTGATGGTGTGGCTTCCTTTCATAAAGGAGAAGCACCATGATACACTCTTCCAAGAAAGGCATGGGTAGGAATAGTTTTCTTAACTCCAAACCGTGATGTGATGAGATTCTCATACTATCTCTCCAATTTTTGCACCAACAATGAAGTCGAGTATGAGGCTTTAATTGTCAGTCTGGAGTTAGCTATCACAGTGTGTGTCAAGAGCATCAATATCTATAAGGATTCTCAATTGATTGTCAACAGTTGTCAGGTCCTACAAGATTCTCAAACCTTAGCTTCGCCATTACCACGAGTATACCATGAAGCTGTTGGCCCAAATCCCTAAAGTCACCATCTACAAAGTTTCCCGAGTAGAGAACGTAGTAGCATATGCTTTGGCCAAACTTGCCAAAGAATTGGCATGTCCGGAAGATGAGTCCACTCCAAAAATGGTTCAAAGCAAACAAGTCCTAACCCTTATTAATAATGAACTCATCAAGAGACTTTCTTTTGAAGGGGAGGTTGTCGTTGCCTATAAGGACAAGGAGCTGGATTGGAGGCAACTGTTCATAGATTATTTGAACACCGGTAAACTACCTAAAAGTCACAAGCCCATCAGGTCAAATAAAGAGCTCTCTCCTATGCTCTCATTGATGGCACCTTGTACTAACAGTCTTTCGATCTAATGTGGTTACGCTATTTGAACAAACACGAAGCCCGTAGGATTGAGACCGAGGTACAGCTAGGTCTATGTGGAGTACATCGATCCAATCCAAAGATGAAAGAAAAGATCAAGAGACTAGGATAATACTAGCCTTCAATGATTACAGACTCCATGGATGTAGCCAGGAGATGCCATCAGTGTCAAGTACACGGTATGGTCTTACATCAACCACCCAACATTCTACACCCTACATTGGCCTCATTACCATTTGAGTATTGGGGTACCGACATTGTGGGTCCTATCGATCCTCTTTCTTCCAAGGGTCATCGGTTCATCTTAGCTGCCACCGACTACTTTTCCAAGTTGGCGGAGACAATCCCACTTAGAGAGATCATAGCTCAGCACGTGCTTCAATTTTTCAGGAACCATATTGTATATAGGTTCAGGGTGCCTCAGCAATTATATCGATAATATCGCATTCAAAAACAGATCAATAGCTTCGCTAGAAGACACGGTATAGATTGGAGATACTCCACCATCTACTACCCCTGAGTAAATGGCTTAATAGAAGCATTCAACAAAACTCTCATCCAGATACTAAAGAAGACTCTTGACGACAATGAGCGGCAATGAAATGAACAATTGGTTGAAGCCTTGTGGGCATACCGCACCACATACAGAACTCCAATCTACCTCATTTTTCTTAGTGTATGGGTCCGAACCTGTTCTACTTTTTTTAAATAATATTTTTGCAAAGGATTTATTATGGGATGAATATTGCCTCACCAAGAGAATGGTAAAGAGGTTGTAAAAAATTTTAGTCATCTCTTTTAGTTTAGTTAATTTATTTTTACCTATTGGGGGAACCCAATAGGAGTTTTAAGACCTACACGGTGTTGACTAACTTTGCTTAAGGTTGAAATAAGTTAAGTGCCAATGGAAAGAAAGATAGTATTGGGCTTATATAAAATATAATTCCACTATCAATGCTTGGAGATAATTATTTCTATTAGAGATGGAGAGAGGAACCATCCCCAGCAGAGTAGCCAAAAAAATCTGTGGTGTTTATTTTTGAAATGTATGACACCATGCAGATCTTAGGGGGTACTTATTGAAGTGATCGGGTACGGCATTAAGGAATGAAACACTATCTCGAAAGATAGAAATCACCACCCTATATGGACCTAATCACCTAATAAAGACTCCTAAGGCATGATGGGTTTTTGAATGTACTAGAGATCTTTCTCCTACTTTACATGAAAAAGTAAAGTAGGGTTTATTTTAAGCCTGGTTCATTAAGTTCCCTATGAAGGAAAGCCTCCATAGTTAATTACATCCTAAGAGATAAAATATCTTAAGAATATTCTCGATTAAAGTAAAAAATTAAAGTCTCCAAAGATTTCAAGGCAAGACTACCAATAAATTGGTTATGTTTGGAAAATCAAATAGGATTGTTCAAGGAGAAGACTTATTTTTGGAAGCCAAAGGGAATAGGTAGAGAATGCTCATGATACTAGGAGGCTTAGTGAGCATTTCAATCTATCTTATGGTTGGGACTTATATATTTGAAATTGAAAAGATCAATTTAGTTAAAGTTAATATTTTATTAGAAAGCTAGAACTTATAATTCAAGAACACAAAGTTTTGAAAATGCCGAAGAGGTGAGGATTTATGCTTGTAGCCCAAAGGAAATAGCCACCTTGGATCCTAAATCTAGGGAGCTTTAGTAAGAGCTAAAGCATGACCTAAATCTAAGCGGAGATGGATATAAGGCTTACCTCCATAAGAGTGGATAAATCATTCGACTTATGGACATATAACCTCCTGGAGTGGTAGCCAGCTAATTCCTTCTATGCTTTAAATCCATGTGGTCCAGTCATGTGATTTTACAAAATGGTTGGGTTGTTGTTTATTAGAAAAAAACTAAAGTCCTTAAACCCACTCCCTAAAAAATTAGATCATGAGTGGTATGAACAATAACTTAATCTGATGAGAAATCTTTTCAAAATTTCTTTCATTTTTTTGACTCTTCATTTGGACAAAGTCTTTAAGATTTCTTATGCCTAAATGCATGATGAAATAAGATTGTTGGCTAAATCAGCGAGAAAGGGGTGTTTTTCATCACAAGGGATGCCCTCACAGGTCAAGCATTCCCCTATCATGCAAGGATGGAAATCCCCTATTTTCAAGAATGAAATAATATGATATGCATGTTTTGAAGCATTTAAACATTCAGCTAATGGGTTACTAAATCTTTTAATTATCTTATTTAATGCCTAAGATTTATGGTGAGATTATGAATTATTAAAAACTTTAGTTATGAGTTGTAATTGGGTAAAAAATTTATTTTTCTCTAAGAGCCTAATCGCATCCAAGCCACACATTCAAACATCAATCATGAAGAAATCATAAAAAGGCATGTCACTTCTAATGCATAAGCTAAACATAACATCAAATATTTTATAACTGCCGCAAAAGAATAAAAAATTGATGCGATTAGGCTAAACTAACCCTAAACCATAAACCCTAAACCCTAAACCCTAAATGATTAAACCCTAAACCCTAAATCCTAAACCCTAAACCCTAAAACCCTAAACCCTAAATCTAGCTTTATGTTAAAATTAAAACTATATAAATAACATGATTTCTTGTGATGATCATATAGAGTAGACATTCAAACAACCTCTACTCAAAAATAAAAAATTTATGATTTTAATTTAAGTGAAATGCAAGTGGATTTAAAAAATAAAAATTATTGAATATTGATTCCAGCCAAACATAGTATGTGTTTAATCTATCTATCTATCTATCTATATGTATATCCTGATTTTTGGTAAACCCAAGATGAAGTCAATTATAATGTCTTTCCAAATAGAATCGGGAATGAGAAGAGGTAGATATATCTCCGTGTTTTGGGATGTTTCAGTATAGCTTTGACAAATAGGACAATGTTCCACAAAATGATTAACATCACGATGAAGCCGAGGCCAAAAAAATTGAGTTTGCATCTGTTCATAAGTTTTATCTTGGCCTAGATGAGTTGCTAGATCTCGTGCATGGATATCCTTCAATTTCATATGATCTAACTTAGCAACTAAGTGTTATAAAAAGAGAAATAGATGTTGCCCTCTTTCATCTGTACCTTAAGCCACTTTCTAAAGTATGTTAATTTGATTTAGTTCTCTTTAGTGAATGGCTTATTAAATAATTTAATTAATCCTAAGTTTAGGTTCACCTTAAATGATTGCATTCAACATGAAAGGCTTCTTAAGATTAATTTGAGTGAACTACTAACACATGACATACATCACATTATTCCTTTCTACCACATGTAACACGCATATGATTGAATCTAAGTATAACTATGCATGCAATATATTTCTTTAGCACACTTTAAATGAAAGATGCATATGTGTATTTTATAGAAAAATGGGATTTTTTTCCTCATTAGTTAAATACACATTCAAGTGCATAAAAGTTTTAAGCAAGTACTTCATCATTGTTAACCAGGGGAGTGAAGTAAAGCCCCCTTGAGGCTACTTAAAGCCTTGTCTCCCCAGAATGTCTAGACTAGATATATCCACTATTCTTGAATACACATAGATGTATAAATGACTACAAGAATAATGGAAAATCATGCAATAGTTATTTTTCTTTCAATTAAATTATTTATACATGTGAGCTAAAGTTGTAAAGGAGATTTTCATTGATTAGCTAAATGCAAATACAAGTGTATAAAAGTTTTAAGCAAGTACTTCATCATTGTTAAACTAGGGGAGTGAGGAAAAGACCTCCTTGGGGCTACTTAAAGTCTTGTGTCCCCGAAATGTCCAAACTAGATATACCAACTATTCTTGAATACACATGAATTTACAAGTGACTACAAGAATAAAATATCATGCAAAAGTTGTGTTCCTTTCAATTGAATTATTTATACATGTGAGCTAAAGTTGAAAAGAAGATTTTTATTCATTAGCTAAATGCACATATAAGTGTATAAAAGTTTTAAGTGAGTACTTTGCTATTATAAAAATTTAATGATAGGTATATTTTAAGCTCAATTTCAATCTATGAAAATTTCAACTCAATCCGATTTATATTTTTAGAGTAATTGATAGAATTTTATTTTCACTAAAACTAAAATAAAGCTCAACTATTTAGTGAAATTTGGGGATTTTAGGTTTGTTAGGTTCCCCTCAGAAAGACAAATCCAGTGAGCCCTTATTTACAATTTTTTATTGAGCATTTTATTTTCTATGAATTTTTGAAGTTTCAAGTGATTTAAATAAATTTTAAAACCAGAAAATCCCTAATTTCTTACTTAACCCACTCAGCACCGCGCGACGCTGACGAAGCAACACGGCGCCACATGATTGGACCGCTTGTGGTAACGCAGCGGTGCCGCGATTTCACGCACGCGTGTCGTCAACAAACAAGCGAAAACACGGGAGGAGGCGTTCGATCATCGATCATGGATCAGACGTCGGTCGATCGGGTCTAAACCATATGATCTGGGTTTAAATCATAGACGTCCATTTTCCTGAATGAGGAATCAAACGACTAGCAAGCTATCGTCTTCCCAGTCGATGAAAATGATACCTGAACAGTGCAAATGGACGGGATTTTCACGAAAAATTATGAAATTGAACGAAATTTTGTCTGATTGGGCTCAATTTCACGTCAATTCTCATCGGAAAACTTCTATTTTTGCATTGCGATTATATGAAATGAAAGACGCAATCGATTTCTAAAGAAAATTCCTAAAATTGTGCAAGAATCGTCACAAACAAAAGAACATATGGCTAAAATATTTGAAAATTACCTCACCGGGGATAATTTTCGATGGCGGTGTTGATTTGACCATGCTTCTGGATGCAAGAAGAAGCTTTGGGATGGACCTAGGCTCTTGCTTCCCTTTGGAATGATGTATCCACTAAGAGTCGTCGCTTCCTCACCGGAATCCGCTTGATTTTTGGTGGCTTTAGCTCAAAGAAAGTAGGGGGATGAATGAGTTGCTTAGGGAGCTCTTAGAGAGTGAAATGAGAGCATAATGAAAAGTTCTCCAACCTCTATTCCCTTTGTGCACAAAGGTGGCTGAAAATCCCCTTTTAGTGATTTTTTTGCTCCTCGTGGTGATTGCTCATTTAATTTTGATAAAAAATAATAAAATCGATATCTTAAAGTGATTTTATTAAGAAGTTTATGATATTACAATTTGTAGACTAATATAAAAATGATTTTAAAATAAATTCATAATAGTATATTGCATAATAAAATAAATTTTAGCAAGGAATAATTTTTAAGTTTACGAGAAACTATAACAAGTATGTATATAATAGTGTAATAATTATTAACTTTCCACTAAAAAAATTTTTCTTAATTATTAAATAATAAAAATAGCAAGCTTTATTAAATTTCAACAGGATAAAAAAACTATTTAAATAAAAAATATTAGTTGGAATGAAATGATAAGTGTCAAATAAAATAATTTAACTTTTTATGAAGTTTATTTTGATAAAGAAATTTGATATATAATTGATCTAGCATTTGCTCTAAAATTTCAGCAAATAAATTAATTTATTTCAACCAAAATAATTCTTTAAATTAGTACAAATGATCATAAAATACTTAAATAAAATTAGTATGTTAAGTAAACTATATAAGCTTTTAATTAAAAAGAGAGATTTATTAAATATGAAAGTATTTTTAGCACAATAAATTAATTTTAAATGCTTATAATACTCTTCTAAAATAAATTAAAGGATAAATGATCTTTCATATAAGACTAATGAAAAAATATTTTAAGAAACCAAAAGAAATTTGTAGGGAAATAAAAATTTTAGCAAGATGAAATAAATCCTACAAACTATCATAAGAGTTTTTCACAAAAAAAATAATTGAAAAAACTTTGATGCTCAAAGACTAATCTACCAAAAAGTAAAATTTTGAAAGAATAAATAGATTGAGAAAATAGTATGAACAACTAAAAGAGATTAAGATTAGGAAAACAAACTCAAGTAATTTGAGAAAGGTTGTTTAGTTGAAGAAGTTGAAGCTTCTGAACCAAGGATTTGATCTTGCAAAATTTGGAGAACACTTGGAAGAAAAATCTAATAAGTTTTCTCTTAGATTTGCTCGAGAGATTTTGAATTTCAATGAGCAAGCATTTTAAGAAGAGAATGAAGGCTATTTATAAGCAAGAATGTGATTTTGAATTATTTAAAAGAAATATATTACTCTAACATTATTTTATCATATAATAATATAATATTCAATCAAAATATGATTTATATAAAATAAATATTAAATCCAAATAAAAAAAAATAGTCACATAAGGCAAAAAATAATCAAATATGGCTCTTAATATATTCAAAATATGTAACATGCATTCATTATTAAAATCAGCTAATATTTGAAAAATCATAATCAATTCAATTTTAATCAAACATGGGTTATATAACCTAGCAAATTAAAGAAAAACATCCATGGAATTCGGTGGAGATGAAACCGGATCAAATTTCCTTGATTATAAAATAGCTTTTTCTAAAATACTAATTTCATGTATTTTTATCAATTTTAAAATTTGTCATTAAAAATTATGATAAAATTTAGATATGATCATATATAAGTTATTTATCATAAAAATTTTAATTATATTAAATATATAAACTAGTTACACTCAATAATCATAATTGATTATCATTTATTATTTTGACAATTTAAGTGTTATGCATGAAGCTTATTAATTTTTTTAAATTTATGGAATTGAATGTTAATTAGATAAAGATTATTTATTTATCCTATTATTAATAATCAAAATAAATAAAAATAATATATTAAATTATGAGCAAATCAATTCATGTCAATAAACTTATATGAACCTCTAAGATAGTTCTAAATGCATATAACCTAAAATATTGTATCGACCTCCAAGCTATCCATCTTGAACTATCTTTCATTCTTTCATACTGTAATTTCATCAAACATATTATAAGATTGGATATGTAATTAGCAATGTTGTGCAACTTCAAAATCAATATATCTCAAATACTTAAAACCTATGGCTTGGGGTGATTGGGAATGGTAGGGAATCATCCTAGGTGGCTTAGTTTGGTTGGCCAAGAGGGATTAGTGAGTGTCATAGCGAGGGGAAGTGGAGGTCCTTGATGCCACGTGTTCCAATAGGGGAGGTGAGGTGAATTCACCTCCCCATGAGTCATGGTCAGGCCAACCACCTCTTGGGCCAGGTTGGTTAGTGTTCTTGGAGCCTAGGTGGGCTAATGGATGAGTTTCAAGTGGCTAAGGAAAAGAAATGATCATTTACATGTGTGTTTTATCTTATATGATACCCTTAGCCCATGGGTAGAGTGGTCATTTGGATTTATATTTGATTTGGGCAATTTTGAAATGAGTCAAAAGTGAGTTGGGCCAAATTTCATATCATTTGGAGTTAATTTGGTTCAATTTGACTCAATTTGACCCATTTGGGTCAAATTAGGTCAAATCAATCAGGTTGACCAATTGGTCAAATTGGGTCAAACCAAGGGTTGGGTCAAGTTCATATGACTATTTGGAGTATTTTGGTGTCTTTGGTTTAGTTTAATTTGATTTAGATTTGATTTTGGCTCATTTGAGTTTATTTGGGTCAAATGGGTCAAGTTGACCAATTTGACCCAATTGACCAAATTGGCTTGGGTTATGGCTTGGTTTGGGTTTGGTTGATTATTTGAAATGCATTGTGAGCTTTGGTTGAGTTCAATTTGGATTTGATTAGGTTTTAGGTTGGTTTGACCATTTAGATCAAGTTGGGTCAACTTGGGTTAAGAGGGTCAATTGGGTTTGGTTTAGCTCAATTGGAGGTCAATTCATGTTCAAATGTTAGTTTTTGGTGGATTTGACTCATTGGTTTCAATGGATTTGGCTTTGGTTGCAATTTGGTTAGTTTGAGTTCATATGGGTTAAAGGGTTGACTTGGTCAAAGGACTAGGTTGACTTGGTTTGACCCAATTTATAATAATTGATCAACCTAGGATGATCAACAATCATGTCATAGAGTTTGAATTGGCTTAATTCACTTTGATTTGGATTGAATTGGATTTTAATTCATGTAGATCAAATTGGCCACTTTGGGTCAAGTGAGCCAATTGGATTTAGTTAGCTTGATTTTGTGTTGAGTTTGATTTAGTTGAGTTTATATACGAATTTTAGATTGATATATAAATTCAATTGCGATTGGTATGGGTTCAAATGAGTTTTGGTTCATTTGAATATTTTAAGTCAAATGGACTAAGTTGGGTTTGACTTGGGTTAATTTTGATTTGGCTTAATGATTATAGATTTCATTTATATTTGGAATGATGATTGATGAAATGATTGATTTATGAGAAAACCAATCGAATTTAGGTTGATTTGGATTTGGCTAAGGCTAAGGCTAAGTCCATGAGATAAATCATAGGGCTTAGGAAAGATTTTGATTTTGGATTCGATCATGGGCTTCAATCATTTAGCTTGGGATTTGAATTTGAATTTTGATACTTGAATTGAATTTGAGGTTTGATTGTAGGTTTGATAGGATGAATCTGGATTGGATTTGGGTTGAGGGATAGGAGGGTTATCCTAATACATAAGGCATAATCTAATCCTATGATTAATCCTTTTAAGTCTCTAGGTTTAGATTAAGTGTTCACCTAATCAGTAGAAGTGAAATGAAGTCTTAGTGTCTAGAAGACTCCTAAGTCTAAGATGAGGAGATTCAGAACTCACTCCAAAAGTGATGTCAACAAACTACAATTCACAACTAAGTCCTAAACAACACATAACATCACCATAAAGCCTAAGATATAAATCAAGATAATTAAAAGATTAAGCAACCCTTTAGCTGAATGGTTGAATGTTTTACAATATGCATATCATATTATTTCTCTCTTGAAAATAGGGGATTTACATCCTTGCATGATAAGGGAACGTTTGACCTGTGAGGGCATCCCTTATGGTGGAAAACACCCATTCTTGCTGATTTAGCCAACAACTATATTTCGTCATGCATATAGGCATCAAAATTTTAAGGCCTTTGTCAAAATGAAGTGTCAAAATTGAAATAAAATTTGAAAATATTTCTATATTAGATTAATTCATTACTCATAACACTCATGCTTTAGTCTCTTAGAGAGTGGGTTTAGGACTTTAGTCTCTTTCTAAATTAATAATAACCCAACTATCTTGCAAATTCATATAACAGGAACACATGATTTTAAATCGTATAAAGAGTTAGCTGGCGACCACTCTAGCAGCTTGTAAGCCCGGTCGATTTATGTAATATCCATTAATTTAATTCCTAATTAATTTTGTTTTAGCTAATTAATCTGTCGTTATTGTAGCACTATCAGAAGTAGCATTTATACGCATCGACGGATTAAGCCATTCGAATGTATGGATCTCCCCGGCTTATTTCATTCCTTCCCTACCGCGCCTCTCTCCGATTTCCTTCACGATGTGAGTTCTCCTCCTTCTTTCCTTCCTTCGCCCGACTTGCCCTCTGATGCGATTTGCCGCAGCAAAGGAATCCGGCGCCATGAACCGCCAGATCAGCGTCGGCTTATTTGTGATCTGCATTGAACCGCCGAATCCCATAGCGCCTGGATCGCTTCGCATCGCCGGAAACACCTAATCAGGCGGAATGTTGGAAAATCCGTGTGCCGGGTCGGAAATCCGGAACCGCCGGCTCGATTTCTGTTCTCTCCGGAGAGAACTTAGGAGAATTTTTTAAATTGCTAATTTTCTTTCCTATCCTTTTCTTTTCAAACAGCCTTCCTTGGTGTTGAAATGCGTGAAATGCGTGATTGGAAAATTCCGAAATCGATCTTGGCTGCTAGGTGAGTTGTAGAATTATTGTGTATTAAAATGGGGATTTAGGATTGATATTATTTGTTAATTTTAGTTTGTTGATTGAAGCAGATAATTAATATTGGCGTTAGGAGTCGTACTCCAGTAAGCTTATGAGGAGATATCAATTTCAGGTAAGATTGGTGTTAATTATGAGTTTCATTTATGAGTTGTATGTATTAGAAGTATTTAGAAGAGTTATTTCATTATAGGTTGTGTACTTTCGAGGAGGAATCGAGGAGCACATCATGACACCTTGACACTATATAAGCTTGTAAATTCAGTTTCTATTCCTATGTATGTCATTATTTCTACCACTTTTTATAAGTATAAATTGTATGAATGACATATCTCTGTCATATTGAAGGCAATTACAAATGCTTATTACTTGACCTAGTATACAATTCGATTTATAATGATTATACGCTAGTTAGTTCATAGCATATGATTTCATTGAGCATATAGAAATGTTTTACAAATGCAAGAATGTGATAAATAGGAAAATGTCAGTGAGAAGGCTATGTTAAAGGAATGCTAGATAGAAAAAGTTGAGATGAGCGTGATTAGGGGATCTTAGTATCAGACTCCTGCATTTTGAGGTTGGGGTCATTAGTCGTCCAACCGGTGTCGAATAGGTATGTAGAGTATGGTTACCGCCTTTACCTCTGACTTTTAGACGTGGACTATTGTTATGAAGTCAAAACCTATGCAATTATAAATGACATTTCAGAAAATGATTTGATAGAACTAAACGATTTAATGAAAATCGCTCTTGATATTGATCTGATGAACTCTGACATATTACCTACGAATATTATTCGGTTACATTTACAGACTGACATATTGTTGCATTGTTACATCAGCTACAGCTTTACCGCTTTTACAAATTTACATGTACATGCGATTGTTTACTGCTCGTCTTTACTTTCTAGCATTCTTCACAAAGCTTTTAGCTTATGATGCTACCGTTGATAAAGAAAAGTAAAGCTAGCTTTGAATTGTATAGTTTTGGGAAGCTTAAAGGCTTTTTTGGCAGTACATTAAATGTCTTTAGTTGCTATTTACAAACTTAAAGATTTCATGCTAATTGTGATATGAATTAAGTTAAGTAGTATGAATTCCAAATAGTTTAGTGATGATTTAATTAGATACACCTTTCACTTGCTTGTTCCAGTAGCAAAGTTGAACGCAGAAGTGGAATCCAGTCATCCTATTCTGTTACACTCAGATTGACCCTAGCATAAGGGGGTCATCTGGGGTGTGACAATTTATCCTCTCTTGTGGAAGTAAACCTTATGCCTATTTTTGCTTAGATTTAGGTCGTGTCTTAGCTCTCACTAAAGCTCCCAAGATTTAGGATCTGAGGTAGCTGTTTCCTTCAGGCTACAAGCATAAATCCTCACCTCTTAGGCATTTCTACAACCTTGTGTTGGCGGATTATAAGACCTAACAATCTAATAAAATTCCAACTCAAAATAAATAAATCTCTTCACTTCCAAACATATAAAGTCCAATTATAGGATAAATTGGAATGCTTCCTAGACTTCCTAGTACCATGAGCATTCCCTACTCATCTCTTTGGTTTCTGAAATAAGTCTCTCCATTTGAACTTTCTCACTTTATTTTCTAAAATAGTCAATTCTTTGATAGTCTAACTTTGAAATCTTTGGAGATAATAATCATCTACTTTAATCGAGAATATTCTTAGGAAATTTTATTCCCTAAGATGTAATTAACTATGGAAGTTTGCCTTTATAGGGAACTTTAGAATCTAATTTAATAGAAACCCTACTTTATTCATCCATGTAAAGCAAGGAAAAAATCTTTAGTATATTCGAAGACTCATCATGCCTTAAAATCTTTTATTAGTGATTAGATTCATTGAAGGGTGATGTCTCATCTTTGAGATAGAGGTAATACCTCTGTAATTCTCTATCACCTCAATAAGTCTCTAAGACTGTGATGTCCCCACATTAATCTGAAACACCACAAGATTCCACACCCATTATCTATATAGCTTTTTTATAGAAATTTATCTGAAATTTTTGTCGTTTATTTGATCAATAATTTTACCTTTTTTATAGTATTCTTATGCCATGATTTTTTTCTTAATTTTATTTTATTTTATTTACTCATTGGATTTCATGTGATTGAAATTTTATCAAGAGCAATGTGTATTAAATTTGTTTTGAAGCGATAACTTTATTGCTACTGAATTATGTATGCTTGATATTTCTCCTTTGAAGTTTTAGATTTTGGAAATTATTAGTATATATTTTGGGATGAAAGAAGCGTGTCTGTTCTCCTTACGTTAAAAGTGACAAGTTTAATAAATTTCTAAATTAGTAACTTTACAGATTGTAAGTTTTGTCTTCATACTGTGCTGATTTAAGTCATTTTATTTTGTGGAGACTTCATTTTTTTTAGTTTCTTATCATTAAACCATAGAGATGCACAGCAACTCATATGACTAGGTGCATTACTTGTGGTTTTATAATTGAATTAGACTTGTCGGTCTAGCTGGTTTCATCATGAACTGGTCCTCTAATTGGTTTGGGTCAGATCCAAAATGAATTCTGCATATAACCGGTCAGAACCACCTATTGAATCGGTGAATCAAACTAATTTTGAAGAACCAGACGATTCTGATGTTGATCAAATTTTAGCTTTTTTTATTTTGATTTGATGGTTAGGAATAAGAAATTTAACATAAAAGAGAGAAAATAATTAAAATATCATGTCTTAAAATTTAAATTTAGAATTATATTCAATATATTCAAGATTGAAGTATCTTAAATATAAATATTATATACTAAATTAGTGAAAATATCATCATTGCATCATTATCATATTATTTATAATTTTAATATTTATTATGTTATTCAATTTGACTCATGGTTGAATAGTTGAATTTTAAACCTCTTCTTCTACTAGTTCAATATCTCATATATTTTTAAAAGCCTTTGTAATACCTTTTAGAATTTATTTTCCTCATCCAACTGGTATTTTTGCTAGGTATTCTAATTACAGGTATTCGTGAAGCATGTATTGGTGAGCTTTAATAGAATCTACTCTCTCTTTTTTCTTTTTTTTCTTTTTTTCTTTTTTTTGACCTAAGTCATTAAATTGTATCATGACATGGAAATGTTATGCCTATTTAATATCTTATCATACTTTATCCCAATTTATGCAGAAGAATTTTCAAAGCAACTTCGGGGAATTGTGGAGTTTGAAATGAAATTTTGCAAGATGTCTTGTTGGACCGAACAAGAGTTTCTTTTTTTTTTTTTAAAGATTATTAGTTTCCATTTTTTTTCGTTGTCATCAAATTTATCACTTCTTTCTGATACAGGTCCAGATTATTAGTCTTTGGTCTATTTTAGGTGTCAATTAATTCATTTGTTAAAGAATATTGAAGTTGTAGCCAAAGCCTTAGTTTAAATCCAATTTTCATCAAACTGTATGTTTTGGCACTAAACTTTAGCATTAAAAATAGTGGAGTATTTGATCCTTTTCCACTAGATCTTTTGATTCATACACCCTCTATTTCTTGAATGTTATACTTTCAGGGTGGATACAAAGCCTTTTATGCTCGCAATACCATTCCACTAACTCCAAAGAGTGTTAATGATATCCACAAACGGGGTGGCACTATCCTTGGTACATCAAGAGGTGGTCACGATACAATAAAAATTGTTGATAGCATTCAAGATCGTGGAATCAATCAAGGAATTAATAATTGCATGGACCTAAGCTTTACATATATGTCCAGAAAGATATGTTCTGTTATTTACAATTAACCATTCTTGCAGGTCTATATAATTGGAGGTGATGGAACTCCGAAAGGGGCCGCTGCCATTTTTGAGGTATGATGCATAATAAAAATGTGGAAAGAGTATCATGATCTACATATGCTATTCTCAATACTTGGGCTTTATTTTCCTTATATGCTAACAGTTGATTTTGTAAGCGTTGTTGAGATTGGGTACAATGCACATATTGGATATGTTTAGAGTGGGCTGTTTTTTTTTTCCCCCTCTAAATCTGTTTGGATCCAGACAGTGGTTGATAACTCCCTGCTTTCATCTAAATCTGTTCGAGAATTTTAACGATCGAAGCTTCCAAAGGATTCATGAAAGGCTAACCATCTTTAGTAGCATCTTGCTACCGAGAATTATTAGATATTCTAAGAACTCATAAAAAACACGCTTACTACAATAGCTAAAGCAATCAGGCAGACAGTATTTGGCTTTGTTTTATATGTGCTTTTTTTTGTCATGGCTTTTTGAAAGCTGTTTCTCAATTGTTGTTCTAATTTTTTTTCAAAAAAAGTTTTGGTAAAGTAAATCTAAGAAAAGCAGGCAAAAAAATAGATGCAAGACGTCTTTGGATCTAGAAATCAACTTGTACAAAATTATGATATGATGCAAAAAAATCAGGCACACAGATAAAAATCTGTAGTCTACTAACTCTCGTAAGGCAGAAATGTCATCTCTTTAATGCAAAACCAGAAAACAATGCAACTTGCTACAACCAATAACTTGGAGGTTGTGAACTTCGAATTTTGCAATAAAACCTGAAAATGAAATAAAACTACACAACAGTTAGAAGTTACACTGCCACCATTGTCATGATAATCAGAATCAAATTATCAGCAGAGTCCAACCGAAATGATCTTTCTTTTCCTCTCCCTGTAGGCTGTAGCCAAGATTTCTGCCGTAAGGTTTCTAAGAATCATTTCCTACTTGCCGGTCCTTCTTGAATTAGTTCTTATTGATTATTGATAATTTCAAACAGGAAATTCAAAGGTGTGGCCTTCAAGTTGCTGTTGTTGGAATTCCTAAGACAATTGACAATGACATTGCGGTAGTACGCTAGACCGAATTTTATTCAGCATGATCTTCTTACTTTGGCTAGGGGTGTGCATTCGATTGGGATTTGGGCGGATCGGTTTTTTTAATTTCTTGTAATCGTTCGGTTTGAAATTCATAATCCGAAAATTCAATCAGTATAAGATTTAATATAATCCAACCAATCAATCCAAAAAAAAGTTGGATTTTTTAGGTTTGGTTTTAAAACCGAAAATAATTAAAATAAAACAAATATTATTTAATTAAAATGATATATTTAATATTTCAAATTCGTTTTATCTTTTATGAATATGATATATATTTTTTGAAATAGAAATACTCATATTTTTTCAAAAAGGTTTATTTTTTTAAATTATGATTTGAAAGACTGTCACTTTGTATTTAATAAAAAAATAAATATTAAAATTATTACTTAAAACTTAAAAGGCACTAATTAATTTAACTCACATAACACCTGTAATGTAATAAAATATATTTCTTAAAAAAACTGCTTCTTCAAATATCTTTTCTTTCATACTATTTTTAATAAAATAACACAATTTTCAATAAACCAATAAAATTTATATAAAAAGAAAATTTTCAATTGCAATATTAGTATATTACAAACATTCATAAACATTCCACATTTAAAAGAATTATAATTACATATCACAATAAACATTCATAAACATAAAACATTCATAAACATTTCTAATTTCTCTAATAGACTAATTCTCTTTCACATTTACAAAAGGAAGCATGATCAAGATTGCCCATTTGCATTCGATGAAAGAGTTTCATTTTAACCTTTGCATTTTTCTTTTTCAAATGATAATCTACAAAGCGAAGAGTTTGTTTTATAAGTGAATAGCAGTGATGGAAATCACTAGCATTGGCATTCATGAACCTGAAATATCACAAGATATCAATTGAATTCAGATTGTATTCCCCAATATATTCATAAAACAATGCACGCACAGTAAGGATCATATTTGTGATCTATTAGCATCTGAATGTTAACTTATGAGATCACAACAAGTAACCTATAATATTGACCAATCTTTCTTGAGATATGATACCATTAAAATCGAGATAGAACTTTGGTGAAAAGAACGCACCACATTTGCAGAGTTATGACGACATCTTCCAACACAGAAATCAAAAGCACTAGAGTAAGTCCCTGAATAAAAACAAACAGAGACAGCTCAGACAGGGATAGTCAAAAGTGAATATCTTCTAATAAAAAAAAAGAAAAAAAAGAAAGAAGCAGAAATTAAAACTTTAAAGACATGATACCGAAGCATTCTTGGTTTGGCTCTCTTCAATTTTAGCACAAAGATCATCCTGTCTATAAAAATCCATTTCGGAGGAATTATTGAGCAAATAGTAAATTAGTGGTTTGAGAGCTATACTTACTATGGATGGATTTAAGCGATGAAAAACAATACTCATAGTTATATAGTAGGGCTAAACCCGACAATCATGTAAAAGAATGGCTCACCAAAAAATTACTTCACAAATGAAATAGTTTTAATCATTTAGACATTTATAAAATTCAAAAGAAAATAAAAGCTCGTGGCTCAAAAAATTACTAAGAGCAACAGAATATGTGAGCATCCAAACTCCATATTAGAGGGTTACAATCACATACAATGCTACCAAAGTAAAATGAAATATAACATCAAAGCCATCATGCCAAAATAACAAAAGTACATGAATTATATTACGAAGATAAAGTGATATATTGTACCTCAACAATGACCGCAAAATTTATTGAACCAAGCTTAAGGGCTTTGCTTAATCTATATATGGCCTTGTGATTATGCATATTATAGTCTCCTTCTAAACATGTACCCTTCCAATTGTTCCATATACACGCCTTAGAGATATCCAACGAAAAGAATTACTTAATCTACTTGAAGCAAAAGCCAATCTATATATATATATATATATATATATATATATATATATATATATATATATATATATATATATATATATATATAAAGCCTTTATCACTGTACCAGTATCGATCAAGTGTAAACCCATCAACACAAGACTACTTTAATGCCATAGGTAAAGTCCATATATCCGATTAAGTAAGGTAATCATTTCAATATTCATAAATTGTTTCCAAAGAAATATCACGCATTCCCTCCTAGTATGTTCCGTGAATAGAAAATTGTGATAGGACATAGCAAAACATCAAAATATAAAGAAAAGATAAACAAATGGCAAATAAGATTGAATAAGGTGATCAATACGGTCTTTTAATTTAATCTAGGAATTAGGAAAAACCAACACTTACGAATCCAAAGATTTAAAATAACCATCAAAGGCTTAAGAGGGCATCCAGCCAACCAACAAACTTGCTTAAACCCAATAGAGAGAGCCACAACCAGCCAAAACCATCAAAGGTTTGAGTAACAAATTTTAAATTGTTCACAAAAGAACTAAAACCAATTTATCAAAAGTAACCATGCAAAGTCACAACTCACAACACCCAAATGCCAACACCCAACATCTAAAACCCAACAGCCAACGGCCCAACACCCATCAACTGATCAAAGAGTGGAAACTAAACAAAAGTTAGTTAGCTATAGGAATTAGGAAAACAGCCAACGGCCCAACACCCGACAGCCAACGGCCCAACAAATAGAAATAACCATCAAAGGCTTAAGAGGGCAGCCAGCCAACAGAAAAAACAATATAAAATAAGCAGAAAAATGTTCATTTATGACATGTATAATATAAGTAAGTTGTCACCAATCCATGCAGTCCGAGAGTGCCACAAACAACCGAAACAAGGAAAAGGAAAACAACCAAACAAAATTGAAAAAAAAGAACAAATAGAATGCTAACTTGTATGAGTATATCAGTATCAGTAGGATCAGATCATTTCAATTCTTCACCAAAGTTTGGATCATCTATAACCTTTGATAACTGAAAGAATTAAAGCATAATATAGTATGGTAGTGATGGTGAAAAAAAAGTAGGTAATTGGAAAAGTCCAAAAGATACAACAAATACAATACCTTCATCAAATTTATCAATGTATTCTCCCAATCACCATCACATGGAACTCCATCTCCACCATCCACTTCCTTCTCCAACTCTATTCTAAATTGAGGATCAACCTCTTCATATCTCTCAAAAGCTTTTTGGAACTGAATCGCAGAATTTAACATCAGATATGTGGAATTCCACCTTGTAGGTACATCCAAACACAACAAGCTTTTGCTTTGTATTTTTTCAATTTCAATGCATTCTTTGAATTTTTTAAGTCTTGATGGACGCCTAATGTACCTCACCGCCGCTTCTTACACAAATGATCTACCAACCTCCTTAATTCCATCTTGAACAATAAGATTTATAATATGTGCAACATCTCATGATTACAATACCACTTATCGTTAGCGCATTATCAATACCATTATTAAATACTGCATTAATACCCCAATCAATCAAACATCTCTACCTCGCCAACAATCTCCCCTATGACTATATAGGACAAAATTAATGACTCTCTTATGTAACTTCCAATCTTCATCAATATATGTGCGGTTAGACACATGTAATTAATTCTAACGATGTCCATGTGTCGGTCAAGCAAACCCTAGTAGTTGAATCTCGTAATATTTTTTTCAACGCATTCTTCTCATCTAAGTAAAATTGAAAGCAGTCACGAGTGAGTGTCCAACGGGAAGGTATTTTAAACATTGGGCAACATTGAGTCATAAAATATTTAAACCCATATCCTTCAACATGTTTGAATGGTAATTCATCCATAATAACCATGGTCGCTAAAGCTTTTCTAATGCCTTCTTGATCAAACTTCCAAGCTTTGAGACTTCCGCCATTGTTCACCTTTGTCACTAGGTTGCAATACTAGTAGAGTTTGATTTTTTCCATGTTATTAGGATTCTTCACATACGATAAATGTGTCCGTAAAGTTGTAGTACCATTAAGCTTTGTATCACTATGATAAGTCTTCCCACAGTAGTTACATTTACTCATCTTTTCTCCAATGGAACTATTAAATTTAGTAAAGTGATCCCAGACATTTGATCGTGGTCGGACTGTCTTTCTTATTCTATTTTCAAAAGATGACTTGCTACTTGAAGCACTTGCAATACAATGGATATTATCTTGATTGATAGGTGTTTGATTTTGGGAAGAACCCATCATGCTAGAACTCTCTCCACAATGAGACATCTAATCAAAGTGTAAAGAGATCAAGTAAGAATAAGCCAAATGGAAGGATAAATAAGACTAAAATATGACTTCTACCTTATTATAATCGTAATAACAAAATAATGTCAAGAAATTTAAAAAAATAAGACAAATATCAAATAATTATTATTATGCTAACATCTTCCTTGTTGCATAAGTTAGCCAAGTGTAATTTTGTAAAGGAAGACAAAGATGTCACCCAAATTACCATAGGAATGTAAGTCTATCGAGAAATGATGGGAATACAATAGCATATTAGAAGAAATAAGTAAAGGGATGCTCCCCGGCCACGACAAATAATTCCAATAAAAGACAATCGAGATAACACCTCTAAAAGCTTGCTTAGCAACAAACTCAATAGAGTTCTACCAGCTACATATGACAAGAATAAATTAACACCCAACAAGTCGCCATAAGTCCTTCGACTCCTTCCAGAGTAAAAAGACATAGGTTAAAATCAGAAAAGAAAATGCATAATCACAATGATGCATAATTCTAAGAACCAAGAGGGATAAAATACAGCGAAGAGATCACCGTACTCATATATATAATAGCAAAATAATCAGAAAAGTATGTCCATTAAGTATGTCCAAAGAAAGAAAATAACAGTAAGTTTAAGTTGGCCATAAACCACCCATTCAAAATAAATAATGCATAAGTTAATTCCCAGATAGAATTGAAGTGGTCCGCCAAGACTACCGAACAGATGGAAAAATAGCAGAGGAAGCCGGATGTTAACACTTAACGACAACAAATAAAACCTAAAGGCAAAAAAACCAACAACCACAAAGACAACTTTGGACAAAGGATAATCATTTCAACTCCTAAACAATTCCAACTCCAAGCGCAACTATCCAAGTCTCCAAACCTCCAAAGTCAAGCCACAAACAAGACACTAAACAAGTAAATGTAATAAAAAGAATCCATGAATATCGATACAAAACCCGTTGCATTGAATTTGAGAAGAAGAGAGAACCAGTAGCTTGCTAGCTGCGCCAAAACGATGAGAGAAGGAGAAGTCGAGAAGAGAGCGTAAAGTGATGAACGTAACGCAAAAAATCCAAAGTTGATACTGATAGCCCTATAAGGCTATAACGACAATAATACGAATGTAAGTTACAGCCTTACGTAACAAAAGTCGATAAGACGCCAAGAGAATTAGAGAAGTAGCGTGCAGAGATAAGACCACCACCGCCGATCATGGGAAGGAGAATGCGGCGAATGCCTATGCCGGAAAAGGGATTGGAGATTGCCATTTGCCGATTGAATTGAATGGGGATTGCCCTTTCGCCTCCCTAGGTTAGACTATTGGGATGACCGATGACGAGCCGCACGAGCACGAGCCACGAGCCGACTATCCGAGTTCCGTTCGCGGTTCGCCGTTCGTTTATTAAACCGGATTTTCGGTTTTTTAATATTACAAAAATTTTAATCCAATCCATAATCCAAAAACCGAAATTAGCTAAAATTAAATCCATAATCCAAAATAAAAAATAAAAACCGATCCAATTAAAAAAAATTCGGTTCGGTTTAAATGGATTTTTGGTTTAATCCGAATTATGCACACCCCTAACTTTGGCTGAAATAACATTCTTGAATATTATGTTGACTTGTAGCACTTGGAAAACGACTTGCTATTGGTTTGTTATTGATTAAGTCCCGGCTTTGATACTGTGGAAGAGGCCAGCCATTAAATGCAAACATGTAGAGCAAAAGCGGCGAGAATGGCAATGGTATAGTGAAGCTAATGGGCCATTATAGTGGTTAGTTTCTTTCAACTCTTCGTAGAGAACCATATGAACATACATTTGTATATCTGAATGCTCTGATTCCATTCCTGAACTTGTTCTATACTAAATTGAAAGTCTTCTTATCTAATGAGTATCATTCATTTTTTTATAGTTTTTGTTGTTTTTCTTCTTGTTGTTCATACAAAAATGCTATATGTTTAAATTTATGGTTGGGAAGAACTTTTCTAATTTGGAGACACCAAATTTCTTAGCACATAACAAAATCTAATTCCCTAACTTCAGCCCTTGATGAATTCGTAAGTGTTGATGGTTGCATGTGATGTCAAAATTGCAGTAATTTTCTTTTTATTTTGAATCTTTCAATTGTAATCCTTTTATATTTGTACATTGTCTTTAGATAAAGAGATTGTCAGTGATGTTGTCCATTATGTGATGATATATTGTCACTTGATAGATTATTATTTATAACTTGCAACAATTATCTTGCTATGTGGAGCATTTGTTCATTGTAGATTTCTATTTTGGCATGTCATTTTTTACATTATTCTGTCAAATTAATTAACAAAGCTTTATTTAACATTCCAAAATTTGATATTTTTTATTGGGTCTAAATGTGCAGGTTTCATCACTATGTATGCTACACTCGCAAGCAGAGATGTGGCAATGCACAATTTTCTTGAGTAGCTTAATTCAAATATTGTCATCCAGTTTTACTCGCTTGTTTAAGATATTTGCATTGTTAGTTGTGGTATTATATGCTAAAGATGCTTATATTATTTTGGGTATTGTAGCCTTAATTTGGATTTAATTAAAAACCATTAAACCTTAATTACACTTAAACCATAAATCTAATTGATTTAAAACTTTGTGGAAATCAAATAGGGTTCATGCACACATTTTGCAAATTTTTCATATTTTATTTCACTGTATTGAAATTGGCTGATGTAGTTCCAATTTATTTATTTTTTTTACCTTTGATCTTCTTTAGAACTGTTGCTTGATTCTAGAATCACCCTTTTACCTAGAAGAAGGTGGTGGACTTTTAGAATACATAGAGAAGCGGATTAAAAAAAATGGTCACATGGTTATTGTTGTTGCTGAGGGTGTCGGGCAAGATATTGTTGTTGAAAGTATGAAACTAGCAGAACATGATGCCTCTGGTTACAAGCTACTTTATGATTTGGGACTATGGTTATCTTAGAAAATAAAGGTACACTACTACTTTAGATTATTTTTAGATGCTAATGATTAAGCTTTTACAGTACATTTAGCTTCTTTTGTTTGGTTTGAGTTTTTATTTTCATTACCACGTAATTAAAATGGGGCTATATTGTTTTTTTTAAAGCTCAATTTAATATTATCACCCTAATAGCAACTACTTGGAATAATTTTTTGTTTTAACTTACAATAATATGTTTGTTAAGTTCAAATATGTGAAATATAATTGCTTGGTTTGTATGTTCGCTTAACTAACGTATGTTTTGCAGGTGTAGTTAGATTTTATTTTTTTATAAATATGCAATTTTTGTAATAGGATTAGGATTAGTATTATGGGATTTAGGATGAGCAGTGCCTAGAAGGCAAAGACTTAGGAGACCCTATGAAGCTTGGAGCAAACTAATCTAAGAAAAAGAAAGAAGAACAAAGATTGAAGACCCCCACAGCATTCATTTTATTTGTAAAATTTAATTGTAATCTAAGTTGTATAAGGGTAGAGCTCGACTACCCAATTTCTTGATTGTTATGTTTAGTTTGTGCATTAGAAATGGTATATTTTTTATAGGTTTCTTAAAGTTTGATGATTTGATGTGTGACTTGGACGTGGTAGAATTTTTAGGATAAAATTAAATCTTCTACCCTCACTAAAAACTCATAATCTCATTTTAAAGCCAAGGCTCTTAATCAAGATAAATAAAAGATTTTAAAACCCCTTACCTGAATGTTGTATGCTATTACACCATGCATCTCATATTGTGTCACTCTTGAATAGGGAGGATCTCCACTCTTGCACGATAGGGGATATGCTTGACCTTTGAGGGCGATCCCTTATAGTGGAAAACACCTCTTCTAATTGATTTAGCCAATGACTAAATTTCATCATGCATATAAGTATAATTATCCTAAGCCCTTAGTCCAAAATGAATGTGTCAAAAATGATTTATAAATTTATAAATTTTGGCATTAGTTTAAATCATGTTTTCATATCAATCATGATCTAGTCTCTTAGGGAGTGAGTTTAGGATTTTAGCTTTCTTCCTAATTAAATAATAACCTAGCTATCTTACATCTACATAAAACCGACCTACATGATTTTAAAGTGTAGGAAGTATTAGATGGCAACCACTCCAAGTGGTTGTAAGCCCATAAGAGTCGTGGTGTGTTTATTCTCTTTTGTGGAAGTGAATTATCATATCTCATCTCTCCGACAGTTTATGTCATGCTTCTAGCTTGTGTTAAAGTATTTTAGATTTAGGTTCTGAAGCTACTTATTTTCTTCGAGCTATGAGTATAAGTCCTCACCTCTTAGGTATTTTCACAATCTTGTATTATTGGACTATAAACCCTATCATTTTAATAAGATTCCAACTTAAATAAAAGTAAACTCTCTCTCTCTCTCTCTCTCTCTCAAATATATAAATCCTCACTAATCAGGTCGACTGAGGCACTCATTGGGCTTCTTAGTATCATGGGTGCTTCTTACTTATTCTCCTTTGAAATCCGTAAGTAAGTCTACATATTTTAACTCTCCCATTTGATTTTCATAAATACATAATCATTTGATAGTATAGCTTTCATATCTTTGAAGATACTTATTGACTACTTTAATCGAGAGTGTTCTTGGGAGATTCTCGTTTCTTAAGTTGTAATTGACTATGGAAGCTTGCTTTCATAGGGAACTAAAGAATCTGGCATAAAATAAACATTGTTTTACTCCTCCATATGAAGTAGGGGAAAAGTCTCTGGTATATACGTGGACCCATCTGTCTTAGGAGTCTTTATTAGGTGATTAAGTTCATTATAGGGTGATATTTCCATCTCCCGATATGATACATCATACCTTAATGCAACACTTGATAACTTCAATAAGTACCCCCTAAGATCTGTGTGGTGTCCCTACGGTTCCAAATTAAAACACGACAATAGCATTATGTGTTGTAATCCATTTTCTGAAATTTGGATGCCACAAAAAAGTATTGTCCCTATTAGCTCTTGATATCAATGATTTATCTATTTCTTATATTCTCTATTTTCGAGCATGAGACTTTTTTTTTGCTTTCTTTCTCTTCTCTTTGTGGATCGTTTCCTTTCATAGTCCTTACATGTTTATTTCCTTTATCTTTATTCCCCTTTTAAGATCTTTTGCAAGTTCATCTCATCCTCTTTAGTATGTTCGGATCCTCAAGAGATCTTCACTGCAACTTGTTGGTGTCTTGTTGTTCCTTAACTCTCTTGTGTGGCTCTCTTCCTCCTTTGGTTCCCTATGTTTTCTTTAGTTTTTTTTTTCATGTATTTAGTTTTAGAACTTATCTCTAGGATTTATTGTAGCTCTTTGAGTAATTTATCAAATAAGTTCCTTTAAGGCCTATTTGTACTTTTCTTCATCGAGTAATAAAATTTATATTTGCTTTAAAAAAAATCTTAAAACTCTAAACCCTAAACCCTAGCCTAACGCTAAACCCTAAACTAACCCTAGACCCTCAAAAAGTATAAATTACCCAAAAAAAATCTAAAATTGTAAACCCTAAACTCCAAACTACAACCCTAACCTTTAAACCAAAAAATTCTAAATCACCCAAAAACCCTAAACCTTAAACTAACCCTAAACCCAAAAAAATCTTCCTAAACCCTAATAAAGTTCATACATCTTTGAGCTTTGTTGCCTATCTCCCTGAGCTTTGTAAATGGCTAATGTATGAATGTACTGCTCTTCATATCAACCTTGTCTCTCATTTGTTTGCCTAGTCCCATTTTGTTTCCTCATCTCCTTAAAAGCATTCTTTAAGTCTAGTATGAATAGTGCTTTGCACACAAATGAGTTTTCTGGAAGCAGGATGTTAGAAAGATAACGGACTTACTCATGTCTCATGTCTCTTAGATCTGATTGTAGGAGGTGATCTGATTGTAGGAGGCTCATTCATAGGGTTTTAATAGGGTGCTCTCATAGTTGGAAATGACATTAGCACAACTAGAGGAAACTCGAGAAGAATTAGCTTTATGTAAGAGAGCAATCTTGTCTAGCCTAATTGCACCTAAGGTGGGCAATCAATGTCTAGAAAATATATTCTACATTAGAACGAAACTAAATTTAATATAAATATCATTAATTTTATATATAGTATTATTCTCGATATAATTAAATAAATATTCATAGATTTAAAAAAAAATACAATCAAATTATTAGATAATGTAACTAAATTATTAATCGTAATTATAATTATGATAAAAATATAGGAAAATTTGAGATAAAGAGCCTCTTTGGAGCAGCTGTAATTTTTTGAAAAGTTGATTATAAAGATGCTATGGAGAAATCATCTTTTTGAAAAAGTTCATCTGTCTATTACAAATATTTTTATTTTTAAAAATTTTAAAAAACACATTTCTGATAGCCATTACACTCTCATAGCTCTAGTTCTCAAAACAGTTTTTTTATCACAAAACTTTCTGAAAATCAATCAAAAAGCTGGTAGCCAAACAAAGTTGTTTTGATTTCTGACTGTTTTATGAAAAGCAAAGTAATCAGAAAGCTATCACAAACGCAGCCAAAATCTTTGAGTGAATTTTTTAATATTTATATGATTACACGAACTATCTATTTAAAATTCTTAATATTTGTAAAATGTAAACAAATAAAAGTGAATAATAATTATTGGATAATATAATTAAAGTATTAGACATCCATAGATATTCACAAATATATTATAAAAAATGCATGATAATGAGCATGGTCATATCAAATTATATCAATTATCAAATACATGATTTTACGGGTAGCTATAATAAAATTAATCTCAACTTAATACAAAAGATATTAAAATATTTATTTTTTAAATTATTTTAACTATAATTTCAGTTTACCAAATAAGAATAATAATAATACAACTTTAATTTGTATAATTTTACATGCAACTAATCTATTGAAGTCAAAAATAGGTTTGCTCTCATGAAGAATAGTTGCATCAAGTTTGAAAACTGTTCATTATATTTAGCACTGGAACCAAGAAAGGTTGAGAGGGGCACTCCTCAACCCTAAATTTAGAGTAAATCTTTTAATATTACATATTATGTAAAAAATCTTACCAAACTTAAGACTTGAAATTGCTAATTTATAGAGCATATAGTGAAAAAAATTATAAGTGATTTTCATATGATTTTACATTAAATAAACTTTTATTTAATATCACATTGTTTAGTATTATATCACATTGTTTTTTGAAAGAATAAAATATGTGTCACTGAACTTAGGAATGGTCACTAATTCTTGTATTTACATATTTAATAATATTCAATATCTAATTTTTTATGTTTAATTTTATAACATCCTAATATATAAATTACATCAAAACTCGGACATAAAAAAATGTATTATATTTTAAACAAATTAATATTTATGATATTTTGATGTAATTTAAAAATTATTATTATATATAAATAAATATAAGTATTTAAATATTTTATATGTAATGTTGCGTGCTAGAAAACCAGTCGCGGTAGAGTGAAAGTTTACGCCTTGTTGTGAAGTTCAAAGACACAATTAAAGAGAACAAGAGACACCTGCATTTTACGTGAAAACCTCAAAAGAGGGAAAACCACGGCCCAGCTAAAAAAGCTTCCATTATGTATCTGTTTGAGTATAGAGTCTCTGACTGAATAGCAGGGAGGAAAACAGCTTATGTAACAACGATCGTTGTATTAGTTCTGGTAGGTGGAGATGCAGGTCACAATAGCGGCACGTGATGGTGGTTGATGACCACGAGCGGGTGCGACCTTGCTTGAGGGTCTTCAAGCTTGAGCTCCTTCTTCCTCCTTGCTTGGCTTTTCCTCTTCTTCCTTGCTGCTCTTCCTCTTCTTTCGCACCTAAACCGGAACCACGACCACGACCTGCCTGACGCTTTAACCCGGACGGGACGCCGTGGTGAACCGGAACCACGACGGCGTACCGGCCTTGATCGCCTCTAACCCGGACGGTCCGACGTGGTAACCGAACCATGGATGACCGTGCCTTGACGCTTCCTAACGGACGGTCGACGGGTCGGTAACCGGAACCACGACGATACCGCCTTGATCGCTTCAACACGACGGTCCGACGCTGCCGATAAACCGGAACCACGACGATATCGCCTTGATCGCCTTCCTAACCCGGACGGTCGACGGGGAACCGGAACACGTGATACCGTGCCTTGATCGCCTAACCCGGACGGTCCGACGGCCGGTAAACTGAACCACGACGATACCGGCCTGATCGCCTAACCCGACACGGTGGGGGTGAAACGGAACCACGACGTATACCGTGGGCCTTGATCGCCTAACCCGACGGTCGAGGCGAAACCGGAACCACATATACGGCCTGATGGCCTCCTAACCCGACGGTCCGACGGGGTCAGAACCGGAACCACGACGATACCGTGGACCTTGATCAACCCCGACGGTCCGACGGGCCGGTAAACCAAACCACGACGATACCGTGGGCATTTCCTAACCCGGACGCCGACGAGGTGAAACCTCCACGACGATACCGCGCCTTGATTGCTTCCTAACCCGGACGGTCGACGAGCGGTAAACCGAACCATGACGATACCGGGCCTTGATCGCCTCCTTGATCGCCTCCTGACGCTTTGATCGCCTTCTTGATTGCCTCCAAAGGACCTCACTAAGAAGAAAGGGAGAGGGAAAGGTGTGCCTCTCCTCTCACCCTGGGGAATTTATAGCTCCCCACGGCAAAAGGGTACAAACCCTCAAAAATGGCATAAAACCCTTCAAATCCTGGCCATGGCCCCTTCGACGGCTGCCTCGGCTCTCCGCCCATCCGCGGCATCAACAACGCTGCTGACCGGCCGCTGCACTCGACTGTCAAGGCTGACTCGACTGCCGCATGACGACCGGCCGTCATACGACCGTGCATCGACCGGTTGCCGTCGACGATCGCCGGCATGACGACTGCCGCGGCGGACTAACTGCGCCGACCGAGCCGTTCGCCAGACGTCGAACTTAACCGTCAGACGGACGCTTCACGACGACGCTGAACGGCCGCGACGCGGACCGCAGGCATGACCCGACGCACGACATGGCCATACGCCCGCTGGTGGCCACCCGCACTGCTCACACGCCGCGCGCTGCGGTATCGCCCGCCCCGCTCCGCAATCGTGGCCCGCCTAGGCCCGAGATTTGACCCGATGGGCTCAATCACAATGCAGTTCATAGCTACTGGCCGACGCACTGGGTCCTAAAATGCCAAAAAACTTCCGTGTATCCAAATAGATCCAGACCTCAAAATCATGCCAATACTACACATCTACTTCCATAATCATAATTTTTGTATTTTTATGATGATTTCTCTCAAAATACATGATTCATGGACCCGCACGTTTCGTTGAAGAATTCATTATTTTCGAGCATTTGGCACATATATTTTTGGATGATTAAGCTAATGTCATCCAAAAATAGGGGGGCAACTGATATGACTCTCAAAATACCACTAGTCAAAGCACAAATCTTGATGTCAAAAGCGATATGATTTTGAGTCAAAACCGATCGAGATTAAGCACTTAAAATATCATTGGAATCTTTGGGACATCAATTAAATCCCAAAACAGCTCTCAAATGTGGAGTGTTTATAGTCAATCGAAATGCCTCGACGAGGATCTAACGAGCCTAAGATCTCATAATTCGACTTCATTTGGGCATCCAAATGCTCAAAATACATCAAATGATCAAAGGAATCATCCGAGCCATCCGATCGAGGGGAGTGGTACGGGCTTTATATGAATTTATAAGAATGCCCCTCCTCCCATCTATAAATAGGTCTTCATTCCTCACATGAGGGAGGCCAAGCCAAGTGAAGTGAAGTGAGGCCAAGTGAAGAAGAGGAGCTGAACCAAGTGAAGAAGAAGAGGAGCTGAAACAAGTGAAGAAGAGGAGGTGCCCGAGCAAGGAAGAAGAGGAAGAGTCCAAGCAAGGAAGAAGAGGAGGAACCCAAGCAAGGAAGAAGAGGAAGAGTCCAAGCAAGGAAGAAGAGGAAGAGTCCAAGCAAGGAAAAAGAGGAGGAACCCAAGCAAGGAAGAAGAGGAGGAACCCAAGCAAGGAAGAAGAGGAGGAGTCCGAGCAAGGAAGAAGAGGAAGAGCCCGAGCAAGGAAGAAGAGGAAAAGCCCAAGCAAGGAGGAAGAAGGAGCTCTGAAGCTTGAAGACCCTCCAAGCAAGGTCGCACCCCTGCTCGACGGTCATCAACCACCATCATGCCATCGCTAATTGA
This sequence comes from Cymbidium sinense, assembly GCA_021442155.1. NCBI lineage: Eukaryota > Viridiplantae > Streptophyta > Magnoliopsida > Asparagales > Orchidaceae > Cymbidium > Cymbidium sinense. Next base: position 16,009,555 of record CM038220.1, on the reverse strand, counting down.
CCCTGCATCTCCACCTACTACCAGCAACTAATACAACCTGATCGTTGTTACATAACTGTTTTTCCTTCCTCATATGCAATTCTGTAACCTTGTATCAGGAAGACTCTGTACTCTGAAACAGATACATAGTGGAAGCTTTTTACTGGGCTAGGCCCCATGGTTTTTCCCTCTTTTTGAGGTTTTCCACTTAAAAATTCTGGAGTGTCTCTTGTTCACTCTTTAATTACCTGTGTGTGTGCTGGACTTCACAACAAGGCTAAGGCGTAAACTTTCACTCTACCGCGACTGGTTTTCTAGCACGCAACATGTAAATACATATGAATTTACTGATTTGTATGTAAACCCGTCATAAATAGATTGAAAATATAGTGGTTATGCAAATCAATTATAGATATTTCTTATAAGTATAATGTTAAGCATTAAAAAAACAATGTGTTTCATAGGCATTTTAATCAATCTATTGGTTGACTAGTTAGAACATACAAAATAAATAAAATAAACTAATTCTTGTACTAACTAATTTTTATAAGTCCAAATTGTGAAGGAGTTATAAGCCCTTAAATCACTTAAAGACCTTTAAAAGCCAACTACGAAGGTTTCGAGACTCAATAGATTCAAGTCAAAGTTGGGCAAACATTGCATTCCATCCTTTAATGCAATCAGGAAGTCGAAGGCTTTCGAGCATGTTACTGAGTATGAGATGGCAATCATCAAGCTAAATATGCCACCAATCGCTCCACCCCTCCTTGGATGCCCTCTACTTAGGTAGTTTTTTTCTTTATAAATATAGCTTAGAATCCACATGATAGCCATTAGCTTGGTATAGAAGCAACTATCAATAAAATTTTAGTTAGCCCCTTAATGATTTAGAGAAAATATACTCATTGATGGACAAGTTGACATTAAATATCATTGTATTCACTTGATAACTGAGCTTACTTACAAGCTCATGTCATTGACCACCCCATATGTTTTTGAAGAGGTTGATAAAATGGATATTCGAGTTAGGCAAATACAACATTTATGTCTTCCACTTGGCCATAGAAAAGCATAGATTTTTTCATAAATATAGTAAACTTACTTGCAAAAGAGCCCATAAGTTGAGTATTATTAATGTAAATATTTAAATTTAGGTATTAATTATGTAAATATATAAGAATTGAGTGATATGCATGTAAATGCTCTAAATTAATTTAACTAAAATATATTCATTTATTAATTTGTTGGTTAAATATTAAGATTTTGCAGTGAATAATATTTGATTGTGCTTCTAATAACATGTATTTAAATAAATAAATATAATTTTAAAATATCAAATATATCACTGTCATTAATTTTAAAATAAAAAATATTTTTGATGCATGAAAGATATTGATTGTATTTTAAAAAAAATCAAAATTTAAATATTAGATTTATAAATGTATAATTATTGTATGCTATTTAAGTAAATTTCTTAATAATTACTATTATTTTGTTGGGATATATGAAGAGGCTGAAAGTGCATTATGTATTTTCATTTTTTTTATTTCTCAAGTTTGAAATGTTTTGAAGAAATTTTTAAAATAACTATAATTTAAAACATAATTAGTAATTTAAGTATTTTAAAAATAAAATATAAATATAAATATAATTAGTGGTCAGCGACTATATAAGTCGTCAGAAGCGGACGACTTCCATATAAATAACAGATAAATCACCTGTTAAATAGATGACTATACTTATATTTAAATTTTATTTTTAAGATACTTAAATTACTAATTATATTTTAAACTATACTTATTTTAAAAAATTTTTCAAATCCTTTTGATCAATAAGGCCTTTGTTTTTTGTGGGAAGTTTGAGTGAACTTCCGTTCGAGATTCAGAGTATTTCGTCGACTTGATCACGTGTTTGTAGAATGGAACCAGAATGTTAAACTATTTAAAAGCTGGTTTATCGAGAATTTCTTTTCGCAATTCATTTCACGACCTGCCTTCCCTTTTATCGATCCAGGAGTGAGAGAAGGCCATTCTTTTTCTGGCGGGAACAGCCCTGCGGGAAACGGGAAGCCCTAGAAAGATAGGATTCTTGACCTTTCTACCACCTCTCTGCGTCCGCTTTCTGGATAAGCCTGGAACCCTCAAATGCATCGGCTTGTGGCCTATTTGTACTTTTCTTCATCGAGCAATACAATTTATATTTGCTTTAAAAAAAATCGTAAAACTCTAAATTCTAAACTCTAGCCTAACCTTAAACCCTAAACTAACCCTAGACCTTCAAAAAGCATAAATTACCTAGAAAAAATCTAAAATCGTAAACCCTAAACCCAAACTACAACCCTAAACTTTAAACCAAAAAATTATAAATCACCCAAAAACTATAAACCTTAAACTAACCCTAAACCAAAAAAAATCTTCCTAAACCCTAATAAAGTTCATACATCTTTGAGCTTTGTTGCCTATCTCCCTAAGCTTTGTAAATGGCTAATGTATGAATGTACTGCTCTTCGTATCAACCTTGTCTCTCATTTGCTTGCCTAGTCCCATTCTGTTTCCTCATCTCCTCAAAAGCATTCTTTAAGTCTAGTATGAATAGTGCTTTGCACACAAATGAGTTTTCTGGAAGCAGGATGTTAGAAAGATAATGGACTTACTCATGTCTCATGTCTCTTGGATCTCTTAGGCAAGAGCAGTTCACTATAGAGTTGCGAAGTGATAAATATCATTATTAAAAATTTTGGGTGGTATATAAGATGTTTAAGATGATAGATAATATAAAATTTAGATAAATTTGAGTGATTTGTTTGTAAAACCCCCTAAATAAATTTAAAACTAAATCTTTTTTGTCATCTTATTCTAAAGTAATCACAATTTTTTATTCCTCTCAGTATATTGTTTTCATGCATGTAAGTTATTTTCATATTTATTATACTTCATCTATTTTTAAAAAATAATGACATTGAAGCTTTGATGGTACTCTTTAGAAATTTAAGAATTTTTTTGCTTTAAAGTTAGCTTTTCTCCAAAGAGTTGCACATATTGTATCCCTAAACCCTATATATATATATATAATCAATTCTAAAAATTGGAGTAACCCAATAATCCAAAACCTCAACACCAGCCACGTAATCTCTCACGCAAGTTGATTGTTTTCACCCTACTCCATCATGTAATTGTGAGACAAATTGAAATTAGTTTCAGGTGTAGTCATACCATAGCAACTCTAGTACATAGGAGAATCAATCATCTAGTTTATGTGTCAAGATACTACACCATGTCGATGTACGGGCATACATACTCTTCTAACTTTTATGTGCTAGATGATCAAACATCGGCCAGTATGCACGACGCAGGTCTGCGACCTTTGATGCCGCTGGTCGAAAGTCGTCGGGTAGACGATCACGTACAAAAACACAATGGATGAGAGTGCATCATAAAGCAATCGCATGTGTAGTAATTGTAAATCAATCGGTCATTACCGGACGTCATGCCCACATAACCCTTCTAGTAGGCGGTGAGTTTAGTTTGTGGTTAGATATATCTAACGAATATGCATAGTTTTCTTTGTCTCATAATTATATCGCTCTAATAAATTTCATTTCTTCTTACGTGCGATGGCGAGGAGCCTTCTAGACCGGTTAGGCGTCCGGAGGAGGCTTGCCGAGCCGGTTGATGGCCGACGGACCCGCAGAGGTTCATCCCATAGCCTTACTTACGGCGGGCACATCCGTGATACTGGTATGAATATACTTGCTTATTTTTTTTCTATGTGTTTCATTTATCTGTATGCGTTACTTGAACCAACCTTTTTTCGCAGGCGACTATTTTGGAAGATCGCACCTTCTTATGCTCGAGTGGCCCATCGCGTGCCACGGTTCTCCGCCCTCTGCCTCGGACTCTTGTTAGCGGTGGTACATCGACTTGACCATCACATCGCGACTAGTTGAGCATTGGTCTCCCATCAACACATTTTATTTTGCTATGGGAGATGATGATGACATTGCGGGCGTTGCAATGATCCTGGTTTTGCGTATTGACGACCACCGGTTATCCTATTGTTGTAGGACATGGTAGGGTGGCAGAGTTGGCCGGACTGCTGCGACGAGCTTATAGGTGGGCATCCGATTCCGGACACGTATCATGGTTGACCCCTTGAGCATTCAACATTCGGATGGGTCAGGCACACGCTCAGACCTGCATGCCACTCAGGTGGTTACGTTGGACATTTTTCAGGCAGTCCTACACAGACCTCATAGAGTTGGACTTCATCAGACATGTGCGAGCCTATGTTTTGTTCCTTCTTAAGAGTTTTTTTACTACCAGATACGTCAGGGTCAGAGGTGCATTTGCAGTATCTCTCATTGTTAGAGGATCTTGACACATTATCATCATTGGCTGTAAGCTTATACTCGGAGTTGCATGAGTCTACCAGCCGAGAGGGCCAACATGGCTGAGTGTCTTTAGTTACTACAGATCTGGTCTTGGGAGCACCTGCATGTTGGTCGACCGACGTTACATGTCCCCTACCCTAGAGTTCTCGATGGGCTCAACATCGATTTCAGGTAAAAAAATTAATATCTTTATAGCTAGCTTTAACATAATGACATGCAACTACCTGACTTATATATGATATTTTTTTTTTGATCAGGTGGAACGAGAGATATGTGCGTCAGATGTCGTTCGACAATATCAGATTTTTTAGGGATGAGTTAGATGGGCTTCTACCGAGACTTCTTTTAATTGTTACATCATTCTTAACAAATGCTGTCAAACCATTGTCTAACATTCATTGACATATACAGGTGACTTGGGAGCCATACGACCTTCAGATCAGAGGTCGCCTGGTTGATATTTGCTCGATTGGTGAGGACATTTGGTTAGCACGGGTTCCACTGATTAGTTGGAAGAGGGTGGAGTGACACCTTCGAGAGTCGCCGTCGGTTTGGTCACTTATCCAACACGGTAAACGATGGACTCCGGTTTCATTAGAGTCGATGGCGAGGAAAGCGATCTGGCGGGTGCGATACCATCGCCAGACATCGCTCTGTGGGATCCCCACAGATATCACGTTGCTGTGGTGGACGATACTTACACTGACACATAGCAGTCCCTGCAGCAGTACATGATCTAGTTTAGGTCGTGGGCATCGTTGTACTTGTTGAAGCGCTTCTCCGACCCATCGACGACGATCTTACCCGTGCCGGCGAGCATATGTTAAGATAACTCTATAATTTGCATATTTTCTTAGTTATTATATTCACATATTTACGTAGTAACATTTAAATTGGTTTACTGTAGGCGGAGCATATTTTGGCGACGGAGGATCTTTTTCGGCCTTTCTTTGGACGTTCAGATGACGTCGACTATCAGTTCGCCATCAAGAAGTACGAGCATATGATGCAGGATCTGAGCTTGGAGACACATATCAGAGACTATAGGGTCCAGAGCGTCGCTGGAGAGCATATGTCACAGGATATGACTGCACAGCCGACAGACATGGACGCGGGGACATCCACCTATGCTGATCCAGGACCATCTTCTTTTCCAAAGAGCACCCAGTCTCGGTACCATATGGGATGCGGCGTCATAGGATTGGGTATCTCTAGACTCACGGACATTAGATCGATGATGCGAGCCAGCTCATCACTGATCGTCGTTAAAGACACACTATACTCAGGTAGTCGCGATAACTATGACGCGTCGTCGACGATAGTTTTTAGAGGTGTACTTGTTTTGTATAGGCTATTCTTTGGATATTTTATTGTTCACTTTTATCGCATCGTACTTGAGTTTATTTTTGATTTTTGGATGAAATTTTTTTGTATCGTTTGATTACTAGTACATTTGTAGCTGTTTGATCTATTTGTATTTTCTGGTATCATTTGTTCACTGCTATTACATAGATATGTTACATCTGTTTGCATTTCCTGTACATCATAAAAAAAGACATCTTGTTTTTAAAAAAATTCAGAGCAGGAAAGTCGCCTACTTATCGGGCGACTGGCTACACTTAAGCCAGTCGCCCGATAATCGATCGACTGGTTAACTTAGTGTAGCCAGTCGACCGATTATCAGCGGCAGCTTAAATAACGTCGCCCGATAAGTAAACGGCCAGCTAACCTCGGTGGTGAGGTGACCGATCAATCGCTTACTTATTGAGCGACTGTATCTATATTTAAATTTTTTTTACGGATTCTTAATCTGTTAATTAAGTTTTAAAATATACTTAAATTAAAAATTTCATCCTTTAAAAATGCCTAAAAGGACCCCATAAAAACCGGCCAGTAGTTTGGAACTAATAATTGCTCATTGTAGGCGCTCGACATCGTGCTATCCCTCTAGGGCACTCTAGGCAGCCTCCACCTCCACCTCCACATCCACCTCGTTCCTATCCCCTTCCGAGCTGCGTTGTTCAGTCTAATTTTGTATCAAGTCGACTTTCTCGGCTGTCTCCCGCAAGTGACCACATAATCTGACTGCAACACCCGATCACCCAAGCTCTCCCTACACTCTCTCGGCCAAGGCGGCGTGGGACGCGTCTTTTAGGCAAGAATTCGCCTCCGTCCTAGCATGCGCTCTACCAGGGTCATCTACCGCCGCTTTCTTGCCCACTCAAGAAGAGAATTTAAGTGAAATCTGTTTTATGTAAGAGTCGATAAATAGCATTTCTCCTTGCTATTCTATCTATGTTACTATTTGCTGCGATATTGATTGAGATTTATTTGGGGGTGTTTGGCAATGGATTGGATTTATTTCAAGTAGGATTTACTAAATCCAGTTGTTAAATCCTGAAAAGTATTTGGTAACAGATTTATTAAATTCTGTTAAATTCAGAAAGATGTTTGATAAGTTATTTGAGGATTTAATTATGTTATAATTAAACAATATTTTTTAAAGAATAAGAATATAAATAAAAAAAGAATTGTAATATTCAAATCGATATAATTTTGACTAGCCCACATTGGTTTGATTGTGCAATACTACATTCTCATTTTCAAATCTATTAAGTTGTTGTCTTCTCTGTGATAAGATCAGAAACAATACAATTTTGACTAATTTCTTGATTTTTGTTTGAGCATGATTTAAGAATCAAAATGGATGAAAAAAGAAACAATAATAACACAAACCCAATCAGTGAAAGAATCAGGAACACATTATTTTATCTCTTAACATATTGTTTCATCTCTTAACATAGACTGCTGCAGATAAAGAAATTAAAAAAAATAGATTATTACAAAACATAAACTAGAATAAGGAAATTGTCTAAATAAACATAATTCTTCAACAAAAATACACATTCATTCATACACAGTGTAAGAAAAACGGAAATAAAATTTTATGATGAATTTTAATTATTAGCAAGCACCGGAGAAGGGAAGAGCATTTACAGCTCAAAAAAAACGAGGTGAAAATCATAAACATATAAAAAATCACAGAAAACTAACAATTACTATATGCAAACGGGACTTATGGAAGTATTCAATTTTTATTAGTCTCTTCGTTTCTTTTTCATTGTGAAAGAGAATCCTAAACTTAAAAAAAAAAAAAAAAGATTGCTTTTACCGGTTCTACTGATACGGCCATCATCATCGAAGCCTTTGATTCCCATGACTCGCTGTACCGTTATATGGAGATCTCCATGGAGACAAAATAGAGAGAGAGATAGAGGAGTCTAGCGACCGAGCATTGAGAGAGATATAGATCCAATGCTCAAGCTCGGTTAATGGAATGAAAAATGCACACGGTAGGGCTGAGGCAGTTGAAGTGAAGAGTGAATGATCTGTTGACCGAAGAAATAGGCTATATTCGGAGGAGTTGCGACAACCGATTCCCGCCATACAGGAGATTCGTCGATCCCTTAAATCCGTCGAATCGGTGGATTTAATAAATCAGATTTACCCCGATTTGAGGATTTACCGGATTTACATCACAGATGGATTTACTAAATCCTCGGAAGGTGTTTGGTAGGATTTACGGGATTTAGATGGCTAAATCTCTAGTAAATCCGTTGTCAAACACCCTTGAGATGCTATTTTCTCTGATCATGACCTGGATGATTTTGGGAAAATTTTAAGATACTTTTGATTCTGGTCTTTCTTGTTTTCCTCTGGATAATATTTCTCTTTTCTCCGATGCTATTGGTTCTCACCATATTGTCGAAAATGATGATGCCTCTAGTCAATCTCATTCTTCATCCTCTTGGCCATCCTAATCAGCAACCTATTCAATCCAAATTTGTCCAAGAGGGAAAGAGAAGAAAGTGAATCATAAAGGATAATTTATGCACTTAAAGAGACACTTAAATTCCCTGGCCAAGTTCATCTTCCCAAGGAATTGTCAGAAGCTTCTTGCCATATGAAAGTCTTGTGATCGACTTAAACTCGGTTGACATGCAAGGACTATCATGTTGTTACATTTCTGAGCATTGATATAACTATTAGCGAGTTTGAATAACTTTATTGAATTTCTCATCTATTATATGACAATTGCATATCTTAAAGATCCTTCTCTTAGATTTTGAGTGAATGCATCTTGTGCTAGTCACCTTCATGTCATTTACTTGAGCATTTCTCGCTATAATAGAGCAATAAAATTTTACAAGGACTCACCCCGCTCTTACCTCATCCTTGGCAGGGCCTTGAAGTTCTTAAATAGTCATTGGACACTTGTAAATTGAGTTATGAATTGTCTTTTAAATTTGGACAATGAGGTGATGCTGCCAAATGGGAATTGAGAGAACCATTAGGTGGTGGTTCTTTGAAGGTGGTTAAAAATAGCTGGCATCATAGTGCATAGTTAATGTTGAGAAGCATGTTTGCTAAGGCTAACTCAAAATAGGTGACATAGTCAACTAGGTCCTTTTCCCTAGTACGGATGTAGATGGAAAATTTTTTAGTTTTGTCGGAGGCTGCACCTTAACGAACTTTCTTGAGAGGACACTCATTAGCTGCAACCTCTACTTCTCAAATTTTCATAATGTAGTGATCTCATTGCTACCCTATGTACAAAAAGTTTGGTCTTCTTCAAAGATAAATTGTAACACCTACAAATCAAAAATAACTAACAATTGTGAGAGCCTAGGGACCCATCATCGTAACGCGTTTAATCAATGAGCAATTATGGGGACACTAGAGATTATTCTCGTAAGCCTTTTTTTTCATTTGATTGAGCTATCTGGCTGTAAGGAAGTTCTAGTTCTACATCTTAACCACTCTTTTTGTTGTCGATTTTGTACTTATTGAACTTGGCTTCAAGTTCGTGACATGAATCCATGCTCAATACATTTTGAAAGATGTTGAATCTCAATTTTTTCCTCAGCTACAATTAGATTTTACCAACAAGAAAGGCTAAAAAATGACAGAGAGAGAGAGAGAGAGAGAGAGAATCATAAAAGAGAAACTTTGTAATTTCTTATTGCCTAAGTATTTAACTCGAGGATGTGATGGTTCTATTTGTAAGCAGGGATATAGCCGTCGCTCTATAAGAAAGCTTATATAACAAAATTGAAAAAATTATATAACGTAATCATAAAATAAAGATATGCCAGTTGTGGCTCTTAGATATGTATTATGACTTTCCAAATTCGGGCATAGTTGTGTGAAGTCAATGGTGATAAAAGTTTTGGATGGATCCGTAGATCTCTAGGGCCAAGTATTTGCAATAGCGGGTGTGACTTTTTCTAGTCAATTTTGCGCTCAATGAAGACTTGCTTATGATGGATTCATTTTGTTGATTTCTAGTCAGTTGAGTTAATCTGTACTCAACACGAATTATATTGGACATATAGACCTGCTACATGGATGAACCACCAAGTTTTAATGAAGATTACGATGAGGTGTTAAATTGTCTTTGAACAAAAAATACCACTTTCTAAGGTTGGATATATTATGCCTATTGTGTGTGCGGGATTTCATTGATATCCATGTGCTGAGCAATCACAAGAAGTATATGTTGCTGCTTCTTATATAGTTCAATGCAACTACTTTGATGTTCGTTTCATTATATCATACTTTTAAAATAAACATGAGCTATGTTTCCCCTTTATTTTACGAATGGACGCGTTACCACATCCGCATGGATTCTATCTATTTTTTTACATTACCTTTATTCATGCATCTTGGATGCATCATTTGTCAATATAACTTATATTCAAAGTGCTGTGGTTGAAGGAGCAGGTGAGATTGATTTTCTCTTTTTTAAAGCAATGATTCACTGCATCCAACAATAGTTAATTTTGAATTATGTTGATCTGTTCTCTCACAATGGTTTTGGTAATTGGCTTCCTAATGTTGGATGATTAGTTATGAGCTTCTAAATAATATCTTTATATTTTTGCAATAATTGATGTCTAGATGGAAGTCCTCCACTTATCATCTATTGCCGTGTTTTGGCTCTGGTGTCAATAGCTGGTTGGTTCAGATTGAGGTTTGTATCTTACTTGTCATACTATTTTTTAAGCCATTCTCAGTTCATGCATTCTTTTCCCCAGTAAGGGTTAAGATTTCGGAGAAGACATTAATTCAAATTTATATTTTTTTTGAATGGTTTGAACATTTCATGCTTATTTTGTTGCTTCGACCTTAAGATTGTTTCTTCATTCTTATATTGTACATTTATTTTAGAAGTTGTTTCTATTTACGAAATCAATGCTAAGCCATTAATGTTGAGGTATGAATTAATGTCTTCTCCAGCTTATCATCTATTGCGTTTGGCTCTGTACAATGTGTGATTGAGGTTTGTATCTTACTTGTCATACTATTTTTAAGCCATTCTCGGTTCATGCATTCTTTTCCCATAGGGTTAAGATTTAGAAGACATTAATTCAAATTTATATTTTTGAATGGTTTGAACATTTCATGCTTATTTTGTTGCTTACCTTAAGATTGTTTCTTCATTCTTATATTGTACATTTATTTTAGAAGTTGTTTCTATTTGAAATCAATGCTAAGCCATTAATGTTTTTGCCGTATCTTGTTATGTATCTTCTGTGGAGGTTTGTAACAATGTGTCCACTTGTTTGGCTGTAAGTATAGCCTGGGTTCTTCAAAACAAATGGCTAAGCAGATAGCCTTTTGATTCTAAGCAATAGTTGATCATTTAATAGGTGAATCAAGAGCACTTATGTTTTAAATAATCTCATGATGCTTTAAGATTAATCTATGATCTAAGCACTTAATATGTTTTTCTATCAATATCACTTATTGATTTGTGATTATGAGCAAATTGATGTTGAAATGTGTATCTTATGTGAGATCATTTTGCTATGATCAATTTTCAAGTGCCATGTTTAATTTCATTGTGATATTATCTTTAAAAAAATGTTACTTTAAGTTGTAATTTTACACTTAATAGTTTGTTGACTAACCTTCTATAAAATGAATTAACTTCTTTTTCTATAGAAATATGCAGTTAATAGAGCCATCTAGCTATTTATTATTTAATAAAGTTCATTGCTCGTTTCCTATCAAATTTTTTTTCTGTCATCTTGCTTAAGGACTGTTGTAGAGTTATGAAATTACTATAAACTATTAAATTAAAGTAATAGGATGCTTCTTACCAATTCTTCAATAGATTTCATAAATTCCTAGCAATTGGTTTCAGCTTTCAAGAAAATTTGTAGGGCCATTCTAGGATTATCTTTAAGGAAAACACCAAACTGGCTGTGATTACTACTTGGTTGTATCTTACATGTTAATGTGTTTGAACACTTCCTCTTACAACTGCTTATTTGGATCATGGGAATCAGATTTTTTATAAATGGAACAAGGTGAAGGTTCGTTATTGTGATGGTTCATCTTTTACTGGAGATGTGGATAGCGTAAATCCAGTGAGTATAATATGCTTTGGTTCTACATTTTCTGCATTAACTACGACATACATATATTTTTCTATAGAATCCTATTTGAGTAGCTGCTATGATCTGCAATTTTTTGAACTTTATGGATGAGTTTTTTTTTTTTTTTTGCATCAATTTTATCTGTGCATGTGGTCAGGTGACAAAACTTCATTTCAGAGGTGCAAGGATATGGGTGGCAATTATGGAGGATCTACTGCCAAAGGAATGGACAGAGCTGAAAATGTACACACTCATAGGTTTCCTAGTATTTAATATTAAACATTGAACAATATAATTAACTAGTAAATAGATGCAGGCTCTCCTTTCTGGTTGTTCAGCTGGTGGATTGACTTCTATTATACATTGCGACAATTTTAGGTCCCTTTTTCCGGTCAGTGCACGAGTAAAGTGTCTTTCAGATGCTGGCTTCTTCATCAATGCGTATGTTAATAGCCTATATGTCATCCTGAAGTTGAGCATTTGGCCAAAGCATAAAAATATGTTGCAAATTCTCTAAAAGATTCCAACAATTAGTTTTGATTTCCAGAATTTCATTTTGTGGCTTTCATCTGCTTGTCAGCTGAAATATTACTTTCTTTAGGAAGGACATTACTGGAGCAGAGCACATAAAAGCATATTTCGATGATGTGGTGACGACTCATGTAAGTTACTTATTGGTGATATTTTTTTTGAATCATTGCCTTAGAACCAAACTAAACTACACAATACAAGGATACCAATTCCTGGTAATGTTTCTGTTTAAAATATATATATATATATATATATATATATATATATATATATATATATATATATATATATATATATATATATTAATACTGTTATGTCTTTCCCAAATTAAAGTTGTTTTTTTTTAATTATTAACTTCTTAGTAATACATCTCTTACAGGGTTCAGCAAAGAACTTACCTTCTTCGTGCACTACAAGATTGCCTCCAGGCATGGTCTGTGGACTCTATATCCATATTATCAGCTAAGTAGCTTTTACTATTAGCATCGTTTAAACACAATTAAATGCAATGCAGTGCTTTTTCCCCCAATACTATGCACAGGAGATTCAAACACCTCTTTATATTAAATTCAGCATATGATTCATGGTACAGGTATCAGTGCCTTTTCGTTTGTCTATAAGATTTTTATTAATTACAGTTCTTGCTCATAAATTGTTCTTTATGCCAACCATTATGAATTTATATTTTTTATTAAAGAGCCAATTCGAAAGTAAGGTTTATCAAGCTTCTTAACAACATTACCATACCTATGAATCAATATGTTTTGAATGACATTTGGGCATTGCCTCATGATGTTTCAAAATTTTTTGTTTTTTAACATCTGTAGCATTTCCTTGAATGAGTTATTTTTTATTGTTCAGGCAGTTCCATGTGTGTGTGTGTGTGTGTATTATGCAGTTTACATTGAATGGTCCAAAATTATCGCTTTAATTTGCATATCAGATAAGAAACATTCTAGCTCCCGGTGCTGCTGATCCCCATGGCATCTGGAATGATTGCAAGCTTGACATGAAGCAGTGTTCCTCATCACAACTCCATCTGGTGCAAGGTTTGAACTTTAAACCAACTGCTGATCATCATCTACTAGTGATTTTTTTCTTTGAAGGAACCATTGATTCAGTTTTTATATTTCCAAATCATTTGCATGTTAGGTTTTAGGTTGCAGTTTCTCCATGCCCTGGCAGAAATTGGGAGCTCTTCGTCTAGAGGCTTGTTCATAAGCTCATGCTACTCTCATTGCCAGTCAGAGATGCAGGAGACTTGGTTCAGATTTGATTCGCCTATTCTTGGGAATAAAGTGAGCTTTATATTCTTGAATTTTTTCCTTATGCATTTAATGCTTTGTTCACTTATTCATTGTAAAAGTATATGAAACAAAAATAATAATAATAATAAAATTTGTGCTGATATACTAAAATCACGTTGTGCTTTCTTATCAAACAAATCAGATTTCTAGACGGGGAATTCCTTGTTTATTATACAAGCACAATCGATTTTCTACTTTTCTCTATGACCATTTGTTGCGTGATACAGACAATTGCAGAAGCTGTTGGAGATTGGTTCTATATGCGGAGCTCCTTCCAGAAGATTGACTGCCCTTTCCCTTGCAACACTAGTTGCAAGAACAATACTTTGAAGCCAATTTGGGAGCATAGCAATTACAGAATATTCCTTCTGCATGGATTCCACTGCTCATACTATACTTGTTGCAGTAACGAAAGAATGAAACTGGCAGGATTAAGTTCATAAATGTTGGGTAAGTGGCATCAACACAATTATTTGCTGGTCTCTTCTATTATTTTCCAAGTTCTAATGATTTTTAAACTTTATTTATTTATTTATTATTTTTTCTAAGGATTTGATCTATACATTCTTACTTAGTAATAAATATTTAATTATTATCTAATGTGAAATCCTAACTTTTTGAATTTGCACAGGAAAACTGTAGCGAGTGATTATTAAATGCCTGATTAGTTTTTTTTTTTTTTTTTGTAAGGCCAAGAACAGGCCATCCTTGATTAAAAAAAAAAAAATATTATTCTTAGTTGGAATCATGATATGTTAATTATAATATTTATTTATTTATTATTGGTGTTACATAACATCCATTATATGAGTTTTTGGGGACAAATTTCAGCAGGCGCTCCTGAAGCAAAAATGCATCAGAAGCAAAAACATGATCCAAATAGGTAGGCATTTTAAACGTATGTTAAATTGCACATATAATTATGAATAGATATATATATATATATATATATATATATATATATATATATATATATATATATATATATATATATATATATATATATATTATATAAAATAATATACATAGATTCTTTGTCTTATGAATAGAATTGTTTGTACTTAAGATAAAATGTATACCTGTTTCTATCATGTTTTACTCTTTTATGCAATTCTGCATCAAAACCTTGTAATGTAAACAAATTACCACCATTATCCTTTATCTCTTCAACAACTATAATACCACATTGACTATTTGATGATAACTTAAAGGAGAATTATTACATCAAATTTTTTTTATTAAATTCAAATTAACTATCAATACAATCCTATCCAAAATCCTGTTTTGTTGACTGGGTTGAATCTTCAATCAACTGAAGTGCTAAATTGACTCTGGGCACCTGGGGTTAGTTAAGTTTCAGTTAGAAGATTATGCTAAAACTCAATTATTTAGATTCTCAAACCTATACGAGGTTAGTTACTTCATTGAATGTTAAAGTATGATCAAATACAGTTGCTGACTAGCATATCAATAAAAAAAAAAACAAAATAAGGTACATTAAAAGTAATAAAAAAGGGGTGGTGTATTAGTAAAATCATATGTTTTAAGTGTTACACAAGTGAAATATGTATTTTGTGCTACTTATGAAAATATTTTAGTGGAAGTGTGAACTTGTGGAATGAATTGGAAAAGTCCTGAATGATGTGAATAGTAAGTGTTATACGCTATAGGTTCTATTAATGGAGTAGAAGTCTGGGTATAACTTGTTAACTTTCCCAAGTCGATAGAAAAATGCTACAACAGCATAATTTTCTCTCTAACCCTTTGTTCGTTGATGCCATCTAAGGGATGCGGGAGATATATAAACTAGCAATGATGATCTTAGACAAGCACAACTTTGCTTGGTGGGGAACATTGTAATACGTAAGGCACTAATGGTCCACCAGATCCTTATGAACATCTTCCACATAGTCACTGATAGCAAGACACAAATCCTACGACTTCATCATTGTGACTTATACTTTGGTTGATGGAGAACTAGCTTGACGACCTATTCAGTAAGCATTTATGCCACCAGCCACCATGACATTAGACAGATCGAGAATGTCATTTTATATCTGATTGGAATAAGGATGGTGTGCAAATAATTAGTTAACAGATTATTCACTTGTAAGTATTTAAAATTCATGGGTGTTCTGAATACTCTATTTGAAATTTACGAGATTATTTTTTATGTTTTATTGTAGCCTACCTATGGTAGGCATGGTGTATTTCAAAATATGTCAAGTTTGAACTAATTGATGTATCTCAAATTCCTCCTAAAAATAGTTTGGATTTATTTTTTCAATAAACCAGACACTTAAATTTTAAATCCCTGTTTTTAAAATGTTCTATATTTAAAACTCCAACCAAATAATCTCAATATCTCTTACTTATTTAGTTGGACACGCACACACATACCTACAGATTAAAATCGGATTGACTTCAATCACGTTTTCATAATTATATCATCATAAGCTGGTAAAATAACTAATAAATGTTTAGTTTATATTATTGTAGCTTGCCCATTATGCATAATATATAAATACGTAGACATGCAGACCTTTTTTTAAGCCACTTAAAAAAAATTTCCTTGGGATATACACTATACTGTCAACATTTATGTAATATAATATCTAGGGATTTTAAAATCTTGTAATAAATATTACTATAATGGTTTGATGATGTAGCCATTGTCTTTATGTAATAGTTGTCATGTATGTACTATTACAAAATGTTTGTAGGCAAAGCCCTATGGAGATTATCTAATGTTTATTATTTACTCCTTTCACCTCAATACATGTTTTCTTTTGTTACTTTTTCTATATAATCTGAAGATTTTTTTTTTTTTTTATTTGCTTTCTTAGAAATTATATGTGAGGTTATATGATGTTTTGTGCATTAAAGTAAGCTCATAAGATTAATCTTCTTCTAAAGCTAAACATGCAAAACTCTTTTGAGTTTCTTACCACTTTATCATTTTTCTAGAAAACTGTTTTATGTATAACATGAAAGAGAAAGTGGACCTGCGGAAGGTCACACGCCAAATTTAATCATGTTAGCATAGGTTATATTCCCTAAGTTATTAAAAGTGAGTGAGTCAGCAAATATATATCAACAATAAATGATATTGGAAGCTTGAGACATATATATAATGGAAAAATAGTTGTATTTATCATTTGCGTAAATACCCTTTTGTGTGTCAGTTCTTGCCAATAAGACTATTGTAATAGACATGTTCTTAATACATTTTAGCTCATCTTATATTGCATCAAGATTAAATGACATTAACTTATTATAAATCTAAATTTATTCATATTAAAATTTTTTAAATTTTAAAAATTTTGATAATATAGATTTATAGTTATAAATATAATGAAGGATTTACATACATATCATAATTCTTATGTATTTTATATATCTAACATTTAAATTTTTATTTATATATATATAACATATAAATCTTCAATATCACTTCAAAATATTATTATCATTATTTTTAAAAAGTAAAATACATCTTTTAAAGCATAAAAAAGGTATTATATAAGTAAATATTAAATTTTAGGTATTATATATATAAAATAATTATAGCTATGTATGTGAATCTTCCAATTATAATTTATATTATAGAAATATAAGATTATATATAAAACACTATTTTAGAAATTTATAAACTACAATATGTAAAATGTTTACAAAATATTTTTTGTAAATTTAATATTCTTAATAGAATTTTTTATATTATAAAAATATGAAGTTAAAATTTAAAATTTATTCTTATATTCTACATTTCAAAACTGATTTGATATTATTAAAGTCTAAATCATACAATCCAAAATTTTTATTTTAAAGTTCAACTCAATAAATATCACCATATTTAATTTTGGAAGATTTGCATATATATCACATAATTCTTGTGTATTTACATATCTAATATTTAATATTAGATATTTATTTATTTAACATTTTCCTATACTTAAAAAGTGTATTTCATTTTAAAAGTGAGCGGTGATGATATTTTGATGTGATATTGAAGATTGAGGTTATATATGTAAAATTTAAAGTTTAGGTATTATATATGTAAATGCATAGAATTGTGGTTATGTAAGTAAATCTCCTTAATTTTGTATCAAATCATAAATTACTTAGTGTTACTCTTTATAAGCCAAAGCATGAGCTTGTAATATATTTGATGAATATGTTATGATTAATTTAATTAAACCTCATTATAATAATAAAAATAGTTTCAAATTTTATAAAATTTCTTATAAAATATTAAAAGAATATATTTTGTTAAGTTTAATATGTTATTTAAATAAAATATTTTAAATATAGTTATTTGATATATTTAAATTAAAAAATTTAAAAAATTTAATATAATTATTAATTGAACTTGACAATTTTCTAATATGAGGATCCATTTGTCATTGCTTGTGATTCAATTTGATTTTGGTTTAATGCAAAGATTTTTAGTTTAATCAGTAATATGTGGATCTCAGTCTAATTTGAACGACCAATTTGTTCATTTTTTAAATCATTGATTGTAGGTCCCACATCCTTATATAGCCAAGGCATATGCTCCTTTGGAATATTATGAGTTTTCTCTAAGTAAATTCTTTTCATATGTTACAATGTGACATTTCTTTGGTCAATTCTTCAATTTACAACATCTTGGATGATGCAAATGTCACCCTTTTTGTTGAGTAATCCCTTTATGAACTATAAGACTCATTCTTTTAGCATAATGTCTCAAAAAGTTGTAAGTCCCTTTTCATTCTCTTTTGGAGAGTATTATGGATTATCATATATGGGATGTAATTAACAATAATAACTAATTGTATAAAATCTAACTAGATATCTTAGAACTAAGTAAACTATATTTGATATGCATTACAATCTATATTCAAATCTACCAACCATCAACCTCATTAGATTTGCTTTCCCTCAATGAGGTGATACATTTTATCTTCAATATGAGTCTTTCTAAGCTATATTTTTTCAAACTTCATTGATAAAAGTTTCTCTCTATTTTTGAATTTTACTCAAATTCTTTTATTGAATTCATTATAATTTTATGTGTTTTCAATAGCAAATTTTTCATTTGTTATATCGATTACTCCATTATGCTCATCATGATTTGATTTAATTCTTGAGTTCCCTTTCTGCTGACTCCAAGAGTTTGTAATACATTATCAATTCTTATGAAGGCCATCCTATAAATCACTAATTTGTGGCTTACAAATGACCATTCTCTAGCAACTTCAAGATAAATCAATTAATGATGGTTGTGGCTTTAAATGACCCTTCTCTAATCACTTATAGTCAACTCAACTAATGGTTTGATCAATTTTGAGATTTCTCTACTTGCTTTGATCATCCTTATGAACCTTTAGAAAGGATCACCAAGTAGTTAAAGCATCACCAATAGTGGAAAAAGATTTTATAGTTTATTTGGTGCAAAAGTTTATAGGCCTCTTCCTCCCCTTATAAGAAAAGTGTGATGCAAATCAAGTTATCTTTCATATGATATCCTCTAATCTTAAAAAAAAGCTTCTAATGAACCCATAAAGGAGGCATTCCAATTTTAGATTTTGCTACAAGATAATTTGATATGTAGGCCTCCATCCCTAGCCTTGGGAGAAAGAAGAAGGAATAAGAACAAGAAATAACACAAATTCTAATCACTATATACATTTAATTTAGTTTTATATAATCTTCCTTCTATTTTGATCAATATGTTCACTCACTCAATAGTTCAAAGGACATTGCTAGCATTAGCCCCTTACCATCACTTCTTATATGCATATTTGGCCATCTATTTTAACACTTAAGACCTTTTCTTATAGGTTTTGGAATGTCATCTACATATTGTAGCTAAACCATAAAACTTAAAAGTTAGTGTTACTTGGTTAAGCAATTATATCCTTAATATTGTTAATGTTTAAATTAGTTCATAATTAATAAATTTGTATAGAGTCATCTCCAACCCCTCCCAAAATTTGCTCATCACATTAGATTATGACCCAGGTGGCATGCTCTTTTAAATCATTATAGTGGTTTATTCATAGTTATCATAGTAATCTATGGACATCCTTCATGCTTGCCAAAGTAGCCCTTCCTCAAGTTTTAAAGCAAGTCAATTTTATTCAACACATATAATGGTGATTCTTATATGGATTTTATTGTCTAGTTGTTCTCTCTTCAAACATGTAGCTAACTAGTTCAAGCCTCCATGGTGATGGGGTGATCGAGTTATAAAAGTTGAGAATAACACTCCTCATGCAAAAATGATGAGACCATGATTGTTTATTTAACCTGTCTTACATTGATAAAATTTTATCAACAACCATTAAAAGTTGATTTAAATACTAAAGAAGTGACGATCCATTTCTAAAAAGTGGTTTAGAAGATCAAATATAATGATTTTGGTGCTTAACTTATAATATCTAAACTTAATTCCTCTAACATCAATGCTTCTTTATATGGAGGATCAAGATCTTATGTATTGCATTAAAGATTAGTAGTCCATCATGTCTTTGTGACTTTGATTAGTTTTAAAATGCTACCCAACTTCATGGACCATTTATAATAAGTGGAGGATGATACTAGTGACCATGAGTATGCCACTAATTAGCTTCTAGCTCAAAGAAGGATTTTGACATTGCTTAGCTTTTGTCTTAGATGAGCAAGATGATGAGAAATAGTGGTAAAGTCCCATATGTATACCTTTGGCATGTCCATTAATCACTAACATAACATTATTACCAAGTGTTAAAAGAGGCTAGATAATATTGTGGATTAGTAACTCAAATGATTATCAAGTACTCCTCGATGATGTTGACCTCATTTTGACAGTTTAACATCATTTTTAAAACTAGTAATTAGAGTCTCTTGATTGCCAAGACACTATACTTGGTGACTTGATGAATCCTTCAACCTAATAGAATTAGGTGGACCCAAACCAAACTCAAATCTAAATAAATGATTGAATCAAACACATTCTAATTGAAATCAATCCAACTAAGCTTAGATTAAGTAATTGGGGTGATTAACCCAATTATCTTAGTAAGCTCAAAATCACAAAAACCTAAAAAAAAAAAAAATAAGGTTAGAATTGAGAGCTGAAACAAGTAAAAATAAAAGAATAAAGTCAACACATGAATAAAAAATCTAAAAGTAATCTCAAATGGAAATCAAAGATGGTCAATCATTTGACTTAAAGTTGACTTATGAGTATAAGTCAAAGGTCAATACCAAAATTTGATCATTAAAGTCATTCCAAATACAAAATTATAAAATGAACATTTAAACATGAATTAAATGAATTTAATAAGGTTATTTGGGCTAATTAGATAAAATCAAATGAATCTTATTATAACCAAAATAAAATTAAATTGAAATTAATCCAAATCAAATATAACAATTATTTAAAATCATAATTAAATAATCCAACTAATTATTAAGTTTAGTTTGACAAATTATTATAATAGTAACTTAAATTAAAATTTGGATCAAATGGGTCAAAAATTGATAACTAAATCAAATCAAATTAAAAAATAATTTCTCATGTAAAATTGATATATATCAAATTAGTAAATATTTATATTGAATTTAACTTAACTCATTTAAGTCAAAATGGGTCAAGTTGAAACAAAAATAATTCCAAATCAAAAGCCAATCAATTTAAAACATCATAAATCATCAAATAAACATAATTGAACCTAAATAAAAAAGACCATTAGCTAAAGATTAAATTTAAATTTTAGGTAAAATCAAATAGCTCAAATCACATCAAATTATAATGTGAATCAATTATAAATTATATTGGAAAATAATAATTGAAACTCAAAAATTTAAATTATAAAAAAAATATAATTAAATCATTCAAATAGGCATTAAACCAAATGTTTAAAAACTAACATGATTAATAAAGATCTTTTGACTTAAATTAAGATTGATTATATTAAAAAAATGAGGTGAAAAAAAAAAAGTCCTGAGGATAAAGATGATGTGGAAGCCATGTGAGAAGAGAAACTAAAATTCATGCAAAGAATTCAAATATATCATTCGCTCTTCCATATCCTCTTATCCCTTCAATTAGATTGGATTGATTCCAATCAATTGACCCACCCAAGAATCCAAAGGTGATAATTACCATGGCTAGCTAACTTAAACTTGGAATGGGCGATATGGCTCTTGGCCAAGCACTAAGGGAGGAGGGGAGAGCTCCTCTCGTGCTTTTATGCATTTTAATACATTCACAAAATACATAATATATAATAGAGTCGTCACATGATAAAGACTTGGCCAAACTTCAATCTCAATTGGGATGTCTTTGAGCATCTTCTTGGTGGGAGTTATTCTCACAAATCTCATATTAATTTTTAAAAAAAGGACAAACTTTATGTTATCAATTATGTTTAATAAGATTAGATATTAAATTGGAAGAAAGAGAGATTTAAGGTTCAAAAGTATATAAATAAGGTTGAATTGAATGATATTATTATTAAATATTAATATAATTAAATAAGGTAATAATATAAGCATGTAATGTAAACATAACAATTATATAAATAATATTTTTAAATAATTATAAGTTTAAAAATCAATATAAAGTTTATGAAGATATAATTATGTGTATAATAAATTTAAATGTGTTTATTAAATATATTTTAAATTTAAAAATTTTATAATGTAAATTTAGAAATAGAAATATAATTAATAATAAGAATAGAATTTATAAGAAATTTAGTTTATAATAGTAAAAATTATTTTAAAAACTTTGTAAAATATAATATATAAAATATTTAAAAAATTTATTATAAATCTAAATATATGCATATTAAAATTTTTTAAATTTTAAAAATTTTGATAATATAGATTTATAATTATAAATATAATGAAGGATTTACATACATATCATAATTCTTATGTATTTTATATATCTAACATTTAAATTTTTATTTATATATATATAACATATAAATCTTTAATATCACTTCAAAAATATTATTATCATTATTTTTTAAAAAGTAAAATACATCTTTTAAAGCATAAAAAGGTATTATATAAGTAAATATTAAATTTTAGGTATTATATATATAAATAAATGAGAATTATGTGCTATGTATGTGAATCTTCCAATTATAATTTATATTATAGAAATATAAGATTATATATAAAACACTACTTTAGAAATTTATAAACTACAATATGTAAAATGTTTACAAAATATTTTTGTAAATTTAATATTCTTAATAGAATTTTTATATTATAAAATATGAAGTTAAAAATTTAAAAAAGTCCTGAGGATAAAGATGATGTGGAAGCCATGTGAGAAGAGAAACTAAAATTCATGCAAAGAATTCAAATATATCATTCGCTCTTCCATATCCTCTTATCCCTTCAATTAATTAGATTGGATTGATTCCAATCAATTGACCACCCCCTCCAGCTAGAATCCAAAGGTGATAATTACCATGGCTAGCTAACTTAAACTTGGAATGGGCGATATGGCTCTTGGCCAAGCACTAAGGGAAGGAGGGGAGAGCTCCTCTCGTGCTTTTATGCATTTTAATACATTCACAAGGTGAAGAGAGGCCAAACGACCCCCACTCTTCTGCAGGTGGTGATTCCCATCCCAAATCTTCTATGTATGGCTTATGGATAGAGAAAATGAAACTTTCTCTCATTAAATTCCACTTTTTACAACTCATCGATAAAACCACACTTCATGGAACTAAGGAACTCATTGTTGTCGCCTTGTTGTTATTGAATGGAGAAGGGATGGAAGTGAAAGAGGAATTCTGGGAATGATGGATCTTCACAAGTAAAGAGAATGCCACCGAGAGCGCCATCGACTTAATCACATAGAAATAAACTTCAAATTTTTTTTTATTGGCTTCTAAATGCTTAATCAAAATTTTCATCGGCTAAGATTCGATTCCATTTGATAGTGCATCTTGTAAAGAATATTGGGAGATTTTTTTCATTTTAATGAATTGAAATGATGAGAGACATAAGCGAAAAGTGGGAGTAATTTTGGTGATGAATATTTAAATCGTTAACATGTCATGCATATCTTGGAAAATAAAAAGTTTTCTTGTTAAACTAACGTTAGCGCCATTTTTAAAAGAAAGAATACTGGTTATCTGGACTCATTAGCATGTTTTCGTTTAAATCGATTAATATACTACATTTTTTATCTTTAATTATCTTAAACCTAAAGAATGATAAATGTATAGAGATTGTTATAAATGGTGCTAAAGTTTAATTGTTTTTATTATAAACTTTTTTCTGTATGAGTTTAATGATAGGACAATTAGTTTCCATTTCACACAGTGAAATGGAACATCATGATCTCACAAATAAGTACAAAGAACAAACCACTATATAAACATGAGAAGTTATATCAAATAAAAGAGAGAGAGAGAGAGAGAGAGAGAGAGAGAGAGAGAGAGAGAGAACCCGAAACATGACCTAATCATTAGCGTCGAGATACGAGACCCCTCACCCAACGCCTACATCCATAAACCAAATCAATACCTCTAACCTTAAACAAAACACCTGACGTTTGAAAAATTCATTCTTTTAGGTTTAAGATAATTAAAGATAAATATAAAAATGTAGTATATTAATCGATTTGAACAAAAGGAAAATATGCTAATGAGTCAGATAACCCAAATGCACTCTTCTTCTAAAATGGCGAATCAAATACCACACTTAGTTTAACAAGAAATAGCTCCATAGTTTTCTTATTACCAACAAGAGCTATATTAAAATGTCCATATGCATGACAAATAATGTTAAGCTGCAAGCCAGCCAGGTGGTTTACAGCTAGCAATCCCCACCATCACCAAAATTACTTCCACATTTTCATCCTGCTAATCTCATCATTTCAACGCTCATTCTAAAATTTAATATAAATGGGGAAAAAATCTCCCAACCGATGATATTCTTTACAAGACGACTATCAAATGCGAATCAGATCAAAATCTTTTTGATTTAAACATGATATTACAAAAAAATTTTGATTAAGCATTTTTAATAAACGTAAAACTCAAAATTTGAAGTTTATTTCTATGTACTCATTCCTAAGTTCGATGCCTCTCATATCAAGATTATCATTATTACTTCCCAGAAGACGCAGATCCTACGGAAACGAGATACGCATTAACCTCCATTTTCATTCCCAAGGAATTCACCTGGTTTCACTTCCATCCCTTTCTATGCTCAATCTAATGCAAAGAAGAACACAATAATAAGGAGTTAGAGGATTTAATTTTCTACTGATGGCTATTTGGTGGGCTTAAAGCCGGCCGATTAGTTCTAGAGGTCTTGGATCCAGCTCCAATGTCGCTTATGCCTCTCTTTGTTTGGTCTCAATTGGTTTTTCATGCTTGCATGCTTCCTGCTCTTGGGGATAACCCTCTTAATCCAAAAAAATTTTCTAAGCTCTATGGAGTTTTGTTCTTCACTTTTGTTTTGTTATAATTGATTTTGTCGACATTATGGGTTTTGAGCCTAAATTCTTGTAATTGATCCCTTTTGAATGAAATTTGGGCAAATGCCCTCAATGTTTCAAAAAAAACACAAGGCGAGCGATGAGATCCTTTTTTCTCTTAAGTGTTTTATCGATAAGTTGTTGTACTGTCGCTGCTAACACCGACGACCGAAAAGTCATGGTGATTTAATGTATCCCATTTTTTTATATCGATATACCGATCGACGGATATGATGAATCTTCAAAATAAATGAGATAGGTTTTGATAGTTGATTTTAAAATTTGAGTGTATTAAGTGTTAAAAAATTATTTTTATTATTAAATAAATTAAAATAATAATATCAAAAAAAAGAAGAGCATATATTTTACTTTTTATTATATATATATAATGAAATTAGTTATATTAAAATTATGATACTTAATTACTTATGTATAAAATTTGATAACAATTAATTATTTATATTACAAAATCTCCTACGCCTTTCATAATAAAAAAAAGAAACATATATGCTTAAAATCCGGCTAAAAGAATTACCTTTCAATATTTTGAAAATAAAATCGAAAATTTTTTTTTCTAAAACCTTTCAGCATTTCCATTTTTGATCCTGTCATTTTATGCTCTCTAGTTCTTGAAGACCACCTAGTTAATGTAGACAATTAAATAAAATAAATTGTCTAAAAAAAAGAAACAATAATAGTAGGCCTCCCATTCTCTAATCCCATCTATTATTCTCGCCTCCCAAGCGGTAAAGCCGCTCGACTCACCTCCTTGCATTTGATTTTATCTTTTTTTTCATTGCTCGGCCATCTTCATAACTAATAATAATAACTAACTAATAATAAAAACTAATAAAAAACTAATAACATAACTAATAATAATTAATAAACTAAAAACTAATATTAACTAGTAATAATAAACTAAAAACTAATAAAACTAACTAATAAAATAATAAACTAATAATTAAACTAAATTAACAAACTAAACTAATACAAATCAAAACTAACTAACTAATAAACTAATATTAACTACAAAACTAATTAATAAAACTAATAAATAATAAACTAATAAAACTAACTAATGATAAATAATTAATAAAATTTCTAACAATGCTTAAAATATTAAAGCAATCAAGATTAACAAAAGTCATTATAACAAATAAAGTTTTAATGTTCCGATGGCTTTAATTAAATACACCCTAAAAAATAATAATCAAAATTGAACAACTAAAAGAGACTAAGCTCAAAAGTTTTTTTTTCTATTTGAAAAGTTAAGCCATAAGAGCAAGTAAACTTTGATGCATCAGAGAACAAAGGCCCCACCGACCTCAAAAGTTATTTTTAATTAAATGCAAGTATATTTAAACTAATTTATTCAAGAAGCACACAAGGACAATGTAAAAAAATCATAATTAGATATCAAGACTATTATTAACGGATGCTAATGCCCACACTTGTTAATTAAACAAATAAATATTGAATAAAGTGATGACATAAACATTACAAACACTCTTATAAACAAATAAATATTGAATAAATAAAGCACTGAAAAGCATTCAAATCTGTTAAATGGAACTACTCAGATCTCACAAATAAGTACAAGAACAAACTATTATATAAACATGAGAAAAGTTTATAGAGAAGCTATTCCAAAAATTAACTGACACATGGAGAGAGAGAGAGAGAGAGAGAGAGAGAGAGAGAGAACAGCATCTATTATGGGACTGATACGAGACCCCATCACCCAACGCCCACATCCATAAACCAAATCAATACTTTAAAACACCTGAGGTAAACGTAAATCATTCTTTTAGGTTTAGATAATTAAAGATAAATATAAAAAATATAGTATATTAATAATTTAGAGCAAAAGAAAAATATGCTAATGAGTCAGATAACCGAAATGTACTTTCTTTCTTTCGAAATATGGCTTAGTTTAACAAGAAATAGCTCCATAGTTTCTTTTATTACCAACAAGGGCTATATTAAAATGTCCATATGCATGAGATAATGTTAGGTACAACCAGTGGTTTACAACTAGCAATCCCCATCACCAAAATTACACCGTTTTGTCTACTAATCTCATTTCAACGCTCATTCTAAAATTTAATATAAATAGGAATCTCCATTTATATTCTTTACAAGGCGCTATCAAATGCGTGAATCACGATCAAAATCTTTAGCTTAGTTCATCTAAACATGATATTACAAAAAAAAAATTAGATTAAGCATTTATAATAAGTGAAAAAAAAAATCAAAATTTGAAGTTTATTTCTATATACCAGTTCATTCCTAAGCTCGATGGCAGCCTCTCGGTAGCTAGCATTCTTTCCCGTGCTACTTCCGCAGATCCTACGGAAACGAGATACGTACAACTCTCCATTTTCATTCCCAAGGAATTCTACCTTTGATTTCACTTCCATCCCTTTCTATGTTCAATCTCCGAATGCAAGGCGAAGAACAATAACAATAAGGCGATAGCGATGAGATCCTTAGTTCTCGGCGCTATGACTGAAGTGGTTTTATCGATGAGTTGCAATACTCTCTGTCGCATTAACACTGGCGACTACTGAAAAGCTATGTGGGATTTAATGTATCCCATTTTTTATATATCGGGATATACCAGATCGACGGATATGATCAGAGCGCAATCTTGGAAATAAATGAGGTAGGTTTTGATAATTGATTTTAAAATTTGAGTATATTAAGTGTTAAAAAATTATTTTTATTATTAAATAAATTAAAAATAATATCAAATATTTGTACTTAAAAAGAAGAGCATATAAGATTATATATATATATATATATATATATATATATATATATATATATATATATATATAATTACTTATATTTAAAATTTGATACAATTAATTATTTATATTACAAAAATCTCCCTTTCATAATAAAAAAAAAGAAACATATATGCGTAAAATCCGGCTAAAGAGTAATTACCTTTCAATATTTTGAAAATAAAATCGAAATTTTTTTTCTAAAACCTTTAGTATTTCCATTTTGATTCCGTCATTTTTATGCTCTCTAGTTCTTGAAGACCACCTAGTTAATGTAGACCGAATTAAATAAAATAAATTGTCTAAAAAAAAGAAAGAATAATAGTAGCAGCCCTCTCATTCTCTGCATAATCCCATCTATTCACGTCTCTCCTCCCAAGCAGGTAAAACCCGCTCCGACTCACCTTCTTGCATTTGATTTTTTTTATCATCTTTTTTTCATTGCATCTGACCTCTCCGCTTTGCAAACAACTTTCTTTTGCCATCCTTCACCTTTTGTTTTAGCTCATCCACCATACTTTTTTTTTTTTGGGAAACCCCATGATACGGGGGTATTTTATTGCCACAAAAAAGAGGTTACAAGATCCTTAAAAGGGGTTACACTCCAGAACTACTGCTCAAAGAGCTACAATCAGCCTAAGGAGTAAAACCCCAATCTAAGTACATCCAAAATCAAAAGAAAGCATTAAAACAATCAAAGGTAAAATAGTAATAAAGCCAATGCTCATACGTGATAAACTGAGCAAAAGAAGGCAACATCCAGTTGTTGATAGTTATGTGAGCTTTATAACCTGCAAAAATCAAAACATATCGAATTATATAGGTAGGTAGTATGAAAGGTGGGGATTCTCATTCAAGAAAATTATCATCAAAAAAGCCTTCTTGACATGAGAATACATAAACCAATTGCATTTAGAGCGAATACCAATAGCGGATTCAGGGAGCCATTTAGGTAATTGTCATAAACGAACGGATCAGCGTTAGTAATCCGGTGGATATCATAGTGATGGGATCTCAACCACAAGCAGGTGAAGAAATATTCACGGCGGGGCGGCTTTTCCAACCGAGAGAGATGAGACATAACCAACATATTAATGAAATCAAAGCCCAACGCAACCCAGGAATCTTTCGGAGTGACAAAAGGCAGCAAGGTATAATGTGATGTAGCCAATTGTAACAACTAACCAAAGTAAAAACCCAGTAAATGCAATTAGAGCAGCAATTCATAGGAACATTGAGGGAACAGCAACCCACAATAGCACAAATATCCATAATAATCGATAATCGATCGATAAAAGGATAATAGTCACCTAAAACAAGCGACCACAAGAGATAACAGGTAATATTTGCTCACGCTCGAGCATACTTTTCCAACCATGGGATTAGAAAATAGCAAAACCAATATAGGATGAAAATAGGCACCAAACACAACCCAGTAACCTTTCGAAGTGAAAAAAGGCAGCAAGGCCAAACGAAATGCATCCAATTGTAACAACCAACCAAAATAGTTATCCAAAAAAACCATTTAGAGCTGGTTCCAAGCGATTTGTAGCCACAAAAAAATAGTTATCCGGATAATCCGGTCGGAATCAATCCATAAAAGGACAATATATGCACCATAGTCACCTAAAAGGCTGACCCTGGCGAGAAAATAGGGTAATATTTACTCACGCGAGCATACTTTTCCAAGCGTGGGATTAGAAAATAGCAAAACCAATACAGGATGAGCCGAACACAATCCGAAACCTTTCAAGTGAAAAAAAAGGCAAAGTGCGAAATGCATCCGGTTAACAACCAACCAAAATAGTTATCCGAAAAATCTTTTAGAGTAGCGGTTCAAGCGAATCGTACGCCATACGTAATCCATATTAAAATCAATCCAGGGAATATTACAGTATTTACTCCATAGTCAGCTGAAGTTAACATCAAACACAAGTAGAAACCATAAAAAGAGATATTCACAGCCAGGACCAAAAACCCAGCAATTCTTCTAAATGAAAAGAGGCAACAATGCTTTTTACAACCAATCGTAATAGTAGGAAGTAAAGTCCCTATTAAAATGATGGGGGATTCGATGGGTCAACAAAACATAAAGCGGTGCTTCATCATTACATATATGAAGACAAGATGCAAAGTCGACAAATAATATTAAGATCTAATGTAAGGCAAACCCATCTTGTCGGGTTAACCAATCCTTGTAAGTGTTTAGAATAGAATGTTTATCAAAATTAATGGGCTCATTCAATCTAGTTCTAAGTTAGCAAGGTAATCGACAAGCATTTCCTTCCCTCCATATATGAGTGATTTTGTAACAAAATTGATTGAGCAAAATTTTAGTTTGCTTGAGTAAATAATATAATTCCACATTGCCATTTTTTTTTATGCGGAGATCAATTAGTAGTAAGGCATCCACTTCAAGCCGGATATTAAGCCAACCTTTCGTAAGGAAATGTTATTATAACCGCCATAAGTTCAAAAAGGCGAGTTAGTAATAAGAGGATTAGCAAAGGCCAAGAGAACATCACCCTTTCTAAAGATGCCACCACATCCGCATTGGAGATGACATTTTTGACATTATCATGTGGTTTGGCCCAATAAAGTATTTTGGCTTGATTGAAGTGTTTACAATTTTAGAGGCGACAAATTTACACC
Source organism: Cymbidium sinense (assembly GCA_021442155.1). NCBI lineage: Eukaryota > Viridiplantae > Streptophyta > Magnoliopsida > Asparagales > Orchidaceae > Cymbidium > Cymbidium sinense. The sequence goes on along the minus strand of CM038220.1, from coordinate 15,978,980 downwards.
CTTTTAAGTGTTTATATTTGATAAGGTTGGCTTTAAATAAGTCGATTTTGAATTTAGTTTTTTATTTTGGAATGATTCATAGTTATATCGTTATGCTTAGCATCATTTCTAGCCATCCAAATGAACCGAATAATAATGATATTTTTAATATGACCTTTATATTGTTTTCAAAATATATCTCGAGGGATAAATAGTAAGCGCGTTATATTTGTCAATGGAAAAAATTATCGCCCAAAGTTTAGAGGCTCCACTCAATTGGTGATTCACATTTTCAATATGGGAGCAACCATGACATTTTGATGGAAGATAAAACCTTTACCCACATCAAGAGTCAATAGGGACAAAGCTTTTAAGATACGTAAGTATGGAGTATGAGGTGGGGATATTATTATGCCAAAGTCGAGCATACACTTTGGAATAATCACGAAGTTTCTTTGATCATAAGCCAAACATTTTAAAAGCGAATTATCATTGTGAGAGAGTTTAAAAGAATCGGTCTTTTTGGATGTAATGTGTATGTTATTGAGTTTGTCTAAAAGGATGAAGGGATATAATCAATGAGCACGGAAAAGTTCCATTTATTATTATTCCAGAAAGATTTGACTTTGATGGTATCAATAGAGCATGAGGAAATTAATTCATCGAAAGAATTATTTCCAAGCCAGTTATCTTGCCAGAAGAAAGAGTTGCTAGAGTTAATGCCCCAAAAAATTAAAGATTCCACCTTCCATTTGATATTACAAAGTCTTTTCCAATAGGAGAAGCATTAGTTTTATAAGAGCAGTTCAATGGATGCTTAGATAGGCAGTATTTGTTTGTCATGAAGTTAGCCCAAAGGCTATTATTGCTTCTAAAATTCCACCAAAGTTTATAAGAGAATGCGTTGATGGTGTCTTTGATAGATTTACAGTCTAGACCACCTTCCTCAAAGATGCCGCAGATTTTGTGCCAAGAGGACCAGTGTATTTTTGAGGAAGAGGTATTAGACCCCCAAAAAAATTTATTAATTAGCCTCTCAATTCTATTAATGCAAAAATTGGTTGGAACGATAGTTTGAATAAGATAAAGAGGCATCGAGTTAAGGGTACTCTTAATCAGAGTTAACCTCCCTCCAAAGGATAGAAAATGGTATTCCCAAGAGGAGATACGGTTGGATATTTTGTGGATTAAATAAATCAAAAAAGATAAGATCTTTATGACCTTTGAAAAGAGGAGTACCAAGATAATTGATCGGAAGATGTTATTGATGAAAGTTAGTGATCCTCGTTATATGATTAATCCTATTATTGTTGATTTTATTAGCGGTTATGAAACAACATTTATTTTTGTTAAGGAGGAGACCACTTTCTTTTAAATTTTTTAAAGAATTTCATAATGGTTTTGGCGTAGCATAGAAGCAAAAAAATGATAAATCACAAAGCAAAGATGATGAGTAATGGGAAATCCACCTTGAGTTTTGTAAATCATACTTGGCTTATTATAGAATAGATGGGGGATAAGTAATCTATAATAAAAAGCAAGGGAGATAATGGATCTCCTTGGCGTAAGCCATGTTTAGAAGTGAAGAAACCAGCCGATTCTCTATTAATGATAATAGAGAACCAAACATTAGTGACAGTTTTTAATGATACGAATAAATTCTTTTGAGAATCCAAAAAGTTGAAGTATAGAAAAGAGGAATTCCCAAGAGAGATTGTCAAAGGATTTAGAAATGTCCAGTTTGAAAGCAATGTTACCGCCTCTAATAGGAACGTCAATATCATGAATCATTTCTTGGGCTAAAAGAATATTATCAGCTATAGTTCTCCCTTTAATGAAACCAGTTTGATTCTGGGAGATAATGTTGACAGGAGGGATTGATACGGTTGGTGATTATGGCAATTAGTTTGTTAAAGAAGGTGCAAAGACTAATCTAAAGTCATTCCATTCCATGTTTGATGGAGAATTATGGAGGTACTAGAGAAGGATCTAGGAAGGGGTTGCCATTGAAAAGTCAATAACGGCTTCAATTAGACTTAATAATGGACCAACATTGTTGAAAGAATATAGTAGTGTAACCATCCGGGCCAGCAACCGAATCTGAATTCATGCTTTGGAGAACATTACTAATTTCAGAATCCGTCGGACACCTAATAAGAGAGGTGTTTTGGTCAGAAGTAATCTTTGAGGGAATCAGATGAGGATTAGAAATAGGTTCCATGTTAATGTTGTTGTTTAACAAATTTTGAAAATGTTGGATAACCGAGTCTTTAATATCATTTTTATCCGATATCCAATTATCATTATTGTTTTTAATTTTATTAATCGAAGTTTATAACTTTTCTTTTGTTGAAAAGCGTGGAAATATTTTGTGTTTCTGTCACCATCGGCAATATGTTTAGTAGCGACTTTTGCCAATAAGTTTCCTCCATGTTTTGATATTTAATCAAGTTATCTCTAGCGTTGAGTTCATCATTTTTATTAGGTGCAGCAGACTTCTTCAAGAGAGCAAACAAGATCTTCCATAGTTCTAAGATTTGTAAAAATGTTTTTAAAATGATGTTTATTCCACCAGTTCAGTGTTTGTTTTAATCTTTAAATTTAAGCCAAAAATGGATCATGCCTTTAATGGAGTCGGGGGTGAATAGGGGCGTCAGTTAGTGAAATAGACATTATGTTGCACCACATATTTTGGAAAGCGAAAGGGGAGTGCGGGTATTGAAGTAGGGGTGCTTTCAGAATCGAGGAGCGTGATGAGGTTCTACTTAAGTGTTCTCTGAGGTATTAGGCCATTGATCAAAGATGGTTAAAAGGATACGATCGAGAGCGTTGCCAAAGTTTAGAGTTGTTCCAGCGTGTAGTTGGAACGAAAACCCTATATCGGTTACGTCGAGAATCATATTAAAATCTTCCATAGAATTAGTATTAGAGAGGACCCTCCCCTTCTTTAAGTAGAGGATGGTGTTGAAATCTCGCCAACCAACCGGGGTTGAGTGAAGGAAGCTAAAGATCTTAAGTTACTCCATAGGATGTTCCTACTCTATTACAAGATGCATAAATAAAAGAGCTCACCACGGTGAAAACACCCACAGAAATATGAGCATAAATCAATTGTTGTTGGTTGTCAAGGATATTGATGCTGATAGAATTATTCCAAAACAACCAAATTTTGTTGTTAATGTTGAAAAAAAAATTAGGAAAACCTAGTGTTCTAGCGGAGAGTGGATAAGTGGTTTGATAGTAAGGAGAGATATGTTATGAGTGCGGCGGAGGCTTCTAGCGATTGCGAACTAGAGTAGTCCCAATACCACGAATGTTCCAAATGATAAAATTAATCATAATTGTTGGATTGGAAAAAATTGATTGGATGAGAATGAGGAGAAAGGAAATTATTGATGTAGGTTGATGAAGATCTTGTGATTACGCATTTTTAGAGTTGTTTTGATTTTGAATGATTTCTTTTCTTTAGAAACGGTTTGAAAAGGTCTCGGTGTCCAAGGTGTCTCCGTCGAAAAGAATAGTTAGTGTGATCCAAAGTTTCATTATTAAGCAAAGGAATCGTGATGGTAATTTACCCTTCTTCCATATCAGAGATTGACGGATTAGTTATGCTATCATTTTGGCCATTCAAAGTGTTAGGGGAGGTAGGAATAGTTTCATCTTCTTTTTAGATTAATGGTACATTTTATTTTTTTTCTTGATCCAAACTAAGATTTTTTCGAGGTGATGTTCTCAAGCCTAAGTTCATGAATTTCTTTGTTTTGGATCATTAGATGTATGTTAATAGTAATAGGCATATTTTCAGACCAACTGTATATTTTGCATTGTTCCACCCAATTATTGCAATTAAAATTATAGAGGAGGATTATTTTACTTTTGGCACATATGCCATTTTAGTGGGTTGTTCCTTAGTCACCATAATAGAAGTTTATTTTTTTTGAGATGTGGATGTAAGATAAAACAATGTGTGTTGTTCATGCATGAATTTTGCAGTGTGTACAGAAAGAGGGAAAGTTTTCAAATTCAACCTTTTGATTATAACCCATTTTTTCAGATCCAATCCAGACTTCTTTTGGGTGTTTTTTAGTTATATCAACTTCAACAAGTATCCGTGCTACCGAGGGCCGGGATCTCACTGCCGTAGCTTTATCAATTTGAAGAGGGTCAAAGATAGCCCCACAAACAAACACGTGTAACAAAGTGTATGCATGCAACAAGCAAATAGGAACAATTGGTGATTCCTCTTTAATATCAAACTATACCATGACCAGCCCTCGAATCCCTCAGCCGGCTCACTCTCTCCACTTCTTTTCCAGCTAGCACAAAACCAAACACCTGTCATCTTCCCTTTCCTCTATTCTCTCTCTAAAAAGAGAAGAATAATTTACTCTCTCCCTCTAAACAAAGAGTAAGAAAAAATCCCTTTTTTTCATTTTGTCTTCCTTCCAAAGAGACTCTCTCTCTCTCTCTCTCTCTCTCTCTCTCTCTCTCTCTCTCTCTCTGTTTCATGTTTGTCAAAATTTTTTTTAAAAAAATCTATTTTATTTTATCTTATTTTTCTTATCTTATCGTTCTCTTTCCAACCAAATCATATTTCATGTTTGCCGAAATTTTTTAAAAAAATTCTATTTTATTCTCTCATATGTTTCTTATCTTATCGTTCTCTTTCTAACTAAGAGATCACTCATCCCTCTCTCACTATTTGTCTAAGCCGAGGGATACTTTTTTCTTTATTTTTTATTTCTTTCTAATTTACTATTTGTTATAAACTCACTCTTAAGAAAAAAAAGTATAAATATATAATTAAAAAATTCTTATTTGATTTTATACATGTTTGAAGGTCTATGCGACGCTTCACATAAGCGCGATAGGTACAAAAATTACACGACCGTGGTGTCGCGAAACATATAATTGAATTTTAATTCAATAAATTTTTATATAAATTAACCTCATTAAAATAATATGTTAATTTGTGAAATGAGATTTTACTATTAGTTTTCAGGTTAACTAAATAATCCTTAGCAAGTTTAGCAATTTACCTACAAGAAATTCTTTCACACTCATTACAAAGGAAACCTTAGGGAGAGAAGAAAAGAGTCAAGGGGCATAGCTTATTCTATAAGTAGCTAGTTGACTCTCATAGATGTGGTGGTTATCCTACACGGTTGGTTACCCGCAGTGTTGCATCCCGGTAATGTCCCCCATAGTGGAAAGGAGCATTGTTCAGAGCATTTGCAAGTGAGCATTTGGATCCAAGCATAGCAATCTACCATGGATGGAGAGTTCATTACTCTCCACCTATCTCACTTATCTCGAAATGTGTTGCTTTAATTGATTGGGTATTCACAATATAGACTCTTTCACGTCAATGAACTGAGTCATGCTCGTGCCTCCCAAAAGCTAAAGCTCTTTTAGAGCTCTTGGTCCGGGTGAGCTCCGCTGCTTACCTATCTTCAACGAAAGTGAAGAAAGAACGCCTATGTTTGAACTATTTCAAATTAGAGAGCATTTAGACACACAGAACAAGCGGAGTACCTTAGAAGGTACAAGATCTTTAGTAGGTTGTCTAACATACATTATCTTGCATCATCATAGAGATATATCGAGATTCTTCATATTCTTCATTTTTAGTTTCTCTTTATTATCGAAAGATCCTAAGAAGGAGAACGAATCTAGAATTGACAAATTGATCTTGAGCTTGTGCTCTTTATTTAAGCTTAGAAAAGTCTAGCTAAAGGTGAAAAGCAAATTATCCCCAACCATGATCTTGATACCAAGTAAAACGACCGGGTGACCCTGAAAGTAGAGACCTATCTTAGGGACTTTCCCGGTCACATAAGCAACATATATTTTCTATATGATTTATGACATATTGTTATGTATATATATATATATATATATATATATATATATATATATATATATATATATATATATATATAAGTAAAATATGATTATGTATCGAGTCAAGCATAGGCGAAAGAAGAAAGTATAGCTTATCAAAAGCTAGTAGAATAATAATCTATGAAAAGAAGAAGTCAGAAGCTCAAACTCAGATGGAAATCACTACTAGACATAATCTAATAGAAAAGATAGGAAGACCCTCATTTTTGAGGAAATAGAAAGTTGTGTAGGCCGACTAGGCTCCATAGTGAGTCTCTCAAGTGATAAGAGTTCCATCATAAGTTTAGATTTTAGGAACGAGGAAAGTCTTAGGACTCATATATATGTAAAGATAGCACAAGGACGTAGTGCAGCGTGTACTCATTCTCATTGGCAAAGTGGTCAAGCATAAAAAAGAGATTTTTTAGAATAAGCAGATCAACATATTGGTTGGTTTGACTCGTAGTCTTTCTTTATCAACTTGAAATAAAAAAAGAAAAGGATGTTCAAGTGTTCAAGTGTCCAAGTGTGGAAGCTCAGTCTAGTGCTTATGCATTAAACTCACTATTGAAAGAAAAGACTTGTAAAATTTGATTCTTGTCTTCTCGCTTGTTCTCCCTAGTCTACTTTGGACTATCCGAGGTCAAAATGGGGAAATAAAATTTCTGTGAGGGAATCTTGTCAAAGTATGTGCTGGATTCCTCTAAAGCAAGGGGTCGAACCCAAAAAGCAAGTGAAATCTGATATTTTGAAGCTAACGGCGTAATCAATTTCATGAACGGAGGTCGTTCGGATATCATCGTAGCTTCCCGACTCTGGTATGCGTGTCGACACGATAGCTCGGCGCTTAATCGATTGATCGTTAGATTTTTTCAATATCTATATTCGATCAATTTTGGCGTTAATGTCGGAGAAGTCCGTTATTGCCGGAGATCATTTTGATCATTTTTGGTGATGTTCGATTATTTTGAACCCGATTTGCGTACTTTCACTTCCAGTTAATTAGATTTGTTGGCTTGTTTTGATTTGTGTCACACATATGGAGGTTAACAAATGCCCCAAAAATGTGATTTTGCGCGAGTCACATTTGTTGCGGTTGACCATCGGTGCCCGCGAGCTTGGATCATTTCACATTGCGACTTTGAAACTTTGACAGGATTTTTCATTAGTATGCTGCCTTATTTAGGACATACTAAATGACGGGCTTGACCAATTTGTTAGAATCGACTTGTCAGATTGAGAAGAGTTCTTGCACCATATATTATCTGCTTCAATGGCTTTGCTGAAGATCTCCTTTTTTATGTCATTGCAGATTTTAGCTTCCTCAAACCCTAGCTTCATGCTTGGTTGGGTTTGAAGGAGGAATTGGTCTGCTTGTTTTGATGAAGGACTCTGCTAGGGAAATTTATCGTGCTTGAACAAATTTAAAATTCATACGTCTTGGAGCTTGGGGACTTGATGATTGACAGATTTGTGAACATTGACTTATCGAAGTGTATGCACTCCATGAACTGAACCTTGCTTGCTACGATTCGTTGGAGGATACATATAGATGACCTACCGCCTCGATTGATTTGATTATTAGCGTGTGCTTTAATAGGCGAATAACCACAAAATTTCTAGTTGGTCATCGGCTTTGTATGAACTATGAAATTGCTTCCTCGGTTCTATGCTGCTTTGGGAACTTGATGAGGAGATAGAGATCGGTGTTTTGAGCTTGATCGATCAATTGAGAATATATTGAAATATCACCTTGCGAAAGTTGATTTGAGGCACCACAATTGAGCATTTCTTCATCTTGCCTTGATCGATAGAGATCTCAAGATCTGGATTGTGCTTGTAATCACTAAGCTAGATCCGGTTTGAGATTGAACAACTATCATCATTTGGTGATGGCGAGCTCTTTCAGCGCCTTTTCTCTTGTTGAGTGAGGAAAGCGCTTCAACCATTGGGCTTGGAGTTCGAACCTACTTGAATCTTTGACCTAAGTTGTAGTGGGTTTGTGATTGTCATCAGATAAATAAACGGGGGCTCTTTCACTGCGGCCTTTTCTCGCAGCTTGTTGAGTAAGGAGAGCGTCAACTCGTTTGTGGGCTTGAGTTCGACCTTTATAACTCATCCGTGTCCTAGATTTTAAGATGTAGAGGTTGATGTTTCTCCAACTTAATTGATTGAAGCTTCAAATCGGAGTTCTTCGACTTGATCTCGAATTTGGCAAATCAGAGATAAATTTTTTTGAGCCTTTCCATGCATAGATTCTTTTTTCTTGCAAGACTCAACTTAATAGTAACAGTTATGGATATATTCAGGGATTTCGGTGTAAAGCTCGATGTCAACTTGAATAAGAATATATTTGAGGATCTCATCTTTTTGCACGATGTCAACTCAAATAAATTTAATATAAACTAAAAAAAAGCCCCCTGTCTTGTAGGGGGAATTCTAAAGTACATGTAAGAGAATTTTCAAGATGAAAATATTCAAATACATCCATATTTGAATTGGTGTACTCTAGAGGAGATTTTAACATACAACATTGATTTCATTTGTATATATAAAAATTTAAAAAATGCCCTCTAATAGGGAATTTTACTGGAAGAGTCCATCTGAGTATGCTTATTTAGGGATCTCGCGGCGCGATGTCAACCTAAATAGATATACTAAAAAATGCCCCTCTTACAGGATTTCTATTGTACCTTGATAATGTGATCGTTAAGTATAGTATATTTTCAAGTATCGACCATTAATTGGCGGCATTGGTCTTTCACCCTATGCTGATGAGTTGGTATGCCCCTCCTTGGTATACTTTTTCAATGACAAAAGGGTCTTCCCAGTTAGGCTCAAATTTGCCACCAAATTTTTGATTAGGAATAATTAGTCTTCTCAGCACCAGGACCAATTCCCCTTTTTGGAATGTTCGAGGCCAAACCGTATGGTCAAAATCTTTAGACATCTTAGCTCGATAGACTTCCAGATTTTGATGAGCTTGTAATCTAACTTCATCAAGCGTGTCGAGTTCCTCCATTCTCAGACGAGTATTTTGATCTTCGATATACGATGGCTACTCAGTGAAGGCAACTCAACTTCAATAAGCTTGTTCCAAATACCAATGAATAGGGAGCGGCTTTTTAGTCAGGTAGTTCGATATGCCCATTGAGCCTCTACTAGCTTGATATATTCTCTCTTATTTTTGGTGAGAATCTTCTTGAGCAACTTGACTAATTTCCTGTTAAAGGCCTCTACCAAACCATTTTCTCTTGGATTATATATTGAAGAATATATAATGAATATATATATTTTTTTTTTAAAAGCGTTATCAAAATTATTCGCATGGGACTCCAAATCTATAAAAACATTATGTGTGAAGAAGTTTATCACTGGGTGGTAACTTCTTTAAATGGGGTAACTTACGAGAAATAATCGGTCTGCTAGGATGAAGCGATGTCCGGTGACGGTGGATCGATTGGTCCAATTATATCCTCAATATTGAACTACCAGGATGCTATTGTTGGGTGTGTGGGATTTGGAGGTTGATGGATGAGATTGTCATGTACTTGACACTCATGACACTTCTTAGTGTGATTAATACAGTCTTCACCATAGACGGCCAATAATAACCAATCCTTTTGATTTTTACTGTCATCTTGGGACCTAACTGATGTGCACCACAAAGTCCTGCATGGACTTTAATCATCACTTTGCTAGCTTCATCTACATCTAAACATCGTAGCCACATTTGTTCAAAGGATCTACGATATAAAGTATTACTAACGAAAACATATCATTATTCTCTTTTCAATTTGAGCCATTGATTTACTCGATAATCACCTTCTTTAAAGAATTGATAAAGGGTTGCCTCCAATCATATAACTCTTCAACAAAGGCTTCACACTGCTTTTCTAAGGCAATGTCATTCTTGGCTCTTCTTAATACAACTTTTTGCTGATTTTGGGGAGTATGGGGAGCAACCTGAGTCGCATCCTGCTGGGTCAAATCTGGCAATCCCTCTGCCTGCGGGGATTGTTACTTTATCGGTTCTAGAACTCGTCGAGTAAATATGTCATCATAATCACCATTCATACTTGTCATTAGCTAATTTTGCTAAGCATTATGCTATTCTCGGATCGAGACTCGAGTTAGTGTGATAGTTGATATCTGCTTCATAAGCTCGAGAACTCGCTTGCGATAGAAAGCTTACTCAAGCTTGTTGATCTTATGGATGCCAAGTTTTTGATTTATGATAAGTTGAGAATCGCCAAAGATGTGCAGGTTTTGAATGCCTATGAAAATGGCTTTTTCCAGAACTGCCACTAATGCTTCATATTAAGCTTCATTATTAGTTCTTGGCTCGATCAATCCATATGATCGTCTCATTATTCCTCCTTCTGGTGTTATGAAGATGATGCTGATCCCGCTCTTGCTCTTGGAAAATTTAGAGATTAGACTTGTTTGATCGATGAGGCTCCATCGAAGTACAGTTTCCAAATTTGTGATTTATCTCTTTCATGAATGAGCATAATTTTCTTATCAGGTAAATCATCATTAAGAGAAGAGTCCGCAGGAATAGGATGTGTAGCTAGAAAATCCGCTAAGACTTGTCCTTTCACTGCTTTCTGCAAAACATATGTGATATCAAATTGCGAGAATACATCGCCCATCTTTCAGTCTATCAACGCTGGTCTTGTTATCAAGTACTTCAGCAGATCGATCCTCAAGATGAGGGTAATCTTATGAGATAACATATAATGACAAAGCTTTTGGACATCTTTGCTCGATAAATTTTTAGATTTTGTTGAGCATGGTGCTTGACCTCATCAAGTCCATCAAATTCTCACATCCATAGACAGACATTCTCATCTTGAGTGAGATTGTGTTGAATGGCTACTCAGAGTGAAGGTAGTTCAACTTCAAGTGGCAAGCCTGCTTCAACTCCAAATACTTTAGCATGAGTAGTAGATTTTATGGAAGTATAGTCTAGATGTTATGTTATTGTCTATTTGTAAGGGAATTTCACTTTGAGATTTTGGCCTCCAAATTTGCTCACTTATTTATTTGACCTTTCGGCAGCTTGGACATCGGTCCAAGTGTCACACAGCTCACCGTGAGACTTGAATTAGTAGACATTGGGGTTGTAGGAGGAGGTCTCTTTGGAGGAGCAACTCTAGTCTCCCTAAGGATATGACCTTCATATTTTTTTTAATCAGTCATTTCTTCTTAGTAACTTTGAGAACCCAATACACTCTTGCATATATAGTTTTGAGTTTCCTCACTAGAGAAGTTGGAACGACATTGTCGGTCTGCTTAATTTGATCAGAGTTGTTCCACTTTTACCCATCTTAGGTTGTCAAACTTGTCATGGATTGGAGCTTCGCCTCGGTTCTGATTGGTTGTACAATTTTACTTGAATAATGGCTGAGCATGATTCAATATTTCTCTTTCCCCTTGTCTTTGGGTTAGCTTGCTTTTAGATGAAGAAGCTTTTGTCTTTTACTTCTTCTCGGGCTTTGACCTCCATATTTATTTTTCTCTGGGACCTTTTCGTTCACGAACCGATTTAGGTGTCATGCCAATGTTCACCATGTAGGCTTGCATCTTGAGCTCTTTTGTGGTGGAGCATTTTTTCTTTGATATTTGATATTTGATATATGTTCTTAGTAAGATATTTTTCTTAACAAGACTCTCTCGAGTAAATAGAGTTTCATATTATCTCTTGAAGGTTGAAGCGAGTGTTATTGAGCCCAAAATACCACTTAACATCACCGGTAGAGCTATTCCTTTTCACTCATCTCAAAATTTATAAATTTATTGTGGGGTAGAAATACTCGCTTTTGGTTGTAAGGTTGTATGACTTGTGATTTAGGCGAACTATTGGGCTTGTAGTTTGGTGTTTCTTCTCCTTGCCTTCTACTCAATTTTCTTCTAGAAGAGGAGGCTTCAGCATTATACCTTCCTAGTGCGAAATGTTCAAGCTGGTTGGCACATTCTGAAAAACTTTCTATCCAGTGAATGTTCTCTTTAAGACTGGTGCCTCAAAATGAATCAATATTTTAAGTACAAAAGGCTCTCTTTTGAGGAACCTCAGTAGCAATAGTGGACATTCCACTTGTCCTCCTCCATTGCACATTGGTGTGTACATGTAGATGCTTAAGGTAGAGGATTATTTGTGGGATGTTGAAGAGTTTACACTACCAAATTAGATGGTATATCTCAATATTGATTACAATTGACAGGGCAGAGATATTGGCTTTGACCTAGATGATAAGCGGTGTTCAAGATCCATCGATATACTGAGAACAAACAAATTAATCATAAAAAATGATTGATTTAAATTCCATTTCATTGATAATTGATTCTAAATATCAATTTTATCATGTTTGGTTGCTACTATATCTCAAATTTGACTAGCCAAAAATGGAAAGAGAATCTTGTCCCTAAGGAGTGCCAGTGGGCTCCAAAATTCACCACCTCTTTCGAATGAAAAGAGTGGTTTAAAGTGTGTCGGTGTAATTTTCAGAAGGCAGATGGAATAGTAGATAAGACACTACCCAGAGATTTCATCCTCATTTGGTGAGAACTTTAGATCTGGTTCCAAGTTTCCTATAGGCCCAAGCCCCTATAGCTAATTACCCATCCCAATAAGTGAGAGAGAACTTTCGATTAAGGCTTATCATTTAAATCGCAAAATGCATAGCGTATAGTAGCAGTATGTAAAGTTTTAGAATTTAGATTATGAAATTTATCATTTTAACTTAAACCGGATGGTTGGGGGAATGATGTGCGATCTAGATCCCATGGTTCCATCATCTCATGATGGTCCCTAGTCTATTTAGTCGAGGATGTAGTGACCAACCCCACGAAGGATCCTCATCACACATGGGTTACGTCGTCAAGAAATTCTTGTAGACACGGGGTGGTGTTTGTCGAGAGAATCTTAAGTCTACCTTGCCGGAGGTTGTTTCAAGTATACCCTATGATTCACAACTCAAAGGGTAGAGCCAATTGGGAGCATACAGTACGGTGATGATCGTAATATAATGGAGCCGGATTGGCCAAACCACCGTCGAGAACTACGGTCATAACGCATTTCCAAGAGAGGACACGGCCACATCCTTACTGGCATGAGATTGATTGAGAGTGAACATAGTAGAACACTTGATTTGACATTAGCTTCTTTGTGAGCTAAAGTTTGCTTAATTTGTCACCCCCGACAAACAGTTGTGGAAGATGGATAAATTGAGTTTGATTTTAAGTTTTTAATGATAGAGTTTCATTTGAATAGTTTTGGATTGATATTTGAAAATTGATTTGATTTGATTTGAAAATTTTGATTAATTTGAGTATTTTGATTAATTTTGATTAATTTGAAAATTGATTTGATTTGAATAGTTTTGGATTGATATTTGATTTGATTTGATATTCGATAAATTTTTATATAAATTAACCTCATTAAAATAATATGTTAATTTGTGAGCAAATTGATTCCTACCAATGAACTCATATGAATTTCTAAGATAGTTATAAATGCATATAACCTAAAATATTGTATCTTGAGCTTCACATTATTCATTTTGATCTATCTTTCATTCTTGTATTCTTGCAATTTTCTCAAACATATTGAGGTGTATTGGATCGTAATTAACAATTAATATATAAAACACATAAAACTTTCATTAGAACATCCAAGCATTCATTTTTTATCATCAAAATTGATCGGATTGAACATGAGGCTCCTTAACTAACTAACTAACTAATAATAATAACTAATAAAACTAATAACCATAATAATAATAATAATAATAATAATAATAATTTAATAATAATAATAATAATTTAAATAAATAAACTAACTATAAAACTAATAACTTTCTAATTAATTAATTAACTAACTAATAATAACTAATAAAACTAATTACACTAATCTAATAATAATAAAATAATAAATTAATAACTAACTAATAACTAATAATAATAACTAACTAATAAAATTAATAACTAATAAGATTAATAGTAATTTAATAACTTTAAAATAAATAAAACTAAAAAATTAACTAATAAATAATAATAATAAAAGTAACTAACCGAAAACTAATAATAACTAACTAATAATAAACTAAAAAACTAACTAACTAAATAATTAACTAATAATAATTAAGTCAATAACTAACTAAACTAATAACTAATTATAAAAAATAAACTAATAAATAACTAATAAAACTAATAATAAATAAAATAACTAACTCATAACTAATAACATAATAATAATAATAATAATAATAATAATAACAAAATAATAATAATAAAAAAACCAACCAATAACTAAACTAATAAAACTAATAATACTAAACTAATAATACTAAACTAATAAATTAATAATAATAATAAACTAAGCTAAAATAATAACTAAATTAAAAATAATAAAACTAAATAAATAAAATAAACTAATAATAGTAATTGAACTAACTTAAACTAAAACTAATAACTTATAATAATAAACTAACTAATAAAACTAACTAATAAAATTAATTAATAAACTAAAACTAAAAATTAAACTAAAAAAAACTAATAAAAATAATAAAACTAATAACTAATTACTAATAACTAATAACCAACTAAAATTAATAACTAATGAGTAAACTAATAACTAATAATAAACTAAAAATTAACTAACTAATTAATAACTAAAAATAATAATAACTAATTAAAAAAAAACTAAAACTAACTAAACTAATAAAACAAATAATTAATAATAATAACTAACAACAAACTAAATTAATAATATAAAAATAAATAATAATAAACTAATAAACTAATAACTAATGACTAAATTAACTAATAAATAACTGATAAAACTATAATAACTAAATAACTAAACTAATAATAAGCTAATAACTAATAAAACAAAACTAATAAAGTAACTAACTAATAAAACTAAACTAATAAAGTAACTAACTAATAAAACTAAACTAATAAACTAACTAATAAAATGAAAAAACTAAACTAATAAACTAATAAACTACTAACTAATAACTAAAATAATAAAAAAAACTAATAATAATAAAACTAAACTTAATAAATAACTAATAAAATAACTAATAAACTAATAACTAATAAAATAATAACTAAATAATAACTAAACCAAAACTAAAAACTAACTTAATAAATAATAACTAATAATAACTAAAAATAAATAAAACTTATAACTAAAATAAATTAATAAACTAAATAACTAAAACAACTAAAATAAAAAACTAAACTAATAACTAACTAAAATAATAAAACTACTAATAAACTAATAACTAATAACTAAAACTAACTAATAATTAATTAATAACTAATAACAACTAAAATAACTAATAACATAATAATAAATAATAATAAACTAATAACTAACTAACAAATACCAAAATAACTAAATATCAACTAATTAAATAACTAAATAAATACTAATAATAAAATAATAATAATAAAACTACTAAACCAATAATAATAAAATAACTAATAAAAATAATAATAACTAAATAAACTAATAATAAACTAAAACTAATATAACTAAATAACTAAATAATAACTAACTAAACTAACTAAAATAATAAAACTAAATACTAATAAAACTAATTAACTAACTAACTAATAACTAATAAAATAACCTAAAATAATAATAATAACTAACTATAATAAAACTAATAAAAATAATAATTAATAAACTAAAAACTAATAACCAACTAATAAAACAAATAAAATAACTAACTAATAACCATTAACTAACTAATAACTAATAATAATAACTAATAAACTAATAATAATAAACTAATAACTAATAACTCTAATAACTAACTAAACTATAACTAATAAAATAACTAAACTAAATAAAATAATACTAACTAAATAAACTAAAAAAAAACTAACTAATAATAACTAATAAACTAAATAAAATAAAACTAACTAATAATAATAAAACTAATAAAATCTAATAACTATAACTAATAATAAACCATAACTAACTAATAATTAATAATTAATAATAAAATTAAAACTAATAAAACCTAAAATAACTAATAATAACTATTAAACTAACTAATAATAATAATAAAACTAATAATAACTAATAAAACTAATAACTAAAAATAACTAACTAAATAATTAATAAATAAAACTAATAATGATAATAATAATAACTAAAATGAAAACTTACTAAACTAACTATATAATAAAACTAAATAAAACTAAATAACTAAAAACTAATAACTAAAACTAATAAATATCTAATAATAATATCTAACTAAAACTAAAACTAAACTAACTAACTAAATTAACTAATAAAATACTAATAACTAATAAATAATAACTAAAATAATAACATTAAATAAAATAACTAACTAATAAACTAAAAAACTAACTAACTAACTAACCAATAATTAAAAAACTAAAATAACTAACTAACTAATAATAACTAACTAAACTAAAACTATAATGAAAACTACTAAATAAAACTAATAACTAATAACTAATAAAAACTAATAACTATAATAATAATAATAATAAACTAACTAACTAAACTAACTAATAAAACTAATAAACTAATAACCAATAAAATAAACTAAATAAATAATAATAATAATAATAAAATAATAAATAACTAAACTAATAAAAAATAATAAATAATAATAACAAAACTAACTAAATAATAACTAAATAATAACTAAAAATAATATAAATAACCAATAACTAACTAATAACTAATAACTAACTAACTAATAATTAAACTTACCTAAACTAATAATAATAACTAAACTAATAACTAAACTAACTAACCAACTAACTAATAATAATAACTAAACCTAAAAAAACTATAATAACTAATATAATAAATAATAATAATAAACTAATAAATTATAAAACTAAAAATAACTAATAAAATTAAACTTAATAATAATAACTAACCAAATTAATAATAATAATAAATAATAATAATAATAATAATAATAAAACTAATAATAACTAAATATAATAAAATAAATAATTAACTAATAATACAAAATGAATAATTAATAACTAAAACTAAACTAACTAACTATTAATAAAACAATAAATAATAATAACTAAACTAATAACTAATAACTAATAACTAATAATAACTAAAAAATAATAAACTAATAATAAAATAAAACTAAAATTATAACTAATAAAACTAATAATAATAATAATAAACTAATAATTAATAATTAAACTCATAACCAATAAAACTAATCTAATAAAATAATAATAATAATAATAATAACTAAAACAAAATAAACTAAATAATAACTAACTAATAAATATTAATAAAACTAAAATAAAACTAATAAAATAAAACTAACAACTAATAATAATATAATAAAACTACTAAAACTAATAACAAACTAATAACTAAAAACTAATAACTAAACCAACTAACTAATAAACTAAAATAATAAACTAATAAATAACTAAATAACTAATTAATAAAAAAACCTAAACTAATAATAACTAAATAATTAATAATTAATAAATAATAACTAATAATAACAACTAATAATAAAACTAATAAAAACTAATAACCTAACTAATAACTAATAATAAAACTAAACTAGTAATAATAAACTAAAAACTATTAAAACTAACTAATAAAAATAATAAACTAATAACTAAATTAAACTAACTAACTAAACAAATAAAACAAATAAAAATCAACTAACTAATAAACTAATAAGAACTAAAAAACTAATTAATAAAATTAATAAATAATAAATTAATAAAACTAACTAATGATAAATAACTAATAACAAAATTTCTAACAACGCTTAAAATATTAAAACCAAGATTAACAAAAGTCATTCTAACAAATAAGGTTTTAATGTTTTGAACACATTTAATTAAAATATATCTAACTAAAATAATAATCAAAATATATTAACAAATAGCTCCATAGTTTTTTTTATTACCCAATATATTAAAATGTCCATATGCATGAAATGTTAACATACTATGGTTTTCTAGCAATCCCCACCATCACCAAAATCTCTATTTTTTGTCTGCTAATCTCATCATTTCACTCATTCTAAAATTTAATATAAATAGGGAAAAAAATCTCCCAACGATTTATATTCTTTACAAAACGCACTATCAAATCGTGAATCAACGATCAAAATCTTAGCTTCCTTTGATTTAAACATGATATTACAAAAAAATTTTGATTAAGCATTTAGAAGCCAATAAGTTAACAAAAACTCAAAATTTGAAGTTTATTTCTATGTACCTTCATTCCTAAGCTTCGATGGCGACCTCGGTAGCTAATTCTTTCCGTGCTTCTAGAATCTAACGAGATCGTTACAACTCTCCATTTTCATTCCCAAAATTCTACCTCTGGTTTCACTTCCATCCCTTTCTCTTGTTCAATCTCAGAAAGAATAATAACAATAAGGAGATAGCGATGAGATCCTTTGTTCTCGGCTTTTGAGTGGTTTTATCGATGAGTTGTTGTACTCTCAACGTTAACCCTAAAACTGTAGGATTTAATGTATCCCATTTTATATATCGGGATATAGATCAACGAATATGATGAAATAAATTGTTGTTGTTAAGAATAGTTTTGAATAATAAAGTAAATTATGGTACTGTTGAAAAACTTTCTTTCTTCACTTTTTTGATTGCCTTTTAAACTAAATACATGAACCACTACAAAAGAAAACATGGCTTTAACCACATACTTGGCACGATCCACTATTCTTGTGCTAAAATTAATATAACTAACTTCTAATTGGTCATACTAATTTGTTAAAACAAACCTAATAATAATAAATCCACGTGTGCGATCTAACAAATCACCCCCGTAAGCTCGTTACACATCAATCTGCTCAACGCCGAGCTTACCATCTCAATGAACTTGTTCCGTGCTAGTGCCTTTGTTAGAATATCATAGCTAGCCATCGTACGCGTGGTCGGTCCATCTTACCGGCCTCAATGCACTCCGGATATAATGAAATTTGGTATCAATGTGCTTGCTCCTCCCATGTTGCACTGGATTTTTGCAAAGAGCAATGGCCTTGTTATCCACTAGCACTTCAATTCTTCGCCCGACCAACTTCCGATGGCGTCATGCACCTTGGCATGCAGCGGTGCTGCCGCAACGTACTCTGCTTCGCAGGACGATAAACGATCTTCTACTTCAGGATCTCCATGTATGCCTCAGCTATCCGATGCTTCGATCATCCATTTTCACATAAACCAATGTAGCTTCTCCTCCTCTCGATTTTTAAGCGTACCTTGTATGTACCTGAGAATCTGCTTGATTGCAGCCCAATAATGCATGCTTGGTGCTTCCATACCGGTGGCGATGCCAGTGGCGATGTCCGCGTGTTGACCAATGGCTACCGATCGCGCTCATACTTCGATCGTTCCTTACTCTCCGTCGCTTGCTCGGTCTCGGTTCTCCATCGGCATGTGACACGGGTTGCGACTCGCATGCTCCAAGATCTTTGCTGCGCTCGCCAGCAATTGTAATCTCACCATCACCTTGACAAACCTCGATTCCCAAGTAATAACTGAGATCGAGGTCACTCATCTTGAACATCCGGCATCTGTGCCTTGAACTTGATGATTTCTTGAACACTCATCCCGTGATGATCAAATCATCCACATAGGCTCAAGTAAGAAAGAGTGAGAATCACCTCTCCGATGACAAGCTCTGGCGTGCATCGCGTGAACCAGTGAAGCAAGGCATCGGCTCGAGTTCCAGCTGGCGCTTAGAGCCCGTCATGCCTTTCATAGTCTAAGAACTTTGTGTTCATTGTCTTTGTCGATAAAGCCGGTGGTTGCCGACCTCCTCCGCTCGTTCAAAATGCTGACTTCCGTCCATGTGGTGCACCTCCACTTGCCTTGCTGGCGGTGCAAGTAACACGCGGTCTCCATCCCTACGAAGCAAAGACTTCCTCAAGTCCACCCTTGGCCGCGTAACCTTTGGCGCGAGTCTCGCTTTGTGTTTCACAACATTACCGACTGGTCCTTTTTTGCCTTGAATACCCGAAGCCCAATGGCGTGGTGGTGACCCGAACTCCCGTCTTGTTATGATCGACTTCATCTCATCCTTCATAGTGTTCCTCCCGGGACATGTGCTTAGCTCGAAGCGAGTCCGCTCTCTTGGCGTCGGTGACTTCATTGGCATTGTATACGTCTCGATATGCCGAGGCTAAATCGTCGCGGTTGTCGTCTTCGTGGGTGGTGTGGCCCTGAGTGCACGCGTTAGTGTTTGTGGCTCGTGTGATGGGTTCAATTGGTGTACTGGTGTAGTGTCCCGCCTAGTCTCGGTGGTGTAGACCACGGTGAACGTTGTTGGCGTTGTAGTCGATGCCTCCCGATGTCTCCCAACCAGTTCCTCGGCATCTATTATAGTCGCTTCTCGGATCGTAAACCCGGTAGGCTTTCGCACCTTCCTCGTATCCCACGAACACCCCCAGCGTCGAGCAATCCACAAGCTTGTGCATGCCTGGCCCGAGGTTCTTGACATGTGCAGCCAAAAGTCCTAAACACCGATCGGCTGCCTAAGTTTGGATCGAACACCAACTCGGCTCTGATACCACTTGTTGTTGCAGAACGTGAAAGAAACACTCACAAGAAAAATAGTTTTTTTGAATAATAAAGTAAATTATGGTACTGTTGTAAAACTTTCTTTCTTCACTTTTTGATTGCCTTTTAAACAAAATACATTTTAAACAAAAGAAAACATGGCTTTAACCACATACTTACTTGGCCACGATCCACTATTCTTGTGCTAACCCACTAATTAATATAACTAACTTCTAATGACTTGGTCATACTAATTTGTTAAAAAAACTAATAAAAAATAAATCCGTTACGTGTTAACTAACATAAATGAGGTAGGTTTTGATAATTGATTTTAAAATTTGAGTGTATTAAATATTAAAAAATTATTTTTATTATTAAATAAATTAAAAATAATATCAAATATTTGTACCTAAAAGAAGAGCATATACTTTACTTTAAAGGTTATATATATATAATGAAATTAGTTATATTAAAATTATGATACTTAATTACTTATGTATAAAATTTGATAACAATTAATTATTTATATTACAAAAATCTCCCTACTGCCTTTCATAATAAAAGAAACATATATGCTTAAAATCCTAAAACAGTAATTACCTTTCAATATTTTGAAAATAAAATCGAAATATTTTTCTAAAACCTTTTAGCATTTCCATTTTAATCCCGTCATTTTATGCTCTCTAGTTCTTGAAGACCACCTAGTTAAAGTAGACCAATTAAATAAAATAAATTGTCTACAAAAAAAGCAATAATAGTAGCAGCCCTCCCATTCTCTTCCTAATCCCATCTATTCACGTCTCTCCTCCCAAGCAGGTAAAACCCGCTCCGACTCACCTCCTTGCATTTGATTTTCTCCTTTTTTTTCATTGCTCGGCCATCTTCATTTGCATGTGCGAGCCAAGCGCGGCGACCTCTCTAACTTGGTTGCCGACAAGTTTCCTTTCTGCACCTCTCCATTCCTCTGTCAACTTTCTTTTTGCCATCCCCTTCACCTATCTGTGTAGCTCAAGCCTTCATCCACCACTTCAAACTATACCATGACCAGCCCTCAGATCCCTCAGCTGGCTCACTCTCTCCACTTCTTTTCCAGCTAGCACAAAACCAAACACCTGTCATCTTCCCTTTCCTCTATTCTCTCTCTAAAAAGAGAAGAATAATTTACTCTCTCCCTCAAAACAAAGAGTAAAAAAAAATGCCTTTTTTTTTCATTTTGTCTTCCTTCCAAACTGAGAGACTCTCTCTCTCTCTCTCCGTTTCATGTTTGATTTTTTTAAAAAAATCTATTTAATTCTTCTTATCTTATCTTTCTTTCCAGCCAAATCACTCATCTCTCTATTTCATGTTTGCCGAAATTTGAAAAAATTCTATTTTATTCTATCTTATCGTTCTCTTTCTAAGTAAGAGATCACTCATCCCTCTCTCACTATTTGTCTAAGCCGAGGGATACTTTTTTCTTTATTTTTTATTTCTTTTTAATTTACTGTTTGTTATAAACTCACTGTTAAGAAAAAAAAAGTATAAATATATAATTAAAAAATTCCTGGTTTGAAGGTCTATGTGACGCTTCCCCATGCGATAGGTACAAAATTACGACCGTGGTGAAAACATATAATTGAATTTTAATTGATAAATTTTTATATAAATTAGCCTCATTAAAATAATATGTTAATTTGTGAGCAAATTGATTCCAATGAACTCATATGAATTTCTAAGATAGTTATAAATGCATATAATCTAAAAATATTGTATCTTAAGCTTCACATTATTTATTTTGATCTATCTTTCATTTGTAATTTTCTCAAACATATTGTGAGGTGTATTGGATCTGTAATTAACAATTAATATATTACAAATTCATTTTCTTTTTTCAATTATTTTTGTCACTAAAATTATAATAACTAATAATAATAACTAATAACTAATAATAATAATTTTTTAATAACTTTCTACTAATAACTATAACTAATCTAATAATAATACTCCTAATAATATATAATAACTAATAATAATAATAAAATTAATAACTAACTAAAACTAATAACTAACTAATAATAATAACTAATAAACTTAATAGTAACTAATAATAATAAAACTAAATAAAACTAAAAAATTAACTAATAAATAATAATAACTAACTAACTATAACTAACCAAATAATAACTAATAAAATTAACTATAACTAATAACCAACTAATACAACAAATAACAAAAAACTAATAAACTAATAACTAATAACTAATAATAAAAACTAATAAAACTAATAACTAAAATACTAATAAACTAAATTAAATAACTAACTAATAATAATATAATAACTAATAACTAATAAAACTAATAAAAACTAATCTATAATAATAATAATAATAATAATAATAAAATAACTAACTAATAAACTTAATAACTAATAATTAACTAAACTAATAAACTAAATAACTAAAACTAATAATAACTTATTAACTAATAAATAATAAAATAATAACTAAAAAATTAACTTAATAACTAGCAACAATAACTAACTAAAAATTAATGATAATAACAATAAAACTAATAACTAAATAAATATGAAACTAATATAATAACTAAATAACTAACTATAAATAATAATAATAATAACAAATATTAAATAATAATAATAATTAACTAATTAATAAATATATAGAACTAATAACTAATAACTAATAACTATAAAACTAATAATAACTAAATAATAATACTATTAATAACCAAACTTATAATAAAAAAAAACTAATAACTAATAAACTAAACTAATAATAATACCAATAATAATAACTAAATAAAAATAATAAAACTAACTAAACTAAAACTAACTAATGTAACCTAAAACTAATAATAAAAACTAATAACTAAACTAAAATAATAAAAAATAACTAACTAATAACTAAACTAATAAATAACTAAAAAAAATAACTAATAAATAAAATAATGATAATGATAAACTAATAAATAACTAAATAAAAAAAATTAAAACTAACTAAAAATAATAATATAACAACTAAACTAATAAAAATAAAACTAACTAAAATAATAATATAAAACAATAACTAAAACCTAATAACTAACTTAACTAATAACTAAACTAATATTAAAATAAATAACTAAAATTAATAATTAACCTAAACTAATAACAAATAACTACTAACTAATAACTAATAATAACTAAATAATAATAATAACTAACCATAATAAAATAACCAATAATACATTAATTAAATAATAAAACTAACTAAAACAAATAAACTAATAACTAAACTAGTAAATTTAATAAAAAACTAATAACTAATAACTAATATAATAATAATAACATAATATACTAATAAAATGATTATAATAAAATTAACTTTACTATCTAAACTAAAACTAAAACTAACAAAACTAACTAAACTAACTAAAACTAACTAAATGATAAATAAAACCCTAATAACTAAAAAAACTAATATAACTAATAAAAATAATAAAACTAATAACTAAAATAATAACTAAATAAATTAATAAATACTAATAATGATAATAATAACTAAAATAACTAAACTAACTATATAATATAAACTAATAAATAACTAAAACTAATAATGTCTAATAAATGTAATAACAACTACTAACTAACTATAACTAATAAACTAATAACTAACTACTAAATAACCAATAACTAACTAATAATAAAACTAATAACTAATTAACTAACCTAAATAAACTAACTAACTAAACTATAAACTATAATAACTAACTAACTAATAACAAACTAATAAATAATAATTAACAACTAATACTAATAAATAATAACTTAACTAATAACTAATAACTAAATAATAATAATAAATAATAACCTAATAAACTAAACTAATAACTAAAACTAAAACTAATAAAATAATAATAATAATAATAATAATAAATAATAACTAAACTAATAAAAATAATAACTAATAATAATAACTAATAAACTTATAAACTAAACTAATAAAATAATAACAAACTAAAAATAATAATTAACTAATAATAATAATAATAAAATAATAATATAACTAAAAATAACAAACTAACTAGCGATAACTAAAAACCAACTAATAATTTAACCTAAACCTAATATTAATAAATAAAATAAATAACTAATAACTAAACTAACTAATTAACTAATAATAATAACTAATAACTAAAACCTAAACTAATAACTAATAATAGAAATTAATAATAATAATTAATAATTATAAAACTAAAATAATTAATAAATAAACTTAATAATAAAAGAAAACTAATAATAACCAATAACTAAATAAATAATAATAATTAATAATAATAATAATAACTAATAATAATAACTAATAACTAAAAAGCTAATAAAATAAATAATTAACTAATAATATACAAAAAATGAATAATTAAACTAATAATTAACTATTAATAAAACAATAATAACTAATAAACTAATAATAGCTAATAAACAATATAAAATAATTAATAACTAATAAGATAAAAACTAAAAAAATTATAACTAATAAAAAACCTAATAATAATAACTATAATAACTAACTAAACTAATCCAATAATTAAACTCATAGCAATAATAAAAAATAATAATAAATAATAATAATAAACTATAAAACAAAACTAAAATAAATAAAATAAAACTAAATAAATAAAACTCAATAATAAACTAATTAAATAAAACTAACTAGCTAATAATATATAAAAAAAAATAATAACTAATAAATAAATAAACTAAATAACTAACTAATAAAAACTAAATAATAAACTAAATAATAACTAATAAAATAACTATATAACTAATTAATAATAAAACTTAAACTAATAACTAAATAACTACTAAAATTAATTAATAAAATAACTAACTAATAATAATAACAAACTAATAAAAACTAAAAAAAAACTAAATATAAACTAATAATTAATAACTAAACTAATAATAACTAATAATAACTAATGTAACTAATAATAAACTAAATTATAAACTAATAAAACTAATAAAACTAACTAACTAATAAACTAATAATAACTAAAAAAACTAACTAATAAACTAATAATAATAAATAATAAAAACTAATGATAAATAACTAATAACAAAATTTCTAACAAGCTTAAAATATTAAAACAACTAGATTAACAAAAGTCATTATAATAAATAAAGTTTTAATGTTCAGTAAGGCTTTAATTAAATACATCTGGTCTAAAAATAATAATCAAAATTGAACAACTAAAATTCAAGACTAAAAGTTTTTTTTTTTTTTTTGGAAAGTTAAACTAAACTTTGAACATGCATCCTGAACAAAGACCAGACCTCAAAATTTGGCTTTAATTAAATGTCACAAAGTATATTTAAACTAATTTATTCAAGAAGCACACAAACTATGTCATGAAAAACCATAATAGATCTAAAATTATTATTAAGCGTAATACACTTGTATGCATTTAAATAAATATTGAATAAATGGGTGATGTATGAGGATAACTTACATAGAACACTCTTATAAACAAATAAATATTGAATAAATAAAGCAATAAAGCATTCCGTTATTGAAATGGAACCTGGTCATAATCTCACTAAGTCTGACAACATATAAACAAAGTTTATAGAAAAGAGAGAGACAAGAGAGAGAGAGAGAGAGAGAGAGAGAGCACCATTATGGAATCGAGATACAAGACCCCATGTCCAAGCTTACATCCATAAACCAAATCAATACCTCTAGCCACCTTAAACAAAACACCGGATGTGTGGAAGCGTAAATCATTCTTTTAGGTTTAAGATAATTAAAGATAAATATAAAAAAATGTATATTAATCGATTTAGAAAAAGGAAAACATCTAATTAATTCATAATACACTCTTTCTTTCTTGAAAATGGTAACTAAAATACCACAGTTAGTTTAACAAGAAATAGCTCCATAGTTTTTTTTTACCAACAAGGGCTATATTAAAATGTTCATATGCATGTTAATGTTAGGTGCAAGCGGTGGTTTTTGATCCCATCAAAATTACTCCCACATTTTTTCATCTAATCTCATAATTTCATTCAAAATTTAATATAAATAGGGGAATCTCCCAACCCATTTATATTCTTTACAAGGCCTATCAAATCGTGAATCCGATCAAAATCTTAGCGTTGATTTAAACATGATATTACAAAAAAATTTTGATTAAGCATTTAGAAGCCAATAAGTGAGAAAAACTCAAAATTTGAAGTTTATTTCTATGTACCGGTTCATTCAGCTCGATGGCGGTAGCTGTTGTAGCATTCTTACCGTCTTCAGAGAGATCCTGAGCGAGATACATGACTCTCCATTTTCATTCCCAAGGAATTCTACCTCAGTTTCACTTCCATCCCTTTCTCTCTTGTTCAATCTCAGATGCAAGGCGAAGAACAATAACAATAAGGCGATAGATGAGATCCTTTGTTCTCGGCTTTGTGAAGTGGTTTTATCGATGAGTTATTGTACTCATTAGCACTGAAAATTGCTTTAATGTATCCCATTTTTTATATAGGATATACGGATCGACGAATATGATCGACGAATCTTGGAAATAAATGAGTTAGGTTTTAATAATTGATTTTAAAATTTAAGTATATTAAGTGTTAAAAAATTATTTTTATTATTAAATAAATTAAAAATAATATTAAATATTTGTACTTAAAAAGAAGAACATATAAGATTTTAGATATATATATATATATATAAAAAATTATTAAAATTATGATACTTAATTACTTATATTTAAAATTTGATAACAATAAATTATTTATATTACAAAATCTCCCTACTGCCTTTCATAATAAAAAGAAACATATATGCATAAAATCCTAAAACAGTAATTACCTTTCAATATTTTGAAAATAAAATCAATTTTTTTCTAAAACCTTTCAGCATTTCCATTTTGATTTCGTCATTTTTTATGCTCTCTAGTTCTTGAAGACCACCCAGTTAATATAGACCGATTAAATAAAATAAATTGTCTAAAAAGAAAGAATAATAGTAGCAGCCCTCTCATTCTCTGCTTAATCTCATCTATTCGTCTCTCCTCCCAAGCAGGTAAAACCCACTCACCTCCTTGCATTTGATTTTATCCTTTTTTTCATTGCTCTCATCTTCATTTGCATGTGCGAGCCAAGCGTCGCGACCTCTCTTGGTTTGCCGATAAGTTTCCTTTCTGCACCTCTCCATTCCTCTGTCAACTTTCTTTTTGCCATCCCTTCACTCTCTGTAGCCATCAACCATACTTCAAACTATACCATGACCCTCAGATCCCTCAAGCTCACTCTCTCCACTTCTTTTCCAGCTAGCACAAAATACCTGTCATCTTCCTTTCCTCTATTCTCTCTCTAAAGAAGAATAATTTACTCTCTCTCCTCTAAACAAAGTAAAAAATCCTTTTTTTCCTTCAAACTGAGGTCTCTCTCTCTCTCTCTCTCTCTCTCTCTCTCTCTCTCTCTCTCTCTCTCTGTTTCATGTTTGCCAAAATTTTTTTAAAAAATCTATTTTATTTTATCTTATTTTTCTTATCTTATCATTCTCTTTCCAGCCAAATCACTCATCTCTCTATTTCATGTTTGACGAAATTTTTTAAAAAAATTCTATTTTATTCTATCTTATGTTTCTTATCTTATCGTTCTCTTTCTTACTAAGAGATCACTCATCCCTCTCTCACTATTTGTCTAAAGGGATACTTTTTCTTTATTTTTTATTTCTTTCTAATTTACTATTTGTTATAATCTCACTGTTAAGAAAAAAAAGGTATAAATATATAATTAAAAAATTCATATTTGATTTTATATGGTTTGAAGGTCTATCTTCCCATAAGCAGCGATAGGTACAAAATTACACAACCGTGGTGTCATGGCTATATAATTTTAATTGATAAATTTTTATATAAATTAACCTCATTAAAATAATATGTTAATTTGTGAAATGGGATTTTACTATTAGATTTTAGGTTAACTAAATAATATGTTAGGCCTTAGCAAGTTTAGGCGTAGTTACTGCTTACAATAAGAAATTCTTTCACACTCATTACAAAGGAAACCTTAGGGAGAGAAGAAAAGAGTCAAGGGGCATAGCTTATTCTATAAGTAGCTAGTTGACTCTCATCATAATGGCGGTTATCCTACCGGTTGGTTACAGTGTTGCATCTGTAATGTCCCCATAGTGGAAAGGAGCATTGTTGATGAGCATTTGCAAGTGAGCATTTGGGATCCAAGCAGCAATCTACCATGGATGGAGAGTTCATTACTATCTCGACTATCTAAATGTGTTATTGCTATGCACCTTACCTTTAATTGATTCACTATTCACAATATAGACTCTTTCCGCGTCAATGAACTACACGAGTCATGCTCGGTGCCTCCCTTCCCAAGCTAAAGCTCTTTTAGAGCTCTTGGTCTGAGCTCCGCTTTTACCTATCTTCAGCGAAGAAAGAACGCCTATGTTTGAACTATTTCAAATTAGAGAGCATTTAGACACACAGAACAAGCGGAGTACCTTAGAAGGTACAAGATCTTTAGTAGGTTATCTAACATACATTATCTTGTAGTGCATCACATAGTGCGAGAGATATGCAAGAGATTCTTCGTATTCTTCATTTTTAGTTTCTCTTTATTATCGAAAGATCCTAAGAAGGAGAATCTAGAATTGATATTGATCTTGTGCTCTTTATTTAAGCTTAGAAAAGTCTAGCTAAAGGTGAAAAGCAAATTATCCCCAACCATGATCTTGATACCAAGTAAAATAGCAGGGTGACCACGATGAAAGTAGAGACCTATCTTGGTGACTTTCGATCACATAAGCAACATATATTTTCTATATGATTTATGACATATGAGTTATGTCATATATATATAAGTAAAATATATGTATCGACCGGTCAAGCATAGGCAGGAAAGAAGAAAGTATAGCTTATCAAGCAAAGCAAGTAGCGTAGATAATAGAATCTAGGAAAGAAGAAGTCAAGCTCAAACTTGGAAATCACTAGCTTACACATATCTAGAAAGATAGGAAGACCCTCATTTTTTGAGGAAATAGAAAGTTGTGTAGAGGCGGTGTCCATAGTGAGTCTCTCAAGTGATAAGAGTTCCATCATAAGTTTAGATTTTAGGAACGAGGAAAGTCTTAGGACTCATATATATGTAAAGCTAGCACAAGGACGTAGTGTAGCGTGTACTCATTCTCATTGGTAAAGTGGTCTAGCATAAAAAAGAGATTTTTTAGAATAAGCAGATCAACATATTGGTTGGTTTGACTCGTAGTCTTTCTTTATCAACTTGAAATAAAAAAAAAAGAAAAGGATGTTCAAGTGTTCAAGTGTCCAAGTGTGGAAGCTCAGTCTAGTGCTTATGCATTAAACTCACTATTGAAAGAAAAGACTTGTGAAATTTGATTCTTGCCTTCTCGCTTGTTCTCCCTAGTCTACGTTGGACTATCCGAGGTCAAAATGGGGAAATAAAATTTCTGTGAGGGAATCTCGTCAAAGTACTACCCATGCTCACTTGTATGTGCTGGATTCCTCTAAAGCAAGGGGTCAAACCCAAAAAAAGCAAGTGAAATTGCCGGTGACTATAGATTATGAAATCGATATTTTGAAGCTAAGCGTAATCAATCTCATGAGCGAGGAGCGTTGGGATATCATCGTAGCTTCCCGACTACGGTATGCGTGTCGACACATTGATAGCTTCCGCTTAATCGATTGATCGTTAGATTTTTTTTTAATATCTATATTCTGATCATTTTCGACGTTCTGAATGCGACGGAGAAGTCTGTTCGTCGATTGGAGATCATTTTAATCATTTTTGGTGATGTTCAGTGCATTTTCAACCCCAATTTGCGCACTTTCACTTAGTCTGTCAAATTAGATTTGTTGGCTTGTTTTGATTTGTGGCACACATATGGAGGTCAACAAATGCCCCCCAACAAATGTGATTCACGCATGGAGCGAGTCACGTTTATTGAAAACTTGTTGACCATCACGGTAGCCTGAGCTTGGATCATTTCATTTAAACTTGTCATAGCTTTCAAACTTTGGCCGATTTATCATTAGTATGTTGCCTTATTTAGGACATACTAAATGACTTGACCGATTGTCGAATCTGTCAGATTGAGAAGAGTTCTTGCACCATCTATTATTTGCTTGATGGCTTTTGAAAATCTCCTTTTTTATGTCATTCAGCTTCTCGAACCCTAGCTTCATGCTTGGTTGGGTTTGAAGGAGGAATTGGTCTGCTTGTTTTGATGAAGGACTCCGCTAGGGAATCAATTTATCCTTGCTTGAACAAATTTAAAATTCCTTATGTCCTAACTTGGAGCTTGACGAACTTGATGAAGGATTGACCTGATTTGTGAACATTGACTTGTCAGGAAGTGTATGCACTCCATGAACCTGAACCCTGTGCTTGCTACTTTGATGGATTCGTTGGAGGATACATATAGATGACCCGACTAGCATATAGAATTCGATGTTGAGTTATTAACTAGCGTGTGCTTTAATGGGGAATAACCACAAAATTTCTTTAGTTCGATCATCGACTTTGTTGTATGAAATTGCTTTCCCAGTTCTATGCTTTGATGGACTTGATGAGGAGATAGACTTTGATCATGAGCTTGATCGATCAATTAAGAATATATTGAAACATCACCTTCGGTAGTATGAAGGTTGATTTGAGGCGACCCCATTGAGCATTTCTTCATCTTGCCTTGATCTATCGTAGAGAGATCTCTTGGTTGCTTCAAGCTAGATGGTTTGAGATTGATATCATCATTTGATGGTGGAGCTCTTTCACTTTTCACTGACTTATTGAGTGAGGAGAGCATCAGCAACTCGGCCATATTTGGGCTTATTGAGTTCGACCTTTAGAACCTACTTAAATCTTTGACCTAAGTTGTAGTGGGTTTGTTATTGTCATCAGATAGATAAACAGGGGCTCTTTCACTGCGGCCTTTTCTCGCAGCTTGTTGAGTAAGGAGAGCGTCAGCAACTCGGCCATTTGTGGGCTTATTGAGTTCGACCTTTATAACTCATCAGTGTCCTAGATTTTAAGATGTAGAGGTTGATGTTTCTCCAACTTAATTGATTGAAGCTTCTGAAATCTAGAGTTCTTCTGACTTGATCTCCAGAATTTGACAAATCGAGAGATAAATTTTTTTGAAATTTGCGTCTTTCCATGCATAGAAATAGATTATTCACAAGACTCTACAACTTAATAGTAACTTATGGATATATTAGATTTGATTGTAAAGCTTCGATGTCAACTTGAATAAGAATATATTTGAGGATCTCATCTTTTGCGATGTCAACTCAAATAAATTTAATATAAACTAAAAAAAGCCCCTTGTCTTGTAGGGGGAATTCTAAAGTACATGTAAGAGAATTTTCAAGATGAATTTTCAAGATGAAAATATTCAAATACATCCATATTTGAATTGGTGTACTCTATAGGAGATTTTAACATACAACATTGATTTCATTTGTATATATAAAAATTCTAAAAATGCCCTCTAATAGGGGAATTTTTTACGAAAGTGTCCATCTGGAGTATGCTTATTTAGGGATCTCGGCATGAAGCACGATGTCAACCTAAATAGATATACTAAAAAAAATGCCCCCTGTCTTACAGGGGGATTTCTATTGTACCTTGATAATGTGATCGTTAAGTATAGTACATTTTCAAGTATCGACCATTAATTGGCGGCATTGGTCTTTCATTGATGAGTTGGTATGCCCCTTCTTGGTATACTTTTTCAATGACAAAAGGGTCTTCCCAGTTAGGCTCAAATTTGCCACCAAATTTTCGATTAGAAATAATTGGTCTTCTTTAGCACCAGGACCAATTCCCTTTTTTGGAATGTTCGAGGCCAAACCGTATGGTAAAAAATCTTTAGACATCTTAGCTCGATGGACTTCCAGATTTTGATGAGCTTGTAGTAGACATCAAGCGTGTGGAGTTCCTCCATTCTTAGATGAGTATTTTGATCTTCAGTTATATCGTACTGGATGGCTACTCGAAGTGAAGGCAACTCAACTTCAAGCGGAATAACTGCTTCAGTTCCAAATACCAATGAATAGGGAGCGACTTTAGTCGGCCTCTTGTAGGTAGTTCGATATGCCCATTGAGCCTCTATTAGCTTGGTATGTCGTTCTCTCTTATTTTTAGTGAGAATCTTCTTGAGCAACTTGACTAATGTCTTGTTGAAGGCCTCTGTCAAACCATTTGCTCTTGGATTATATATTGAAGAATATCGCGAATTAATTTTGTGTCGATAAATATATATATATTTTGTACTTTTAAAAGCATGCCATTATCAAAATTATTTGGCGTGGGACTCCAAATCTATAAACCACATTATGTGTGAAGAAGTTTATCACTTTCGGTGGTAACTTCTTTAAATGGGGTAACTTGGCCAGAGAAATAATCGGTCTGTGGATGAAGCGATGTCCGGTGACGGTGGATCGATTGGTCCAATTATATCCACACCTCAATATTCGAACTACCAGGATGCTATTGTTGGGTGTATGGGATTTGGAGGTTGATGGATGAGATTGTCATGTACTTGACACTCATGACACTTCTTAGTGTGATTAATGCAGTCTCTCACTATAGACGGCCAATAATAACCAATCTTTTTGATTTTTACTATCATCTTGGGACCTAACTGATGTGCACCACAAAGTCCTTCATGGACTTCAATCATCACTTTGCTTTCATCTACATTTTCACACATTTGTTTAAAGGATCTACGATATAAAGTATTACCAACGAAAACATATCATATCATTCTCTTTTCAATTTGATTGATTTATTACTTTCGATAATCGCCCTTTAAAGAATTCGATAAAGGGTTTCCTCAATCATAATACAACTTTTTTGCTGATTTTGGGGGAGTATGGGGGAGCGATGCATCTGTATCTGGTCAATCTCCCTTTCTGGGATTGTTACTTTATCGGTTCTAGAACTTCGTCGAGTAAATATGCCCGATCACGACATAATCACCATTCATACTTGTCATTTTCTTAGCTAATTTTGCTAAGCGATCTATGCTATTCTCGGATCGAGACTTCGAGTTAGTGTGATAGTTGGTATCTGCTTCATAAGCTCGAGAACTCGCTTGCGATAGAAAGCTTACTCAAGCTTGTTGATCTTATAGATGCCAAGTTTTTTATTTATGATAAGTTGAGAATCACCAAAGATGTGTAGGTTTTGAATGCCTACGAAAATGGCTTTTTTCCAGACCTGCCACTAATGCTTCATATTCAGCTTCATTATTAGTTCTTGGCTCAGTCAATCCATATGATCGTCTCATTATCCCTCCTTCTGGTGTTATGAAGATGACGCTGATCCCTGCTCTTGCTCTTGGAAAATTTATAGATTGCACCATCAAAGTACATTTTCCAAATTTGTGATTTATCTCTTTCATGAATGAGCATAATTTGCTTATCAGGTAAATCGTCATTAAGAGAAGAGTCCGCAAGAATAGGATGTGCAGCTAAAAAATCTGCTAAGACTTGTCCTTTCACTGCTTTCTATGAAACATATGTGATATTAAATTGCAGAAGCAATACTGCCCGTCTTGTCAAGCTGTCTAACAACGCTGGTCTTGCTATCAAGTACTTCAGCAGATTGATCCTCAAGATGAGGGTAATCTTGTGAGATAACATATAATGACAAAGCTTTTGGACATCTTTGCTCGATAAATTTTTAGATTTTGTTGAGCTTGGTGCCTGACCTCGTCAAGTCCATCAAACTCTCACATCCAGAGACAGACATTCTCATCTTAAGTGAAATTGTGTTGAATGGCTACTCAGAGTGAAGGTAGTTCAACTTCAAGTGGCATACTTCAACTCAAATACTTTAGCATGAGTAGTAGATTTTATGGAAGTATAGTCTAGATGTCATGTTATTGTCTATTTGTAAGGGAATTTCACTTTGAGATTTTGGCCTCCAAATTTGCTCACTTATTTGTTGGGACCTTTCGACCCCAGATTCTTGGACATCTGGTCCAAGTGTCACACATCGATGCTCACCAGTGAGACTTGAATTAGTAGACATTGTGGGGTTGTAGGAGGAGGTCTCTTTGGAGGAGCAACTCTAGTCTCCCTAAGGATATGACCTTCATTTTTTTTAATCGTCATTTCTTCTTAGTAACTTTGAGGACACAATACACTCTTGCATATATAGTTTTGAGTTTCCTCACTAGAAAAGTTGGAACCTGACATTGTCGGGTCTAGAAATACTGCTTAATTTGATCAGTAGAGTTGTTCCACTTTTTACCCATCTTAGGTTGTCAAACCTGTCATGGATTGGAATGCTCGCCTCTACAGTTGGTTGTACAATTTTTACTTGAATAATGGTTTTGAGCAGTTCAATATTTCTCTTTCCCATTGTCTACGGGTTAGCTTGCTTTAAGATGAAGAAGCTTTTGTCTTTGCTACTTCTTCTGGGGCTTACCTCCATATTTATTTTTCTTTCTCTGGGACCTTTCGATAGCAGTTCACATGATTTAGGTGTCATGACCTAATGTTCACCATGTAGGAATTGCTTAGAGCAGTCTTGAGCTCTTACTTGCTTGATTATAGTTTTTTGTAGTGGAGCATTTTTGACTTCTTTGATATTTGATATTTGATACATGTTCTTCGTAAGATATTTTTTCTTAACAACCTTCAGGACTCTATGTGCTCGAGTAAATAAAGTTTCATATTATCTCTTGAAGGTTGAAGCGAGTGTTATTGAATACCTAACATTCATAGAGCTATTCCTTTTCACTCATCTCAAAATTTTTAAATTTATTGTGGGGTAGAAATACCCTCTTCTGGTTGTAAGGCTGGTTGTATGACTTGTGATTTAGGAGAACTATTGGGCTTGTAGTTTGGTGTTTCTTCTCCTTTGCCTTACTCAATTTTCTTCTAGAAGAGGACATTATACCTTCTAGTCGAAATGTTCAAGCTGGCACATTCATAGGTATGATTGAAACTTTCTATCCAGTGAATGTTCTCTTTAAGACTGGCACCTCAAAATGAATCAATCTTTTAAGTACAAAGGCTCTCTTTTGAGGAACCTCAGTAGCAATAGTGGACATTCCACTTGTCCTCCTCCATTGCACAGATTGGTGTGTACAACATGTAGATGCTTAAGGTAGAGGATTATTTGTGGGATGTTGAAGAGTTTACACTACCAAATTGGATGGTAGCTCCAATATCTCTGATATTGATTACAGCATTGACCAGATAGATATTAGCTTCGCGACCTAGATGCATGATAAATGGTGTTCTGCAGATCCATCGATATACAGAACAAACAAATTAATCATAAAAATATGATTGATTTAAATTCCATTTCATTGATAATTGATTCTAAATATCAATTTTATCATGTTTGATTGCTACTATATCTCAAATTCGACTAGCCAAAGATAGAAAGAATCTTGTCCCTAAGCGAGTCTTAATGTGGGCTCCAAAATTACCAAACCTCTTTGAATGAAAAGAGTGGTTTAAAGTGTGTTGGTGTAATTTTCAGAAGGCAAATGGAATAGTAGATAAGACACTACCGAGATTTCATCCTCATTTGGTGAGAACTTTAGATCGGTTCCGGGTTTCCTATAGCAAGCCCCAGCTAATTACCTCCCAATAAGTGAGAGAGAACTTTTGATTAAGGCTTGTCATTTAAATCATAAATCGTAGCGTATAGTAGACATCGAGTTTTAGAATTTAGATTATGAAATTTATCATTTTAACTTAAACCGGATGGTTGGGGGAATGATGACGTGCCCGATCTAGATCCCATGGTTCCATCATCTCGGGCATTCATGGTCCCTAGTCTATTTAGTCAGAGGATGTAGTCGACCCAACCTGACAGAAGGATCCTCATCAGCAACACATGGGTTACGTCGTCCAAGAAATCCTTGTAGACCTGGGGTGGTGTTTGTCCAAGGAGAGAATCTTAAGTCTACCTTACGGAGAGGTTTTGCCTATCAAGTATATGATTCACAACTCAAAGGGTAAAACCATTGTATGCATTGATCGTAATATAATGGAGCCGGATTGGCCAAACCACCGATTAGAGAACTCGGTCATAGCGCTTTATCGTGGAACTCTTGGCCAAGCATTTTGAGGACACGGACGTCCATGCGTGAGATTGATTGAGAGTGAACATAGTAGAACACTTGATTTGACATTCTTCGAGCTAAAGTTTTTAATTTGTCACCCCAAGCTTGTGGAAGTTGAATAGATTGAGTTTGATTTTAAGTTTTTAATGATAGAGTTTCATTTGAATAGTTTTGGATTGATATTTGAAAATTGATTTGATTTGATTTGAAAATTTTGATTAATTTGAGTATATAGCTTTAAATCATCAACTCTATTTAGGCTAATAGAGAATGAGATCTACTTTTGAAACTCTTATTATATATTTTTAGGTTTTGTTAACGGACTAATCTAAGACTAACAACAACCCCACATCATTCTCATATACTTGAATTTAAGCATTCAACATGGGGCACATCTTGGTATATTGAAGAATTTAGGTAATTGTATGCTTGAATTTTGAGGTTGATTTTGTATTTTTATTTAATTTGATTTGAAATATTGATTAATTTGAATATGTTTAAGAGCATTAGATCCTGTCAACTCTGTTTAGCTGCTAACAGAAGATTAGATCTACTGTCACCTGACATAATCAATTTTTCAAATATATCACTGATTTTTTTTAGATATATCACTGATTTGAAGCTCTTTTATAAGTTTTTTAGGTTTTGATACCTAGTCCTAAGACTAGGAAGCTACTCACGCAACATCTTCAAACACTTGAATTTAGGCATTCAGATAGTGTCGGGGAACATGCGTGTGTATTTAAGAATTTAGGTAGTTTTCATTTTTTTTTTGAATTATGAAATTAATTTTGTATTTTCATTTATTTCTAATTTTAGCCGACCTTGACATTAAAACTTGCACTTGAAACCTCATGTAGAACATGAGAAATTTATAATTTAACTAATTTCACCTAATTAGTTATTTCATTGATTTTAAATATCATAATTAGAATTAAATTCCATAATTTCTGATTAAAAGAAGCCTCCATGATTTTTATAAATTTTGATTTAGTATCACCTTCTATCTGCTTGTACAAAGGGTTTATCGTGGAGAAGAATGCATTTTGATTTAGATTGCATTTTGGTTCTTAGTTTACTTGTTGTGTTTTTCATTTCTCCCAATTTGATTGTTAACTTATATCAATTTTGATAAGTTCTGGCGATTTGAGTATTTGTTATTTTGGCCCCACTTATGCTTTAACATAATAAATCACCTTCATATTGATATAAGAGTTATTAAACTCAATTTGAATTTATCCTTAGATTTTGAGTTTATTGCAAGTATGTTTTGAGTTTAGCATTAGTCCCCCTCAATTCCAATTAAGGCTTGCTTAATTTTGAGGAATTTGCAAGAAAAGAGAGCTCACTTTACAGTCATTTGAGTCATAGAGAATAGCTATTAGAGTTTGTGAAACCTCCCAATGTTTGTGAGTTTATTATTAGCTTCCCCCTAATTTCACTTAGGTTTTAAATGAATATTTTATTTTCCCCAAAATTTGCTTTAAATGCTCCCCCCTTTTTACATTTAACGTTATAAAATTAGTTGTAGGTGTTCTTACTTAGCGTTCCTAAGTTAACCCATTTCATTCTCTCATTTTTCAAAGTAAAAAAGATTTGACAAAATTTCGGCAGCCTCCCAGCGTCATTCCCGTATAGGGGGCTGTATCGAGGGTGTTTTGGCTTACTCGGTACACCCTATTGAGTATAGCGAATGGTGTCTTTGCCAACGGTTTTCATCTCATCGCAGTTGAGGGCCGAGGCCTTTAAACTGAAGAAAGCATATATATATATATATATATATATATATATATATATTCCTCAATATGTTTCTAAGTCTAGAAATTAGGCAATTTGACATTTTGGGTCAGGGGTGACATCTAACAAGTGGTGCTTCTGGTACATGTTGAGTGTCTTGAACACCTTTTCATTACTCTTTCCATGACATGAGAGAGAAGAATCTATTTTATCCATGAGTGGGATTTTCTTGACTTTCTTTTGACATAGGAAGCATCAATTGCATGTAAAAGCATGATTAAGCTTAGGAAGAGAGTTATTAGAAACAGAAACATACGTGTAAATAAAAAAGTAATGAAACTTGATGGCTTTCTTTATGCCTAACTTGAAAAGGTTGGGTACTCTCTTGGTGGTCGAGCCCTATCCTTTGCTCTTAAAGGGTTTGGCTACTCCTGCGCAGTAGAGCATGCCTTGAAATTGAAAGTTGGCTTTGCTTTACAAGCGCAGCTCATAAGCGAGGATTTCGCCCCACCCATGTGATGGTCTCTTTCGGTGAGGGGACATCAAACACATCAATCTCAGAGTCTCTACTTGGTCTGACTCTCTTATCGACCATGCATCCTTTGAAATGAATTCAGACAAAGAACGATTCTTCACTCCACCACAATCTGTCTCGTCTGCATAATCTTCTTCCACCCTGACTCCCGATATTTATAGTGCTTCCAACAACAGAAAGAATGAAGAGCCTAACTCTTTGACTTAGATCAAATTGGAAATTGCAGCTTATGAGGCAATGAAAGAAAGTTTGATTCTAACAATTGTTAGAGATAATTTCAAAGACCTGTATGTTTGAACTATTTCAATTTAGAGAGCATTTAGACACACAGAACAAGCGGAGTACCTTAGAAGGCACACAAACTTTAGTAGGTTGTCTAACATACATTATCTTGTAGTGCATCACATAGTGCGAGAGATATGTGAGAGATTCTTCATATTCATTAGAATTCAGGAGTCGGACAATAACTTATGTCTCATTGAAAGGAGAACGCATACTATTTTTAATTCCTCTTTATTATCAAAAGATCCTAAGAAGGAGAACTGAATCTAGAATTGACAAATTGATACTGAGCTTGTGCTCTTTATCTAAGCTTAGAAAAGTCTAGCTAAAGGTGAAAAGCAAATTATCCCCAACCAAGATCTTGATACCAAGTAAAACAGCACCGGGGTGACCCTAATGAAAGTAGAGACCTATCTTAGGCTGACTTTCCTGGTCACATAAGCAACATATATTTTACATATGATTTATGACATATGAGTTATGTCATGTATATAGAAAAAATATGATTGTGTGACCGGTCAATATGCCGAAAGAAGAAAGTATAGCTTATCAAGCAAAGCAAGTAGCGTAGATAATAGAATCTATGAAAGAAGAAGAAGCTCAAACTCAGGATGGAAAGCACTACTAAGCTACATAATAATAGAAAAGATAGGAAGACCCTCATTTTGAGGAAATAGAAAGTTGTGTAGGGCGAGCAGGCTCCATAGTGAGTCTCTCAGGTGATAAGAGTTCCCTCATAAGTTTAGATTTTAGGAACGAGGAAAGTCTTAAGACTCATATATATGTAAAGCTAGCACAAGGATGTAGTGCAGCGTGTACTCATTCTCATTAGCAAAGTGGTCAAGCATAAAAAAGAGATTTTTTAGAATAAGCATATCAACATATGGTTGGTTTGACTCGTAGTCTTTCTTTATCAACTTGAAATAAAAAAAAGAAAATGATGTTCAAGTGTCCAAGTGGAAGCTCGGGTGCCTTTGCATTAGACTCACTATTGAAAGAAAAGACTTGTGAAATTTG